>VXBW01007321.1:130406-161331 GCA_013400375.1 Thinocorus orbignyianus | reverse complement strand
GAAAGGGAAAGGGAAAGGGAAAGGGAAAGGGAAAGGGAAAGGGAAAGGGAAAGGGAAAGGGAAAGGGAAAGGGAAAGGGAAAGGGAAAGGGAATAGGAGCATACCTGAAATGCACGTCTATCTAGTGCTAAGCTATGAAATTCTATTATCAAACACCAATACCTGCAGGATTTTCTTTAGTTGCCAGGACTAAAGAGCCTGAAAATCTGCCCAAATTCTACTACAATACTAAAAAAATACTGCACATTTTCCTGACGTACAAATCACAGGCTTTCTGCATGACCATAATAATACTGAATGGCAAATAAGTGGCACAAGATCCTTTCATGCTTAGGCAATAAATATTGTCATTTTCAGTACAACTTTTACATATTATAAATCCTCACTTCTCATTATGGATTTAATTTCCTTAAAGAAAAGAAAAGATATATTTTAATATTTAAAAGTACATTTATCAGACTTCAGTCATGCTCATGAGAAGTACAACTTTGGGCCAAAAATCAGCAGAGAGAGACTATGATCACCAGGGGCTTCTCAGCATTTCCACAAGCCTGGACAGGCAGATGGGTACCATGCAGTTAATTCACAGCGGGATCCTCCTTGGAGCTAAAAATCTACCCTAGTTAAAATTGTGAAAACTGAATCACTCACTGCTACAGCTTGCTTCTACCTTTCAGTTGAGATGTCTGCTCCTGAAGAGCTGTCCTCAGGTCAAACAAATGCTCTTCCTAAAAGGCAGCACCACTACCACAGTTGTTTCCCTTTTCAGCACATTAATTCCTTCTTGTCACAAGATGAGACTCTCTAATTGAGTGACAGAACTACTTTGTGATAAAATTGAAAGTCTCCTTGCTATGTCCCTTTGCTTCTCTCTGGTATCTCTCAGCAGGCCCAAGAAAGCTTGCCTGAATGTAAGACTAGGCAGCAATCTCCTTCAGCTCCTCTAAGTCAGCCTTGCTGGACTGAGAAACACATGCTACCTGAACCATGAGCACACATGTTGTATTCAACAGTGAAATTCAGCTTTGGTTTTTGCAAAATAAACCAAAACCAAACAAAACATTTCCAAAAACAACCAACACTATGAGGAGCCAAAAAACAGGAAAACAACTTATGGTTAGCTTTGCATGGATAAGTTCATGTTAATTAATTGCTAAAGGAGACGGTATTAGTTTTATGATACCAAGAAGCTGAAACATGGAGCAGACACATTGTTTATGCTTTCCATCTTTGAAAGCTGAGCTCAAAGACTTCTAAATACAAACTATAGCTCAAATCGTTCAGTGACGGAAAAATAAGGGTCATGTGAGGTGTTAAGAGTGCATTTTCATGAAAAGAATCTCTCTNCACACTTCCGAGAAGAAGAAAAAAAAAGAAAAAAAAAAAGGAAAAAAAAAACAGCCTCTAAATTTTAAAAGTAGTCAAGATATCTGAAATCATATGTAAATTTAATTGAGTACTTTGTTAGCACAATGAGAAAGTGACTCTCTTTTTTTCTGTTTTCTCACTAGGATGCAATGACTTGACGAGTACAGGACACCATTACAAAACATGTATTCTTTTTGTTACCTGATACTGCAATCCTCTTTGCTAAATAACCTTAAAAACAAATCCTGTAACAAGTCAGGAAAGGGAAAGGGAAAGGGAAAGGGAAAGGGAAAGGGAAAGGGAAAGGGAATAGGAGCATACCTGAAATGCACGTCTATCTAGTGCTAAGCTATGAAATTCTATTATCAAACACCAATACCTGCAGGATTTTCTTTAGTTGCCAGGACTAAAGAGCCTGAAAATCTGCCCAAATTCTACTACAATACTAAAAAAATACTGCACATTTTCCTGACGTACAAATCACAGGCTTTCTGCATGACCATAATAATACTGAATGGCAAATAAGTGGCACAAGATCCTTTCATGCTTAGGCAATAAATATTGTCATTTTCAGTACAACTTTTACATATTATAAATCCTCACTTCTCATTATGGATTTAATTTCCTTAAAGAAAAGAAAAGATATATTTTAATATTTAAAAGTACATTTATCAGACTTCAGTCATGCTCATGAGAAGTACAACTTTGGGCCAAAAATCAGCAGAGAGAGACTATGATCACCAGGGGCTTCTCAGCATTTCCACAAGCCTGGACAGGCAGATGGGTACCATGCAGTTAATTCACAGCGGGATCCTCCTTGGAGCTAAAAATCTACCCTAGTTAAAATTGTGAAAACTGAATCACTCACTGCTACAGCTTGCTTCTACCTTTCAGTTGAGATGTCTGCTCCTGAAGAGCTGTCCTCAGGTCAAACAAATGCTCTTCCTAAAAGGCAGCACCACTACCACAGTTGTTTCCCTTTTCAGCACATTAATTCCTTCTTGTCACAAGATGAGACTCTCTAATTGAGTGACAGAACTACTTTGTGATAAAATTGAAAGTCTCCTTGCTATGTCCCTTTGCTTCTCTCTGGTATCTCTCAGCAGGCCCAAGAAAGCTTGCCTGAATGTAAGACTAGGCAGCAATCTCCTTCAGCTCCTCTAAGTCAGCCTTGCTGGACTGAGAAACACATGCTACCTGAACCATGAGCACACATGTTGTATTCAACAGTGAAATTCAGCTTTGGTTTTTGCAAAATAAACCAAAACCAAACAAAACATTTCCAAAAACAACCAACACTATGAGGAGCCAAAAAACAGGAAAACAACTTATGGTTAGCTTTGCATGGATAAGTTCATGTTAATTAATTGCTAAAGGAGACGGTATTAGTTTTATGATACCAAGAAGCTGAAACATGGAGCAGACACATTGTTTATGCTTTCCATCTTTGAAAGCTGAGCTCAAAGACTTCTAAATACAAACTATAGCTCAAATCGTTCAGTGACGGAAAAATAAGGGTCATGTGAGGTGTTAAGAGTGCATTTTCATGAAAAGAATCTCTCTACTTTTACCTTCTCACTTAAATTTATATTTCTTTATAATTTATTTCCACTTCTTATTCATCAACATTAGAACAGCTACTACAAAATGGACCTTTTGGGGTTTTTTAACACTTCTAATTCATCTCATTCAACATTATTTATAGTTCATTATTTTCCCATGTACAGAAAATGTTTGAGGCCATATCACAGATGACTTCATCGCATCAAAACAGATCCAGAATTTTTAAATGAAAGTTTTAAATTTTAAATTAAAGGCAATGAATACATAGCCTAACTCTTCTAACAAAGTAGCACTTAATCTTCTTTCACGAGGTCAGAATTTTAATTTACTAAAGAGGATCCAAAGACTACATTAGCACTAGCGAAAAAGTCGCAGATCTCCAGAATGAAACAGATGGCCCTAAGGACCTGAAACATACATTTGGGGGAAAATGCAATATTTCGAACTAGATGTCTCCTGGTTCTGAAGACTGAACTCCCTCCCATCACTAGCTATGCATCTTCCTATTTTGTTTCAGCTGAAAGGAGTGAAGTTTGAATTTCTGGAGACTACTCAATGATGGCAGTGTACCATCCTAAGTGGCACCAGGCAAATTTGCTTCAAAGGTGTATTCCTGATGCAAGTGAAAACATAAATGCAGATATATCCAAACAAATCTGCAAAAATGCAGATATATACAAATTCCTTATTTCCCTGATGATTCTCTTTCCCAATAATCAAACTAACACAGATTTCTTAAATGTAAAAAATATATTTCAGAAAATCTGAAAACCTCTACAACATGAGGTCAAAGATGTTAGAAAGTTAAAATATATTCAATATAGTTAAAATAGCATTTCTACTAATAAAGTCCTTAAGAATGCACTGAGGTTACACAGGGACTTTACATAACAGTTATTTCATCAATAATAAATTGAAGAACATAACACGCTTTTTTTCTAAAATATTATAAATAAATATGAGAGACACTTCCATTAAAGAAATCATTTGCAGATACCTTTTTAATGTCCTCAGTTTTTCTAATTTAAATTCTATTATTACAGTATCATTAAAATTCCAAGCAGGCAGATTTGGTCTACACAAAACAAGACATGGGACAGGCCTTTTGTGACACAATTAAGAGCGTTCCTTTCAAGGGCAACGTCACAGAAGGTGAACGCTAATTTGACTAATATGGTAAAGAAGAATGAATGATTGTGGGAAAGAAGAAAAGCAAAACCAAACTAAGAATCACAATTTTTTTCTGTGAAGTTCTGTCATATTTAACTTCCACTTTCCAAATAGGTTATTACAGGGACAGCAATTTGCATAAAAATGATTAAAGATTGTGTGAAACGTCAAAGACTGCTTTGCAGCTATAACATGAACAAAGAAAAAATAGTCTTTGCAGATGTCAAATGAATTTTAAGGAAACGATCAAAGATATGCTGATAATAGCACGATGTATAAAATACCCCTAACACTGGGCATCAGAGTACGTATGCTATTTCTGAAAAGAACTTAAAACATCTCCACTTCCCTGTATGAAAGCCAGAGCATCATAAAAATTAAAAAGGAAAGCTCACAACACTTATTCTTAGTTCTGAAATATGTTTTTCCAATAACTATTTGTATCAGATGAGAAAACTAAAATCATCATAAACTTGTAGCTCAGACCAAAAGGTATTACAAAACAAAATAATTTAAATATCTTTTAAAACAGCTGCCCTAAGGCAATTTAAATCATCCAGCTAACACCCTTTTCAAAACAGCCTTACTTGCTTCAAACTGCTGGTCGTGAAGTACAGTATACATTGGGTTTGGTTTACACAAAGCATAAGTAGCTATCAGACACTCAGATCACACTTCATAGTCTTCAAATCCTTAAAGTAATATATGCAATATGCTTATTTAAAAAAAAAAAATCTGTAAAGTTTCCTGTCACCCAATATTCTTTATAGCACTACCAGTCAGTATTACCATGGGCATCCTTTCCGTTACTTCATGTAACCTATCAGAATGAAAGTTGAATGGTTCATTAACCCTAAAGGAAATACTCTTGAATATTAAGCCTGATGCGCACCAGCACAAAGTTACATGATGGAACAAATGCAGCCTGTGTGACTGCATTTTATGGATACATGCACTTTTTATGGATACCTGGAGCACTTTGGGAAAACTGAGCAGTGAAACTACCTTTTCATTGCATGTGAAATCAACCACCAACTGGTCACAAAATAAGCATGGTCCTAGAAGAAATACTAGCATTACTACTAATTTTAGTTAATACTAAGACTAATCCAAGTCAACAAATTCAGAGAAGAGTAAGCCCACATCATTTTTCCCATGAAAAGAAGAAAAACAAAAAACTGACTTTGCACCCAGTGACAGCAGAAAAGCTAAAAAGCCTATCTTAAAAATTGTTCTCCATCTCTTTGTGAGGAGGTTATGATGCAGCTGAGTACAGTGGTAGTGGTATGGATTAAAATCCTGGAAAGACCCACCACGCAGTCATACACACCTGTGTGATTTGTCAATCAAGTAACTTGTACTATCTCAATATAAATTTACACCTGAAAGGCCATAAGATCAAGCACAGTAATGGAGAAATGATCAGGAAAGTAATTTGAAACTATATTTCTTCCATATTATAGGTACTAGAAAAACTATTTGACTACACATAGTTACACAAAACTACGCATAAACTAAAACTTAACTAAAAAAAAAATTCTAGCAAAATAAGACATAAATGTCAGAATATGTAAACTCCCTAACTTCAAAGTAAAGAAGAGAGAATGAAGAGATGTTTTTCACACACTATTTTCCTGTTTAACCTTAACACAGAATAACCAAGAATAAGGCCTTTTATCATTTAATATGTAGTAACACACTGCGCTGTAATTTTTTACATTTGCTATAACAGGTTTCCTTTCACAGTACATACATTACACAAAGGCATAAAAAAAGCCAGGGAACAGAAAGGACATTAAACATTTAAAACAAACAGTGTATTATAATAAAATTTGCAAACAGATATAAAAAGATTTCAAGTTTGATAGCCCTTATTTTTAACTTAAACAGTTTATATCAAAATACAATTATTCACACTTCAAACATAATGTCCTGTGCTTTCTCATAACACAATTCGAGCAATATTTTCTATTCAATAAAGTGTCAATTTGGTAATCAGCAAGACATTAACCTAAAATGTGTATTTAAGAAGGCCCATTCTTTAAATTTTAAAATTGTATAAAATAGGTAAGCATAGATAGGTGTAATAAAATCATGGTAATTTTGAGAAAGGGACTATGCTTTAATTTCTTTGGATTATGAGCAGAAAATAATTAGGATCCTGAAGTAGGAAAATAGTTCTGAAATATAAGTTACTATGCTTCCTGAAATTTTCTGGAACACAGAAGGTGCTTTACACATGTTTGAAACTAGTCTTCTTAAAAACAAATCAAGAATAAATGGCTTATGAAGGAAATATCAACCAAGTAGATAGGAACTGCAAATCACAAAATCACAGAATGATACGGGGTTGGAAGGGACCTCTGGAGATCATTGCATCCAACTGACCCGCCCAAGCAGGTCCATGTCAAGCAGGTTGCACAGAAACATGTCCAGGTGGGTTTTGAATGTCTCCAGGGTCCGAGAGTCCAGCACCTCTCTGGGTGGCCTGTTCCAGTGCCCTGCCACCCCCAAGGTGAAGAAGTTCCTCTTAAGCTTTCTAAACAGTGATACAATTTAAGGAATTCCATTTCTTTTTGCTTCCCTCCTGAAAAACTTTCTGCAGTAGCTTACTGATTAAAAAGGATATTTTTATTTTAAATTTGTGATGATGCTGTAATGACAACACATTTTTCTGTGCCTGTGTAACTTACTTCTGAGATATAGAGACAAAACAGAGTTGTCAGTACTCTTACAAATTTCATGAAAACTGTACTACTTAAAAACCACCACTCTATCAAAAAAAACTTCTTCATCACAACTTTCTAGGCAATGAATTACTACTTTCAATTATTTAGTAATGAAATCCAAATGAAAACCAAAAATGTAAGTAGGAGACTATTTCCTTAGATGCTAAATACCGTTTTTTCAAGAGAGTAAAGATGTATTATAAGAACAAGGATGGAGATTTATTTTAAAAGGATATATTGCACTGAGCAGAGAATGTTGAGAAAGCTCACAAAAAGAAAGTCACAAAATGAGCAAGAATGAAAAATCTTCTGACAACTTCATAAAACATATTTTAAATAGCTATGTAAACCCCCAAATTCTTTTCAGTTAAACAGAGTTCTTGGAATGTATACCTTACCTTAACAACAGGATTCAGCAGAACAACACCTGATTTCTTTGTAATAACTTGTTTTGTTGTGTAATGATGTTCTATGAGCTGAGGGATAGTTGGAAACCCAGTTCCTTCAAAACGGTACTGATTCTGCATGGAGGTAAAAAGAAATAATTATTTATCTACAAGCAATATATCAAACAAGAAACTGCAAAATGCATCACCAAGCTTCCCTCACTAGTAACAAAACAAAGAAATGCTCAGTTTTACAGAATTAGATTTCCTTCCTAATACTCAATTAAATGGAATAATAGCTAGGAAGATGATAAATTATTAAACGCAAAATTACTGCATCACTCATTTAAGGTAACATGATAAAATAATCATTAATTTAAACTCTCAATTTAAAGAGACAGGACAGTTAAATTTAAAACTCTGACAGTGAAATATAAACATTCTAAACCAGAAAAAACAACACTAACTTTCTAATTACTTAAAGTTCTAAGAACTACAGAAAATGAACTTATACATCTCACAATGAAAGAAACAGGGGATAAGTAACACTATGTTACTCAGATCTTACTGCACTTATAACGTTTGATAAAAGTAATGAATGCCTGGCGTACAGTGTAAGATGCGTGATTGGTCCTTAATAAAGAGTGGCTACCAGAAGAGCCTACAACAACTGAAAACAAAGACAGGTCATGCATATCATAGAATCACAGAATCATAGAATCATCCAGGCTGGAAGGGACCTCCAAAGATCTTCTAGTCCAACCTCTGTGCAGTTGCAGGGACACCCCCAACTATACCAGGTTGCCCAGAGCCACATCAAGCATATAATTCTCAGAGAAGGTGAGCATGACAAGATTCCTCTCCCTGCCCCCGTTCGTAACATTATTTCTTTTTGTATATATAATTGAATGCAATGGAAACAAAACTTTTAATAATTTCCTGGAAGCCCACAATATTTTCTTCTCAAAGACTGCTATGACATCGTTTTAGTGGAAAAAAAATGTACTTTTGTTGCTTATCTTTACCCACACACTTGATGGGGGAGAAAAATAGCAAAGAAGTTTTTATTTCTTCCTCCTGAAATTCTTAAATTACATACTACAGCTGACTAGGAAACAGGATAAAGTCTCACAACACTCAGCATCTATAGTTAGAGCACAAGAGAGTAACTGCCTTAAGCCAGCCTGATAATGGCAGCAATAAGTAAGTGCTACAATTTAAAAAACTCAAAGCACAGACAGCGTTTTAAGGTCAGCCACACAACTGGACAATGAAAAACTCTACAAATATCAAGCAGACTTTTTTCTTTCTAACTCCTAGGGTTAAATTCCTCGCAAAATGAATTATAAAATTCTCTTCATTAAGGGGTTAAAGCACCAACTTCCTGAAATGTTACCACTGTTAGTAAAGACAGCTTGGTCATGTAATCCATTTTTAATATTCCCTGTTTTCTACCACAAAAAATGTTTTCATAGCTTGGATTCTCATTATTTTGTTGTTTAACTTCATTCACTAACTTGATAGCAGTCCACTTTGACTGACCAGTTACACAGCTCCCATTCCTTTCAAATACGATGCCTCAAATTTTTTTGCTGATGATTCAAAAAGCCGGATGTTCTAAGAGTGTTTGTAGCACAATAACCTGTACTGCCTATTACGTCCTCATCCCAGACCCAGCTGTGCGCCCATCTGCTGCCATCTATGTAAGACCCTCAAGGCAGACAGTGTTCTTTGATTCTACATCTTTACACAGGATTCTGAACATTATTAAGATCACTAACAAAAAATTTGAAAATGGCACAACCTCAAACAAGCAGAAGCAGTAAATTTTGATGCTTAAAGTCGAATGATGAGCTAATGTATCACAGAGTTTTAGTAAGATTAGCTTTTGAAATAATGGAAAAACCAGAGAGAAGACACTCGTGCAAATTAAGCACCATTGTTAAAACACAGGTATGTCCCACTCGGCCCTTCATTATCTGATTCAGAAGAAAATTTGGATATGGAGACCAAGTTTAGTCTCCATATGGGGAGCAGTCAGTGATCCAAGAGCATGCTTTAACCAGTCAGAGACACAAATTCACATTGTTCATACCAATATAAAGAAACAAACAAATGCCTTGCACTGCAATCCCCTCAAGCTTCCCAAACAAAATCTTCACAAATACAACCCCTCTTGCTATATGACCGTGTCACCATCTACTGCTTTTTAGAGTTCAATAAGCTTTTTCTCTTTTTACAATTAATGATTTTTTTCATAATAACTGCAGAAAATTCACCTCACATAAGTAGGCATGCATAAGTAGGCTTGTATTTATTTAAGAAAAGAAGTTTTAAGTTCTGTGATTGTCAAGAGAATCTGCCACAAATGAATCTAAAGAGCAGATGAGTACAATGCCCTGCTATTAAATATACAAGCAGACAGACCTAGTGACCTCACAATATTTGGACTGTCCAAGCTATTTAATATTAAACAATACAAGTCTTACATTTCAAATGTCATTCGCAAGATAAAGTAGTGAAATTACGGAATTAAATTAAATTAAAAATTAAATTATGGAAATAAAGACAGCTTTTTTTGTTGAAAAAAAATACAAAAAAGTCAGCTTACACCTGTAAGGTAGGGGTGGTATCAAAACAATACTTATTAAAAAATCTTCTATTTTAACTAACTTGAAAGTCCAATCTACGTTTTTTTGAACATCTACTTGCCACATACAATGATTTAGACAAAATTATTGTAGCCACACCTAGTATACAGTGTGTATTTATTTCTGCTGCGTCAGGATCAGGGAGCTCCAAGCATCTTGTAAGACTCTGTGTGTCTAGGTACTAATATTTTTCTCAAGCAGCACTCCAAGACACCAAAATATTTTAAGGCTATAAAATCAAAGTAAAAGAAACAACGACTTTGTGCAAAGGGTCACTTTTACAAGGAAAACTTCAGGTGAAAATTAATGAAAGTTCCAGCTGGACAAGTGTCCATAATCACCAATTCTACAGAAGACTTCCAGCTTCTATGAAGTCTGCAAAATATCACTGCTTTTCATTAAACAGAAATAAAGCAGGCACACAATTTTGACTTCCCCCAGGCCTGCTGCATCAGGTTTTAGACCAGAAAACTCCCTCAGAGTAAACATCAGTATGTGACTAAATTAGTGTATTTTTCTGTACATGGGAGATTTTATTACAAGAGACTGAAATGAGTTCTGGCAGCATAACTGAATCAAAACTGAGAATGATTTGATGCTATGTTATACTTCAAGAAGAATTTCTAGTAACCTTATGAGAATTGTCATATTTTGAATTAGTTTGAAATTCTGAAAGGTAAAAAGAAAAATGCATTAAAAAAGAAATGCATTAAGAAGAATAAAAAGAAATACACTGGATAAAGACATATAAAAATTAAAATACTGTTTAAAATTTTTCCTAAGTTAGAGCAAGAAGGGCATCAACTCAAGACCTTACGACCTTAGCAGCATGTATGCTGTGCAACTTCCACAAGTGTTTCTGTTATACTGAACAAAACAACATACACAGGGCTAAAAAGAACATAAGCATCTATAGTACAGCAAGGACTTCAATTCTCAACTGTATAGAAACCAACACAGATTATCTTCTTCTCCATGAATTTTTATATTTTCCAGGAAGATTTAATAGAAAAACTTTACAGTCTGAATTAAAAATAGCCTAATTAAGCACCCAGTACGAAAATGGGTTGAAAAATAAATAACTGCATGTATAAATTAGTCGTAGTAAGTTCTGGATTTCAAAGCATTTAGAAAAATATCTTGGCTTTTCATTGTGAGATAAAAGATGTTGAATAACTTATTTTCCTTTTGTTTTTCCCCAGATTTCAGCAGTGATGGAAATACTTCCAACAGTTTTCACATTTTCATATAAAAGCCAAAGCCATTTGCCATAATAAATTATGTAGATTGCAAATCATTTAGCTGAAATTATAAACTTCCCAACATTGAATATTCAGTACTATATCAGAGACGTACATCAGCATATTGTATGATAAAGTGCCTCCGTTGTCCATCTGAAAACACAGAAAGGACATATTCACCAGGTTTCCCGTGGCTCTCTCGCACCAAGAAGTCTCCTTGCTGTTTTAACAGTTCCTGGGCTTCTATTCTTGGAATTGCACCATGATACCAGTCTTGCTCAGCCAATGGTTTCTCCGTGGTTGATATTACATCAAAGAACTTGAACAAAAATTTAAGAAAAATGTTACTTTAACAGTACACTTCTAGAGCTACTTTTGTATGAAAAGCATTATAAACAACAAGCATTTGTATTTCTGAATCTAAACTACATATTTCTATTAACAAACAAAAACAAGGCTCCTACATTTACACACAAGGCATACTGATCACCTTCTTTTGTATTACCTAAAAAATCGACATATAAAAAGTAGAAGTTTATGGAAACATCCACAAAATCATGTAATATTTTTCTCTTGGCTTGCTGGTTTTTTTAAGCCATACCAACCAACTCTTTCTCACACATTCTGATGTGCTATTAACAATTCAAAATAAACCTTTATCCAGAACAGAAACTTCTCAGGCATATATATGTATATATGTAAGAAATTGATTTATACAAAGCATTTGTATTTGATAAAATGTTTTCACATAATTTACCAGTCGCATCAGAAACCAACCAACAGCTTTATGAGACATTTTTCATATCACTGACATTGTATCAGAGTATACACCTGGGTGTACTGTGTTTGTGAACAAGAGTTTATGAAGGGACAAAGATTCTAAGAAATTATTTTCACAGGCTATAAACGGAAGGTCATGAGTTCTAACCTACAATTTCACATATAAATTTTAACAAGCTTACACTGTTTAAGAAAACATTGAGGAAAACTTTATATTATTCAGAATTATTTGTTATTGCTAGACAGGCTCTTACTTAAGTGAACATCATTCAAAATCATTTGTGTCAGAGGTCACAGAAATTCTTACTGTCAGAGCAGTAAAGCTCTGAACAAAAAAACACAGTACATACTGTACTGAGAGTTGAACAAGTTTGTGAATGTGTCCCAGACAAGTTTGCAGAACTCTCAGAGTGGGAATGAAGAGACACAAACAAAGGGAATCTCAGAACTACTTCTTTCTAAGTAACTTTAGCACTTCCATCGTACAGTTTTCAGTGTAAAAAATGCTTTTGCCTGTGGGTTCCTAGCTGCCTTTCTAAGGTATACTTCAGAAGGTCTAGTTTAGTCCAGGATCCTGACGGAAAACTGGCGGACATTTTTAAAAGCTTGACAGGGTCTCATATTCTCAGACATTGAGACAGGGATCTAGAGGCCTGGGCCTGCATCAGGGTTAATTTCAGATATGAGATTTAAGGCCACCATTGTATCCAATAGACTCATTAGAAAGACCATGCTCTATTACAGATTCAGAGCTAGGAAGGACTATGTAAGAAATAACGACAGCTTGAACAGAAAGAGCACAGTTAAGAGTTTCCAGAAGTAAAAGATGTACTCCAAGGTACTGTGTTTATCAGCATAGTGAACTACTAAAAGTCCAGGATAGGGTTTGGTCAAGAAGGCTGTCATGTATTTCTATTTCATCAACAGTAAAATACAACTCACATCAGAGCTGTCTGCCACTGTTATATTACACTAAGTCATTCTCTTTCAGAAATTTCTCAAAGGAAAAACAAGCTTTCAGAAAGTTAGAGGAAATGTTTTAAGGATAAAATGACAGTTCAGGGTCAACAAACTACTTCCTGGTCTTCACAAAGAAAGGTTAAATGAAAAATAATTTGACATGAAACTCATTTCATAGAGTTTACTAAAGAAAAAGCCACCAGATAACAACATCTGCATGTGTTCAAACTCAGTCAAATCTGAGTCACTGTTAAGACACTCACGATCATATCCCAAAATAAAACATCTTATAAGGCATTACAAGAGAAAAAAAGCTTATGGAAAAACGTCAGACCATTCTAGATATTGCTAACTATGACATTGTTTATGACACTATCATCAATCTTCCACATTTTAAATTTGGTTATACTAGTATTTATTACTCTGGAAGGAAACAATGAAAACTCTACAAGGTATGCTCTGCTGATTGTCTTCTACCTTACATTATCTTTACTTTTTTTCATATAATACGGGGTGACCATAATCAAGGTGGTTTCTCTGAGGAAACACGCAGCAATCATTTGTGTTTTGAGTGTTATTAAAATTGCATGATTTTTATGAACAACATATTTTCTGTATGACACCATATTCACCCTGACAAACTATGAAAGAAAACATAGCTAAAACCCCAGTAACAACAGCACAAATGCAAGATACAGAATCATGTTAATATTGACTTCAACTCAGTTTAAACCACTTAATGCTAATGCTTCTACTGCATTTTATACTTAAAACTAAATGGATTAAATACCAGAAAGGTTAGTCTTTAAGAAAAAAAAAGCTACCTGTACAAAATTAAATTCCCATCTCTTTTCTTTATTGAGTTTAAATATCAATAAGCAAGTGAGTATGACTAATTAGATACCTGAAAAAACAAGCTTGCATTCTAAGTCTCAATGTTTTACAATTTTACTTGGGGGATGAGATCACTTGCTCATTTGTATGTGCACACTTACAGGAGCACTTAAGAGATTCAACAGCTTAAAGAAAGAAATACTTTTCCAAGATTTTTTTGTTGTTAATTTGACTGGAAGCTAAAATTAACAAAATTATACAGAAGGAAAAGACGCACACTTTCAAATTTCTGCATTCCCATTCAGACCCTTCTTTTTTTTTTTCCTTTTCATTTTTCTTCAAGATTTTCACTAATTGCCATATTTCACTCATGGGTAATTAGAGGGGGAGGAAGTGTGTGTGTGCCTTTATATACTTCATCACTCTTCGCCTTCTGAAAGGAGGAATATATGAGGGCGTTTCCCTTCCCGAGAGGAAGGAAATCCCCTCATGTACTTCACCATGCTCCTCATGGACCTAGTACTGTCCTCTTTACAACTAAGCCCCCTTGTCTCTCCCTACATAACAATCCATTGAAACAGAAATTTTTCTCCAACAGTAAAATGAAGCAGTCCCTAGATGCTACCCTTAGCCAAGATAAAAATTGCGAGCAAAGAGCAGTGCATTATTTTTAAGTCCAAAAAATGAGATATTATTCCTGTATGCTGTCAATAAAAGAAAACAGTAATAATGGGAATTATATTTTATTAAATTAATAGCTTGCTTAGTATTACATTTTCACACATATTCTGGGCTAAAACTTTGAGTACTTCATTATTTTCCACCTTTAGGCAAACAGAAGATTTTGCCAAAACATTTTTTCCCTCACAGTGTAAAAGAGGGGTACAGACACAGATGAAAAAGTAAAGCAATAAATTTAGGTTGATAATTTGAGACAATTCCCTACGGAGTATCCTGCCATAAGCCTCAATGTACTTGGCTCATTGCCACATGCTAAGACACCATATGAAACCAACATTCATTCTATTTGTGAATCTATAAACGATTAAAAAAAGTCATCCTATTAACAATAGCAGATGTCTGTGCCAAGCTCAAACGCCACAGTAACAAAAAACAGGAAAAGGGCAGAAGG
This sequence comes from Thinocorus orbignyianus, assembly GCA_013400375.1. Taxonomy (NCBI): domain Eukaryota; kingdom Metazoa; phylum Chordata; class Aves; order Ciconiiformes; family Thinocoridae; genus Thinocorus; species Thinocorus orbignyianus. The sequence continues at coordinate 146,517 of VXBW01007321.1, read as the reverse complement.
TGGCATTCATGATGCAATTTGTTCAGACTCTTCACACAGTTCATTTATAGTACTGCATTACAGGTAAGTGAAAGCTGAGACTTTTCTTGTGTTTTCTCTCTTCATTTGATTAAAGTGAAGTCTCCTGCTATTATGGAAAACTGGCTTCCATTTTGTCCAAGAGAAGCCACTTGAACAAGTCATGTTGGTTTATCTTCAAACTAAAGTTTTTTCCTATATCACCTTTTACTCTCTCAGTCTGAGAACACGTGTATCATTTTAAGTACCAGCACACAAGTAACAAACTCCCAGTCGATTTTGCAAGTACACATTTTCTCTACAACTTTCTTCAGATAATGTAAAAAAATATTTATTTCCTCTATTTACACACAGAATTCAGCTTCTCCCAACTATTAATACAGAATGGTATTTCTAGAATAGCGCTGCATTTAAACCAAGATTTTCTCCGCTTTTAAAGTTTCAATACACTTAAAAAATACAATAAGAAAGCAGGTAGACCACAATTCTAGACTACACAGTGTAAGAGTATCAGTACTGGTCCTTTCCTACTCTATTTCGAGAGCATTTATTGAATTGGTCTATTTCAAAAAAATTACAATTTTACGTAGGTTACACCTTAAATAATTGCTTTGTATACTTCATTGATTCATAATACGTTTTAAGTACCAGTTTATACATTTAGCAATAAGCACGGCTATGTAATTGTAAGCAGGAAAAAGCCAAGCAGCTAACCACATTAAGAGCTAAGTACTAATTTGTGAAGCGAATTTTAGCTGTATATGTACTGTTAGCTTTTCTAACACACAAGAAATTGCTAAATCAAAACACGCAGCAAAACTGATTGGTTTACACATTCTGACTTTGAAGTTCATTTAAGTGATAGGTAATCAAGAGTACACTTGTTACTTTGGTTTAAATTTCTGCCTCAAATGACCCAATTCTGATTCTACTTCTCTTGAACACATTCTAAGGCTTCAGCAATCCTACCTACCATACACCTACACCCAGGTTTACACCACCTTCCATGGAATTAACAGTGATACAGATTGGAATTAAAATCAAAATGAGGCACATAGGATATTCAAAATGACATTTTAACTAAAGTCAATGAAAATTTTGACATTGACTTCTCATGGTATTATCTTCAAGGATAATAAAGATTTAATCTTTAAGATAAATGTTTTATCTTGACCCTCTTGAAATCTTTTCCAATTTTTCTCTGAAGCAGTTTTAGGCAGTATTTTTATGTTTTAAGAGATTCATAACAAGTTGTATAACATATACAAATTGACAAAGTCAAAGGCTATGTCTTGCCTACACAAAGAACAGAGGTAACAGTAATATACATTTTAACATGCTTTTATTCAGAAGCATGATAATGAGGAGGGTTTTTTTAATTTTTAAATATTTTAGCAGGCTTTTTCCTACTATTTTTCAGATATTTAATGTAATTGCCACACTTTTCACAGGTAAAGTCTTCCTATCCTACTTTTATCTCATTCTCATATTTATTATTCCATTCTTTTATTACTATATACAATTTTCCTATGCATACACATATACGTGTGTGTGCGCGTGTGCATGCAATTGTAATCTCTTCCACACATTGTTTAGCTTAAGTAAAGTTTAATGGGTCCTTTAATGGGTCCTTGAATGCAATCCTGCAGAATAAAACAGAAGGCCCATTCATTCTAAAGTTTTCTCAGAAAACGCTATTTTGAGCTAATGTTTCAGGTGAGAAGATCACAATTAAAATGCAGTTTTAACAAGTTTTTAAATTCTTCCCAAGTGTTTATGGGTTATTTTTTCCATTTAGTTTTTGGTTTATGAGTTTTCGGGAGTTGGTTTCTTTTGTTGGGAGGGTTGGGATGATCACATGTCCATTCCAGGAAAACAAGGAAGGATTCCAAGTAAAAACTGACACCTCCTTAAGCAGGTGTTCAAGTATTTCAACTAGTCTTGCAAGCTTCTACGTGAAAACAAGTAGAGGAAATACAAAGGAAAAGTAAGCTTTTTGATCCACTGGGTAACAAGAACAAAAGCCAACTAGAAGAGACACTCAAGAACTTCAGCGGTGACTGAAGCAACAGGCATAATACCTAATTACTTCAATGGTACGACTTATTGAGGAAGAAGTAATAGCAGTAGTGGTAATACTAATAATGTGCTTATAGACCCTTAAAATAAATACAGGGAATATCATTCTGGCAACAATGGATAAAAATTGCATGACCACCTTAGCTACTACAGCCTAACATAATACACTGTATTTCCAGTAAATCAGACTGGAATGAAAATGGGAAGAGTACTCTTAAAATTACAGCACAGTCCAGGAGCTGCAAACAATACAGAAATTCTTCTTTTTTCCTAAAGTGCAACAAGTTGCTATATGTACTGTTATGCCATGATACTGTCATGTCTGCTGATAGATCAGAAAAGTGTTTTTATAATATTACCTTAATGTAATTGTTGTCCATGTAGACGGAAATGCATAGTGCTTTAAAAAGAAATAAAATCATACTTAAACTGTAAAAATAACAGCATGCAGTATAACACTACATTACTGCTACTACTTACTGATGATGAGCCCAGCATGGATTTTGGAGACCTTATAATTCCAGCTATGGAATGACGTATAGTGTCAAATCTTGAGACTTTGTCCTTCTTGTCCTAGGAGAAAAAGCAGTATCTTCAGTGAAAACAAGCAAATCAACTATGATAATTGAATTACTGCAGAACGTGGAATGTAAACTCCTGGATTTTATTTAAATTTAGTTTTATTTTATTTTATTTACTGGTATAAACCAGTGTTATCAGTGGGATTAAGTTAACTTATATCAACTTCACTGCTAACAAATTCTATAGTTCCTTGAATATTTTGTGCTATTATTTTAAGTATTACTATTGTTAACTATAAAGGGAATGGAAATTCTTGTACCCTAAAAACCAAGGACATAATTCTCAATTCTCCTGAAATACTATTTTAAAAGGACGCTGACTTGAAAACATATAATTTAAAAAAAGCCCACATTGTAAAACTCAAAAATATGTATGCACATTATCCTTACAAGTTTGTTTTTTCCCCTTTTATTATCATTATTCTATAACAATACACTACATTGTAAATATTACTACCACCAGCGTTACAGGATCCATTTGTTTTCTGCCACTACTGTAAACTACACATGCTGCCACCATGTGGATTCTAAATTCTGTAAGAAGAGGGCTCTAACTGGAACACTGAAAAAGCCTTTAAGCATCCCTAATCCAGCATAAGACAATGTCAATTCCAAGGTGCTCATAACTTGACTTTGTCCAGAACCTGTATATTTCTTAATCTTTGACTTGCCCTCAGCTCTCAAAATTAATATCAAAGGATCTTTCAAAAAATCCAATAAAATATTTTTTTTTACACTGACAAACTGAGTTCATTGCTTGTAAATCACCCCCAGAAACAGTCAAGATAAGTATGAGTAGTTGCAAAGTAATTAAACCTGAAGCAGAGAGACCACTCACTAACAACCTCATTCTAATTAGCTACAGGTTACCTAAACTGTAAGACACCGAGTGTGGAGACAGATTATAACTGTTTGGCAATGTTACAAAAAAAAAACAAAAAAAAAAACCTGCTTCCAAGTTCTGGACACACAACCTTGACTAAAGAAACTGAAAATATGATAATATAATAAATTTAAGTTCCATTTATGCTAGAAATTCCAAATAAGCAACAAAATCTATTCATTCTCTATACAGAATACACCAGCGTTTGAAAACTACTCTGAAATACAGTTTAGCTTACAGGACATAGGGCTAAATATTGACTGAATAAAATAAATTTATTTATTTATTTGGTAGCAAAATTCTGCAATGTGCCTTGATTTGTCAGCTATTCAAAAGAGTGCAATAACCAGTCAAGTAGTCAAAACACTAACTAGAGAAATACTCATTAACTATGTGCCCACTTACCTTGCAATAACATTTTTATTCCCTTCATCAGAATCAAGTAATATTGTATGCATGCAAATAAAAAAAATTGTGCTGAGTCCTGATTTCTATTTTTATAATATCGATGAATTAAACTGGCTGTACAGACCCCCAAAAATTACATCATTAACAACAAAGAGACATGGAGTCTAAATTCACTTGCATGCTGGTTGGGGAACGATCCGCTCATTTCACACACATCTTCAGAAGTGAGCCATGTGATTTAGCTGTAATTAAATGTATAGTTCTTGTACGACAGATAAAAATAAGTTACCAAAAGACGCATGAATTCCACTACACTTCCAATAAACAAATTCAGGAGCATTCTTCCTAATAGTGTGCTTATCTAATGACAACATCAAACTGCAAGTAAGGTTCTACATTCACTAGTTTCTCCTTATTGATAAATGTTTTTAACAAGAGGGGTTTTTTGACTCTTAAGTACCAGAAAGACTCATGGACTGGGGCCTGGCAGCAGACTTTGATAAGCACCACCAAATGATACACGGAGGTTAATAGTCACATTAAATAGAATGAGCATTAAAATGCAGATTTAAGGGATAAACTTTGGCTTTGCTCAAAATACAGTGCATGCCCTGTTCAATCTGCAATACATTTATAAACAGTTTGGTATTTTCACAGCACTTTCCCTCTGACACACTGAAACCACTATGCACCTTACAGCAAAGAAAACTCATCATTTGTCTGCACAGCAGGCATTATCTAACACAACTGAATCCCATACTGAGTTTTTTCTATTTAAGTATTTTTAGGGCAACACAAATAAAACTGAGGAGCAGCAACAGTGGTCTTCTAATGGTAATTTTTTTCGACTGTTGCCCAGCTGCAGACCCCTTAGAAAATACGATTAGATCTTGCAGAAAAAACAGTTTTCATTGAGAACAGGATATTCACCAGCGCGAACAGGGGATTCTTAATGCATGTTAGGTATATTGTTTGCTAAACTAGTATAATAATACAGGCCAGGCTGGAAAGAAAGGAATTACAAGTTCTGCATCAGGGATGCTGTAGAGAACCTTATGAAGTAGCAGGCTTGCTAGCATACAAAATGCAGCTACTAAAACATATTAGCTGATTCAGTTTCATCTTGATTTAAATGAATTACTTTCAGAGATATTACCAAAATGGTGGCATGATTTGTCACTTCCTTTATTTTATACTACATCGATTTCATTAAAAAGAAAACTAATCTGTGGGCCATAATATTTTATGCAATGACTGAATTACTGCAGAATAAATTGTAGTTTACCATTAGGAAGCTAGATAGGCATAAATATATACTGTCATTAGAGGACATTTTTAATCTACTTATTTGACTCTGTTTAAATGTACCCATGGCACAAGAGCACATCATACAAAGAACTATGAAAAATACATTGACTGGTATTTCCCTTTTAGGACTAGTTATATTTCTAATCACTGTCCAGAATGAATTAAAATGAATCTCTACCAGACTTGGAACTGACACTTAGACTAGCTCATGAATTTTCTATTCACTGGATAGGGACACCTAGCAAAAACTGCTGAAAATCCAACTATTTACCCTGTAATGATGTAAGATTGATGAACTTCTATATGGAATACAAACAGTTGGTTTATTGGTGGGACTTCTCGCCATTATCCTCTTAGGCAAATAATGCAAATCACTAATGCTTTTCTTTCCAAAGAACATGAAAAGGATTCACTAAGGGAAACAATTCTTTGAGTAAGAAAGTGTTTGACAAGAATTACTTGCAACCATTAGATTAGACCGCTCAGTTATATTTTACAAGCAATCAGTTTTGGACACAGCAGTGTTATAATTCTTCTTCCACAAAACGAGTAACACTGAAACCTTGTTCCTAGTTGTTTACACTTCAGCCAGCCTTTTTGCTCCAGTTCTCTTTTTCCTTCTTAACAGCTGAAACAATTACCTCAGCTCTTTCAAAGAGATGTTATAGCAGAAGATAACCACTCTAGTCCTCTTAATTTTACTTCCCATTTTTCTGTTCTGTACAAGATGCAGAGGGGAAAAATAAAGCATAAGAACCGAAAAAGAAGTGCAGTATTCAGGCCAGATGAAAAACACAAGTGAAGCACTCCCTATTTTGCTTGAGTATTTCCTCAGGTGCATCTTTAAATATGACACACAAAAAGTTGAGACTCTGTTTCTTGTGTTACTCTGGGGAATCTTGTGCACCATGGGGTCCTGTCCATTGTAATGGATTTTCCACAAAATTATCTTCCATGGTCATGCACTACAACTGTTTCAGTCTTTTGGACAAAAATCTCCCTTTTGCCAGACATACAGTTCTGTCACGGGGCAAAACCACCACAGATTTTAGAGTGCATGAAAAATAATACAATACAACCCAGAAGTGTGACACAATCAAAATGACAGGCCACAGGAATCACATTTGCAACAGGATTTTGAGTGAACATGAGCAAGACAGAGCAAAGACAGGTGAAAAGATTTTGCTTAAACTGAACTGCATAAACATAAATGCACAAAAGAGCTTTTTAGCTGTATATTGCCAGGAAAATGGCTGTATCTTAGAAGTTATTGTAAAAGAAAAATAATCTATACTTTTTTTAGAAAAGCAAGGAAGGTAGAAACTGGAAAGACATCTAAGATAAAGATAAAACAGAATTAACACTTCCAAGGGACAGACAAATAGTAACACTTACCTCTACTTATCAAAAGGTAGAAGATTAGAAGAGAGACAATGGACAATACAGCACATGTTGGATATTGCTAAAATCATTGGCCAGACATGTACATAAACATGATATAAACAGACCAATACTTCAATGTTATTCTATTCAAAGAAAGACTGCCTAATGAGTAAGATATGAACCATCAGCACGGATACAGAAGATGAAAGTGGCTTGCAAATGAAATTAGAGAACCTTCACAGGAAATTCAGAGGAAATGTAAGGAGGACTTTCCAACTGAAAGAGAAAACATTCTCAGAAGAAAAGGAGATTTCAATTAGAAGAACATAATCAGTGATATCTAAAAGATGAGCATGATAGTATTGTTCTGAGATTTGGCTAGGGAACTAGTCCTCAGAGATTCTGATGAAAACAATTTCAGTACAGTACAAGAGCTCCAAGACAAAACCAGGGGGGAAGAATTCCTGGCAATTATTGCAAATGATATCTTCAATGAACTTACAGATAAAAAGACATCAGACAGTATCTCCCAGAGCAATTAAGATGCTCTCCTTTTCGTAATCCGAATGCTAGCTTCATTTCTGGTTTGAAGATACGATTTCCCTGATGAAAAAGGTGCCAGAACAACACTCATCTTAAGGTTTCAAATTTAGCTAATGGGAAGAATAAGGAATTTTTTTTTTGCTTTTAGAAGGCTATATACATCTGGCATGCCAACAGAGTTTTGTGATTTATAAGCAAGAATTCTTCAAAGAAGCTGTAGAGAAGATAATTTTCTGAAAACGACCCCCTGCATTAGTCACTAAAGCAGTGGAAATTAATAGTTATTTAGGACAGGCCCCAAAACCGTGTAATAAAACTAAGACTATTGCAGTAGCTCAGTACTGCCTATTGATGAGTGCATATACTAACAACGAAATTTTGGTCTATTTTATCCGTATTAGTTTATACTAAAGGATATGTACATACTGATGCATATTAAAATCTTAACATACAGTAGAACATTCTTGATTCCTGATGTTCCCGAACTCCACGATTTACTTTCAGAACTAACACTAATATCATGCCTCAAAAGTATTTTTTTTCTCCCTCATCCATGACAGAACCGGGTATGTCCAAAAGACCAAGTGAAAAATCATGCTGTCCTTACCAAACAAAACCGGGTACTTTATTAAGGTGGCATTCACACACTGAATGAGTTGCTGGCTGAATATGAACCAATTATCTGAGCTGAGCAGATCATCTATGTTCGAAGCACCTTCCCAGAAACTATAATATGCATTTTCTTAGTTTGGTATTGTAAGTATCTAGAATCTGGTGTAGCACTGTGCAGAGCCATGAAGACCTAACATAGTTATTAAAAATAAAAGCATTCAAAGTTGATTAAAAATATCTCAAGTACACAGTGAAACCAATTAAACACAACTGTTAAAAAACAATTTTTTGATAAGGTAACATTTTCTGTTTTAAACACAAGTAACACCTTCTAAAGCAGCAGAAACAACCCATAATTGACATCCACATATCGTAAAATACTGCGATGGATATAAATTAATGCTCCACCTTCTGAGCTGCAGGAGGTAGCCTGAAAAACAAGACTTACTAGTGAGAAATTTAACTGCTATATTTTCTCAGACCAAAGAGAGATTCCAGTCCATTCTAGTGGCCTTATAGTCTATAAGAAAAAGAGAATGCTAATTCTTCAGAGCATATCTGTGTCCTCTGAAGATGTTTGATGCCTTTCTAGTGTAAGATGCAATTTAAGATGACACGTAACGGTCAGGAAAGGATTTTCCTCCAACAATTTTTTTCAGCTGCTTTCTGAATCTGTATAAACTATTACAACCCACGGCTGTAGGAACCAGTTGTACAACTTAATTACACATTTTTGAAGAAAACCTTTGTTTGCTTGCTTTGAATCATCTGCTTACTATACTTATTTGTTGGCCCCTACTTCTTGCTTCTGAACAGACAGTGAAAAATCATTATTCCCCTTTCACTTTCCACACACTACCCAACACCCACCAACACATCGTATACATCTTTATCATATTCCCCTTCAGTCTGCCTTTTCAAGTCTGAAAAGCCTAATCTACTTATTTGTTAATTCTACAGAAGCTCCTCCAGATATCTGAGCATTATTTTGCCTTTCTGAATTCTCCTGCTAGAACCTCCGCTGTGACAAGACATTATGTAGCCTGATATGACATCAAAGATGACCCTGCTCTGAGCAAGAAGCAGGGCCAGATGGCTTTCCTGAGATCTCTTCCAAGTTAAATTATACTGCAGTTCTATGACATTTGGGAAGCAGATGCACATCAGTTTATACAGTGATGTTACATCTTCTTCTCTATCTTCTGTTCCTTTCCTGAAAATTTCTAGCAAACTTTTTTGGTTTTGAGACCAAAAACCAAGTAAGACCAAATGAGACCAAATTTGGAGACAAAAATCTGATCACTAAGTAAACAGCGGTCTGATACCTTCAAAAACATCTAGATCTTATTTTGAGTGGCAGCTCAAGAGTTCATTACTGGTATATGAGAAATCAAACACTGTTACTACAATCTGGTCTGCAGGAATGTAATTACACAATGTGATGCTAATATTAAAAAGCAAAAACACTGCTAGAAATAGGATGCAGAATTTATAACAAGTCAAGGAATTCATCCAAGTTACTATCAAAAAATATTTGCTTTATTTCCAAATAAATTTTTCTGCTCTTGTGATTTCTTACATGCCTATGCTTATTTATACACAAGAATCTTGAAGGTGCAACACAGGCTAGAGAGCAATTTTATTTTTTTTATTTTTTTATTCAGGGAAATTATTCAGCAGTAAGAAAGAGCGTTAAGCAAGAGACTGGTGAACTATTCAGAGACAAAAACCTGAAAAACCTTTGGTAGATTTTACTTAGGGAAACTTCAGATTTCATCAAAACTCTCTTGTGTAAAGAAATTAATTTTTAAAAAATGAGCATGAATACTATGGTTGAACCTTTGCTTTCTCTTTGAATTACTATCTATCTGAACAGAATATCCAGTTAAGTTTTCTGCACTTTGTTTTCTGTTTTAATTAGAGTTTCAGAGGACCAATTTTTCAAGATACTTATGAAATGTCAGGGAAATGTCACCTTCATCTTTGAAATGATTAGTAAATCCTTCAAATAAACAAATAAGTACTTTGCTTCCTTAAAGACCTCTAATACCTCTTATTGGAGGCTAGGAATAATGTTTCCAGAGAAATGATACATTTTAATTATTATATACTATGCAACCTTTAAATTGAAAGGAAGAAAAAAATCTAGGATTTTTATTTCACCTAATTATCATCAAGAATGTCAACTGTGCTCTAGAGAAGATGACTGAACTTACTGTACCTAAGCTGAGGCACTGAGATCCTGTCCAATAGCTATTTTTCAGGATGGAAAAAGTAGGCTTTTTCAAGTCCAAGCAGATACAGAGAGACCCCTGAAATTCAGTATGTAATTCCTGCTTTGCTTAATGAACGTATCTGTGTATCAACAAATCCCCATCCACTGACTGCATGATGATGCCAAATAAAGGAGAATTGTTTTCAATAAAGGCAATTTAACAAACTAATTCATATGTCTGAAAACTTAGAGCAAGATTTAGAATTAGTACATATTTCTGAAAAACTAAGTTTCAATGTCATTACCTTATGTAACTGCAGAAACATGTAACCAGGAAAATGAAGGCTTCTGTCTACAAAAACCTCAGGATTTGTGTGTGTAAATGTTCAGATATGAATTCTGTCACTGATTTCAAGAGCCCTATTATTAAGCAATAGCTATTATTAACTGAATGTACAAATATTTTATTAATTCTTACACTATCACTTTACTATTTTCAAGTAATCAAAAATCATCAAATTTCAGTTCATACGGCACTTGCTACAGCTGGAAGAGAAGTAACTGATCATAACATAATCCTCCTCCTTGGATGCCATTGCCACATCACAGTAGGAGATCCCAAACATACACAAAAGGCCTCTCTTGCTGTAATTCTGTGTCAGTTCATGAAGCTGCAACAGGGACACATAAAGGAGTCTACACTGAGTGCTCCTAGTTGTACTGCAGTACCTAATGTTCACACAAGCAAGAGAACCTACATTACCTCACATCCTCTGGCAGTTCACTACCCACAAAAACAAGATGATGAACTAGCTGCTAGACAAAGTCACCGTCTGCCAGAACAACATCTTGCTCATCATTCAGGCTGTGCTTTTGCTCAAGAAAACCAAGAATCACAGCAAATCAAAGAGCAGTGAATGAACTACTGTCACTGTTCCACATAATTAACCAAAATACCTTAACCACAGTCATGAACTGATGCAAGGTGAGAGAATACAAATGGAATGGTAATGTATTAAATTTCTTCAAATACTCTCCCCATTTCCAAACATTTTCATCTTTCTAAGCCAAATATAAGTTTTAGCCTACAAACGTGTGGTTTGGTATCTACATATACTAACAACATCAGAACAAGCAATCAGGGAGATTTCATGGATGTGATTTGAAAGTTCAAGAATAGGGTGGTGAGGCACTGGAACAGGTTGCCCAGAGAAGCTGTGGATGCCCCATCCCTGGAAATGTTTACAACCAGGTTGGATGGGGTTTAGAGCAACCTGCTCTAATGGGAGGTGTCCCTGCCCAAGGCAGGGGGGTCGGAACTCGATGATCTTCAAGCTCTCTTCCAAATCTAACCTTTCTATGATTCTATGAATATAACCATAAATTTAAAAACAACATAAAGCTCAAAATACATTAGAGAAAAAATGTTCAGAGATTACGAAACATGCAATGCAAACCAAACGTGAGGAAATTATATATTTCCATCATCTAAACATTATAGTTTGACAGATGGCTATGCATAGCACATGCTTTATTAGCTAGAAATACAAATGCATCCACAAATCATTTAAAGTTAACAACTCTTAGGAGCATTTTCCATGCAAAGTGGTTTGGTTTATTCTGTATTCACTACAGTATACATCCAGCTGAAATAGTTTCAGGCATGTATGACCCAAATTCTACACAAGAACAGAGAAATACAGTAACACCAGAATTACTGCACCACAGCTGTAATCAAGATCAACACTACACCTGTCATCTGAAGTGATGAAGTTCTGAAGATGAGATATATTTTAGATCTGGTCACATGGTTGCATACAGACACACACAGACTGCTCTCTCCACCCCACTTCTGAGTTAAAAAACAAAACCCAAAACCCGAAAAAAAGAATTTCTTGATAAGGTAACGGGAGAAATGGATTTCTTTTAAATACATACATGTTATGTTGTATTACCAGTATTTGAAATCAGTTTTCCAAATTTCCATTTGATTAAACTGCAAGAAAGCCAACTGATAGTTTTCCTCCATCAAAGATGGACATTAGTGTAAAAAATAAATTCTGTGTCCTGAAGTTTTCATATACTCTAACAAGAAGTAGACAGTGATATTGGCACTTGTTAAGAAACAGTAACATTCCATAATAGCACTTCCTCAATTAAATGGTTAGGTTTTAAGCGGCCGGTATACAGCTTAACTTCTAAAAAAGTCAACACCTAGCTCTTCAAACTGATAAACATTACTCAAGGACTAACAGAGCTTATCATAACCACTGACCTAATAAAAAGAAGTAGTCATCCCTGCTGACCTATGTTCCAGAGAACCATCAAAACAGGGAAATTTTAGCAGAGGAAAAATTTGGTAAAAGACAGTTATATGGGATAACAATACAAAGCCACAGGTGAAGAACTTCTAGGATACATCTTTCAAGAGGTATAAACAATTCTACAATGTGGAAGTACCAAACTACACACAGAGTGTACCACACAATGAACCCAGCAGATTAAGCAGATATAATACAACTTCCAGGCTTTTGTATGTGAGGATCCAGACCGTTGAACTTAAAGAGTGTTGCAGAAAATGGCCCAAACACCTCAACTCCTAGGGGCCTCTGCAATGGTCAGTAGCTGAAATACGGAAACGACGAAAACCACCCACAGCTACCACCTGCACGTTGGAAAATCCCTGGAAAGTAGCGCATGCACCAAAGAATGCCACCTGGAACAAGAAATTACCTTTACTAAGTACAAACTTAAAATAACAGTAATAGGCTTGCCAAGTATCTATGCATATATACATACCCTGCAGACTGAGAAACAGAAACCACTCTTCTCATTACTATCAAAACCTGTGTTCCAGATAGGAAGCCAAGCCACGTTTCAGCAAGGCACAAAGCATAAACTGCTTTCAGTCTTTTACTCCTGATCTGCACAGGCAAAGCTCCTCGGTCACACTGACTACAATCACATCAGTATCCTAATGAACTATGTTTTCATACAGCAAATCTGTCTCACAGCTTGTAGGGAGGGAATTAGAAGGCAGCAAAGAGAAAAATTACAGCTATGAACTGCAAACAGGTGAATTACTGCTGCCACTGAAGGCAGTCACAAGATGTTTCACAAGAATACAGGGAAGACATTGCAAAGATCAATGAGAATGACAGTTTGGGGGTTTCTTCTTAGAAATACTGAAAACAAACTTATACCTGTCCCCAGCTCAAGTGATGTCCTCCAAAAGAAGATTTTCTAAGGAGAACTGCATCCTTTTAGAGTTCAGCATTTTGTCTCCAAAGGAGAAGACATGGATAGGGAGCTCTAGCAACAAACTAGGTGATGTACCAGCTGCATAAAGTCAAAACTTTATGCTACAGAATAAAAATAAAGCTATGGGTACAAGTACTCTATACGTCAGCCAACAAACAGAGCACTAAGTGAACTTGGTTATGCAGCCCAAAAGACATCCAAATAGAGTAATAACATATCATGATAAACATATCATGATGCGAATACAACACTCTGTTAATGACTGCACTTAGTACACAGGTCAATTACTTTAATTAGAATGCACTACTCAGTAACAGAAAGAATGGCATAGGCTTTCCAGATCTCATTAAATATATATTCAAAAAGCTGTGTTTGAATTTGCTTGCTTTTTAGTCACAGATACACACAGTAATATCTGCAAAACAAATTTGCCTGACAAATCTAGTGATGTAGTCCAGACTTGGAGCATCCAAGGCCGAGAAAGCCTAGACCCCAGGAAAGGATTAGAGGCACTGAAGCAGCTATACCCTGAAGCGCCAACAGCTGCCAGGGGAACAGTGGCCTGAAGTCAACATGCAAGGAAGGAACAGAGGAAAAAACCATCCTCTCTACATCGCATGAAGTGCACAAGTAGCCGTAAGTCCTCCAGGGCTCATAAGACACCAAGAACTAAATATTTTACAGCTGCAGACTCCCAGGTTATAGGCAGCACCTTGCAATCCGACTTCAGCAGAAGTCCACACCAACCTACAGAAGACAGTACTCCATTAGAGAGGGGACCCAGGTTTTCCTCTAACCTCAAAGGAACTTCTAGAGGCTCAGTCACTCACTACGTGAACTCATCAGAGGTGCATTGTCTATAAGTTTAAATCATAGTGTTCTGACTGATTTAAGGTAACTTGTGTTGGATTCTGCCCTCTCCACACAATCACTCAGAAATTGGTACCTACCAAAGAAGATCCCTCTTATGACTCATTGACTGGCTTTAACGAAGCCACTGTGGCAAAAGCTGCATCAAGCCATGTGAAATAGCATTGTATGTGTTGTGATCTGACAGGATGTAAAGCCTCTTTCTTCCCCCAATAAAGCACGTTACTAAATACAGACTGGTGACTGTATCCCATTTCAAAAATCATATTGTTGAGTAGATGCATTTGCTTTATCACAGTAAAACAAAGCTTCATGGAGTTAACCCCAAATAGGTTCAGTCAGATGAGATACAGACACAATTTGTGGATTAGCCAGATCCACATTTATGTTAGCTGTATTAAAGAACACAACTGATCCTTTCATAACCAGAGAGATTTTGTAGAAGGACTAGATTAAAATCTGATCAGCTATTTCTGTTTGGCAGCTAGCACCATCAGAATGTGATGTTAGCTTTTAGTTTCCACAGATCCCTGCATCAGTTTGATAACAAAATCAGTTCGCATATTAACAGATGAAACAATACAGCAACTTTGTGACAGCTGTAACACACAGCTTTAGCAGCATATCTCAGGTAGGCCTAACGAGTAATTTTTATAGGATGCCAATTTAAAATCAAGCTTTAATAATATACTGGAAATATACTAATATTCTTGTTCAGAACAGACATGCATAATGCACTACTTTTTTCAAATAAGGGAAACAGCAAACCAATATAGTGTTTAATGTTTTTACACATTAAGTAAACAACACCACAAATATATGCCAATTTAAACAAAAGAATAACAAAAATGCAAACTAAATAAACAAGGAGTGTTCAAATTCTACTCTGAGTACAAAGCCTATGGTCCACTGAACTCAGATCATGCCTCACATCACAGCTGTATAATCATAAACATGAACAAAACTATTCAGAAAATACAGACATCAAGGAGGAAAGACTCAGCATTCAAGTCTCAATAATGGGACTGGACAGTAACACTGCAGTCCTATCCAAGGTGAAGTTCATAAACTATATGTAGCAGAATAAACAAAAATAAATTAGGTAGATTTCTCTGCAGAATTACAAAAACACCTTGAGTTGTTATGTTTAGTGTCAACACAGAAAAGGGGCTACCACATGTTTCAATCATTACTCTTCTAATGAGTAATGACACTCCAGCCAAGGAGTCTCTCCTCAAAGTTCATCTGTAGTACCTATTAAGCATCCTCAAGCTGTTTGTCAAATCAAAGGCCAGTCTGTTCTGTTACAGAAAAAACTTCTTTCACTTCCTCCCAAAAAAGAATCAGTAATTTCTACAGATTATGTGTACAGTTACATATGACTTAATGTATCAATTTCTTAGTAAGTATGTTGAAGAAAGTAAGATGATACTTCAAACATGTTGGTTGAAGATGCTTATTTCGTCAACTAATTTTCATCACATATTATGAAGCTACATTTCATTATCACAGAATCATAGAATCACAGAAACTTGTCAGAGTTGGAAGGGACCTCTAGAGATCATCTAGTCCAACTCCCCTGCTAAAGCAGGATTTCCTAGAGCACATTACTCAGAACTGCATCCAGGTTGGTCTTAAAGGTCTCCAGGGACTCCATAGCCTCCCTGGGCAGCCTGTTCCAGGGCTCTGTCACAGTCACTGTGAAAAAGTTTTTCCTCATATTCAAATGGAACTTCCAGTGTTGCAGCTTGGGCCCATTGCCCCTTGTCCTGCCACTGGGAACCACCAAAAAGTCTGGTTCCATCCTCCTTCAACCCACACTTCAGATACTTATAAGTATAAACAAGGTCTCCCCTCAGCTTTCCCTTCTCCAGGCTAAAGAGTCCCAGGTCTCTCAGCCTTTCCTCATAAGGGAGATGCTCCAATCCCTTAATCATCTTTGTTGTCCTA
>VXBW01007321.1:110608-129961 GCA_013400375.1 Thinocorus orbignyianus | reverse complement strand
CATTCTATGATTCTATGATTCCTCTTTCCAGATCTTCCCCCGTTTCCAGGGTCTGGGATTCATGAGGGACAGATATAGCAGTGAAGACTTAAGCAAAGAAGGCATTCAGTAGCTCCACCTTCTCTGTGTTTTCCACCACTAAGGTGCCCACCCCATTTATCAGCGGGCCTACACTTTCCCTAGTCTTCCTTTTTCTATTGATATACTCAAAGAACAACTTCTTGTTATCTTTAACTGCAGTGGCCAAAGTAAGCTCTGCTTATCACAGTGCTCCTGAGACACTTCAATGCCAAGATGAAATTTTTACAATGATTCATATAAGCAGTGTTAATTTACGAATTAAATAAATAAATCCCACAGACCGAAGGGATGAACCATACAAAAGCAGCAAGCTACTGAAATCAACCAAAACCCTCTCATACACAGCAACAACTTTGGATACTAACATACTGGCTTTTAGTAGAGCTCTGCTAACAACCACATTAGTGACCTTAAAGAGGATGTTTCCCCAGAGAGCAGCCTTAGAAGAAAACAGTCACATTTTTCATAAAGCTATTTCATTGCCCCATATAAAAATTACTTGAAGACAAATCACCTTTTCATTAAGGGTACTTATGTCGCAAATTACTGTAGCCTGGATCTTGCATCAACGATCACTAAACAAGCAAAATTACACTGTAACAAGATCCTATTAGGTAGGAAATGCTCACAATTCCCAACTACATGTTTGTCTTTTCGTTCCCATCCATAGAGATAAAAACATCTTCCCTTTATGGTACAACAGCAGCTAACTTTTACAGTAAACCAGTTAACTTTAAAAAAATTATATCAGCTGTTCCGAACATTTATTTTCCTTGAGGACTTTCACACTAATGAAAGATTTGTGTAGCTGGAAGTTTCTTTTTACTTTGCTTTTTCTAAATCAGAAATTACTTTTTAACATTTTTTTTTAGAACTCTAAAAATAAGAATGTATCTTCCCTTGCTTAAAAATAATACAAAATCCATACCCTGTTTTAGTACAGTGCAGTGGTACACAGTCATTGCAGTGTAATGCCTGCTCAGTCACATGAGCTTCTCCTGCATTGTGACATTCTCTGCTCACCCAGAATGAATTCTGTGTAACAATTAACAAGGGCAACTGCGCTAGAGAGCTGCCTGTACGGAAAATGAAAACTTTAGTTTACTGTTACATAAATTTTCAAGACTGTAAGGCATTTCAGTTTAGCTCCCCTGACCCAATATATTCAGGTTTCCACTTCTCTCCCTCCTACCTACAGTTCTTTGTTTTCATCTTTGTCATAGGCACTAGGAAAATGCTAAATATAGGCTTCCAGAGTGGGATAATTTCAGTTATGTTAGCCATTGTGAAAATCCTCATTGTCACAAAGTTTTGGCAATTCTAAGTAAATTTAATTTAAAGGGGGAATGACAGAAATTTGTATTACATATAAACCCAAACATTGAGTGATTTTATTTCATCTGAGTACTTGAAGCCAAGATCTGGATATAAACCAAGTAATCCTGAGGCACACCAAAACTAAATATTTGCAGATA
The DNA here is from genome assembly GCA_013400375.1 of Thinocorus orbignyianus. Lineage (NCBI taxonomy): Eukaryota > Metazoa > Chordata > Aves > Ciconiiformes > Thinocoridae > Thinocorus > Thinocorus orbignyianus. The sequence continues at coordinate 128,405 of VXBW01007321.1, read as the reverse complement.
TAGTTCCTGATTCTTAAAATTCTGAGGCTCTATTGCTTGTATCCTGTATTTTTCTTCATTACACTATTTATGCCCTCGTTCAGCACTCAATGCATCATTGTGGCAATGTGTCGAAAAAGGCAAAGCCACAGTCTCATGGAAAAATTCTCTCCCATGGAATTATACTAACACTGACAACCTGTAAAACAGCACATGCATCTTGAAATTGTCAAGTTGGCTCAATTTCCTCATCCTATCATTCAACTAATCTACAGAGCAATAAATTAAAGCAGTTATTTCATTCAGCAAGCAAGAAAGAGTCTATCAGAATACCAATGTCAGGGTCCTAAGCATACTGATAGGCTTCAGTGGCTCTGATCAGATTCACTTGGAGATTCATACTACCCCTGCACACATGCCCACTAGCTCCATTTCAGCCCAGTCCTAGGCACCAAGCCCTGGCCTGAGCTGTATCATAGCTACTCATCTCCAGCCCTGCCTCATGGGTGGATCCTTCATACCTATGTTGTAGTCTTGTCCAGTCCTGTGTTTCGTTCTGTGTCCTGGGCAGATCTTGGACCTACGTTACAGCCTTCTCTTCAGCTCCTTCTCTGACTCCTGTCCAGTTTGCTCCAGACTGGACTCCTAGTTGGGACTCTGAACCTGATTTATTTTTCTGCTGTCTCTGGAGCTGACCGTGGACCTTATTAACATCTGGCTCCACCATTGTGCTCAGACCCTGTGGGATGGCACCCCACCAGTGAAAACACTGACCAGCCTATTGTCATCCTCATCCCCTCAATCACTCCTCCTCTTCAAGTAGGTGACCCTTGCTGCATTCTAATGACCATATAAGGCCTCATCTCCTATCATATCTCTGGATATCGTCCATGCGAGGAGATTTTAAAGTGCAACTGAATCTCAAAGAAAGAAACTGAGGCAGCTTTTTCCCTGTAATTTCATTCACATATAAACCACAAGCTCCTGTGATATTCTGAGACAGAAAATACCTATAATCTCATTTCTGTCAAAATGTTGTGTTTATGAAACATAATAACTCTGCCAAATGTTAATAAGAAGTCAAATGAACTCCCTGTTCCAAGTGGTTTTAATAACTCCCTAAGAGGGATAATAGAAAAGAAATTATTTGACTAAGAACTTTACTGCTCACATAAATGCTGATTAGGAACCTAAGGACCAGTTAGGAGCACCTAGTAAACAGATGATCTGAATTCATTATCTCACACACACTAGATTTGAACTTTTTTCCCCCAGAACAACCTCCTCTGCCTTCCCTCCAGCCAAGACAAACGTAATACATTCTAGAAGAGGGCATTTCTGGTTTTTTGTTTTGTTGTGCATTTTTTTAAGCAAGTGTCTTTTCTTAAACGCACCAAGTGAGACTAAGAAAAACACAGTAGCAGGCAAGTCATTCTTCACTACTCAATTCTAAATTTGGTTTATTGTTTCTGGAGGATTTTTTTGAGTTGTACAGATCTACAACCTAGATCTACAACACACTCTTGCTTTCTGCAATTAAGAACCGGGGCCGCGGGGGAGGGGTTAGAAGAAAAAAAAAAAGGATTTCAAAAAGTTACTTTGCTTGCAGAAAAATTCTGCAGTAACTTCCAGAAAACAAATCTGTTTTTGACCCACATAATCTTACAGACCAAGAATGTATTTGATTAAAATAGAAGTAATTAATCAGAATTCAATAGTGCCCCAAAAGTAAAGGCTTTCAATCATTTTTCAAGAATGATATATTTCCTTGCATCTTGGGTGTGATACTCCAAATTTGCTTTCTTCTTAGGATGAGGACAGTACTTTCAGAAACTCCTGCATATATACTATTATTTTAATGCAAATGTTATTGTCTTTCTCACACTACCCTAACACAACACCCAAATAAAGATAAGTTTCATGTGACACGTTTCCATACTTCCCTGAAAAGAAGTTGAGACAAGTAATCCTGGAATTTTTTGACTGGATTACAGTGACTACCACATCTCACACAGGACTTTCACTTTCCCCACTATTAAAGGCTTTTTTGTGCCAAGAACTTCAAAGTGCCTGTTGAAAAATGGGTTTACCTCTTTGGATAGTAATATCTAGTATTCTTTATGGCTCAGGTTATGCAAGGTACTGGTAAACAGGAGTCACAGCTTGATGTCAGACAGGATACCTTAAGCAATTTAAAAATGGCATTAATGTTGATATTCAAGCACCTGTATCCCAAGTTGATCAGAAATGGTTTGCATCTATCTCACTGCAGGATGACCCAAAGAAAAAAGTTCAGTGATACCTGAAACATGCTGTTTCATTTATCCTGCTGTTAAAGATCACCCACAGTAAAACATAAGAAGGAAACCCCAAAAAAATGATCTGGTCTGTATCTTAAGGGCAGTGCTCTGAAAAATGGATTAGATTGCTATTACGGATTCTCAGTTGGTACCAGGGAAGAGCTTTCCCACATGGTGGAAAATAGCAGAGGCCACAAAAAATCATATGCTTCAAATCAGGCAATAAACTACTAGTGGCACTAAATTAAAATCATAAATTCTGGAAATATTTTATAGTAGATTCAAAGATTATTAGAAGCATAATAATTGCCTTTAAGAACAAGAGTATTTCTAACCAGCCACTTAAAAAGAAAAAAAAATAAAAGAAGAGAGATGATTTAAAGCAGCCAGATTCTATCACATTATTTCCTGTGTGTTGCCTAGAGGTTGTAAGAAGTTAATAATCACTCTAATTCAGTCCCATCACTATGAAAAAAAGGCACAAGAAGCCAATGGCGACAATTCTGGCAAAGAATTACTACCTTCCTCCCAGCACACAGAGAAACATGCCAACACATACTGAAATCAGTATGTGATTTCTGTTCAAAGTGAAACTTCTGAGTGAAGCTTTACTAATTCACAGAGAATATTTTGACTGAAATAACAAATCTCCAGTGGGTATGCAACACTGCAACTCTACAATGATGAAGCAGCCTTCTTCAAGGAAAATTGAAAGCTCTTGAAATATTTTTGGCAGTTCAAGAGAAGTACATATACTTATCTCAAGTACATATACTCTCCTTCATATGGAGAGGGTAAACTAAATCCGCACTTAAATATTCTGAGAGTTTTATTTACTCTGAATAAGTCACCTCCCTCCATTTCTTCTAAAGTTTGTTCACACTTCTAATTTTGCCTCTCCCCAAGACTCAATTACTGTTCAGCAGTAATTTTTTTTTGAAAGATAATATGCTAACTTTAAGAAATACATACTTTCTGAGTTGCAGTCTAAGAAAAGATTACTGTCAGGTTAATCTTTTACTTCAGAAGTTTCTAGGCATGTTCACTGGAAAGAGGCTTGACAGCACCACTGACCTCCCATCTTGCAAGTTCTGGACCAGTCAGTAATACCCACGTGGGACACAGTATGACTGAGTTTATCTGTTTGTTACCTTAGTACCTACTTTTGGACTGTTATTCCTCTGATGTATGCCCATCGAGCAAGTAGGAGAGAAGAAACAGAAACTAGAACATGCTCACTCTGAGAGCAAGAGGAACTGAGTTCATCTTCCAGACTTCCTAGAAGCATCTGACATTTGGAGCATTTTTGCTCCACGTTAAGTTCTGGCTACAAGCCAGAAACACAGGTCCCAGCCAACAAGCTTGGAAAGCAGCCCAAACCAAAGATCACTTAGTTGAACTTCAGCTGTCCAGGCGTCCAACAAATACAACTGTTTATTTCCAAGTCTTTTATGAATTAAAAGGCACAATTTCTACAACATGACTACACTGGCACTGTTTCCTCTGCTGAGACAAAAATAAGAGAAAGGATAAGGATACCAATGCTGCACAAACTTACTTTGGCCCTGTTTCTGTTGACAAGGAACTTAAAATTTTGGAACAGCATAGCAGAAGTCTGCAGGCTTACACAGATAGAAATCAAATAACTGTGAAGGGCTCCCCTACCATTTCCTAACAAATGCTCTCATATGAGCTTAGTTTTATATAAATGTCACGAGCCACAAACTAGTAGACAATTACTTACATGGACAGATAAATAAGGGAGCTGTTTGGTGATGCATTACAAAGCATAGGAATGCCTCAATTCTTCTGAGTCAGTGCGGAAAAAAAGTAACAATTTAATCTCCACCATCAAGCTTTCTGCTACTGCTGCATTGGGCTGTCACAGAAGCTAGTCATTTCCATGCATCTGTTTACAAATAAAGATCCTATATAGCCTGAGACAGTATGGGAAAAGGAAACCCTCTAGAGTGCATGTAGATATCTCAGTACACTATGCTTCAGAGCCTTATGATACAGCATCTAAAATGCATTTCATGAAGTATCTTTAATCAGATAACCAACTCTTGTAAATGCTGTTTCATATCTGCATTAATTGACTTTAAAAAATTCAAAATGTACAAATTGATTAAATTTGTCAATTATGATTTTAGTGAAAATCTTGAAAACATCTGTCTCAGCCCAATCCTGCGGAGGAAGACTCTAAAACTATTAGTTTGCTGATCACAGTATCAGAGGGAGCACTGAGTCATTGACTGTAGAAAACAGGGATGGAAATATAAAGCACTTACATTAAGAAAATAAAAATATACTTGGAGAATAATTTACAAATAATGAAACCAGAACTGTAGCATTTAATATTTTTTCTACCATAACCACTGAGAATGGTTTTTTTCTTTTTGTTTACCACAATCTTCACCAAAAGCTGGCTTATCTTACTTTGAAAGCAATCACTGAGAATAGGGTCTCTGAAGTCTTTCAAAAGGGTCTAACAAATAGCAAAGCCAATTAGACATGCAGTGAACTTTTTTTTTCCCCCTGTTTGGATAATTCTGCTACAACAGATAAAACTAGAATTCAGAAATGTAAAGTCTCTGACTATTAGCCATTTTCCATTACATCACTGTGTACAGTACACTCTCCTGGAATGGTGCATTAACAGTTACTTCCATCCCACTGGCTGCATCACGACATGATGCTTCAGCTTCCTTCTGCCCTGTGTACCTTTCATGATTTCACATTGCAGAGACATTACAGTCTCCTTCCTGACTCATCTGCACACCAAAGCCTTCAATCCTAACAAAGCAAAACTGGAATTCCTTTAAGGCATGTATGGAGAGAGAACAGTGACTCTGGACTGTTGCTCCATGGGCACTACTACAGCTGCACAGCTCTTTTAATGGGCTTACACGTTGTTGAAGACCATGCATCAGGGTCTTTCTACATTAAAATACATTCTGTAAAAAAAAAAAATCAAAAAAATCAGGACCACCACTTCAGATAATTTAGGCACAAGATAGATGAGAACACACATTTTTTCCTCCGCTTTTCTGTGTCTCATAGACCTTTTTAAAAACACATCTAATGATGATTATTCAGTCGTAACTAATCATCGGGCACTGAGCTCCACCTGCTGACAAGTCTTTGAAATATTGCAGAGCCTGCATACCAAGTCTCAGATTTATCAGTGGTTCCAGTACAATGCTGCAGTATGCAAAATAAATCTATATCTAAACATTTCTAGAGTGAGAAAACCATATAGTTCTGAATACATATTCCTAAAAATAATGGGTTTGCACCTTCACAATATCTGGTTTTAATAGGTAAGGAAAAAGAAGAAGATATATTAAAATGCCATACAGATTTTAGTGAATTATCACTAAACAAAATTAATTATTATTTTATATTAACTAAATCTATCGCAAGGCTTCAGCACTCCCTGAAGATTTCCTATTCTGTAACAATTTCTAAGGCAATAATGAAGTTGAAATTTAAAGTCTTACTATGAAATGCAAACCGCCATCATTGTACATAATTACCTGAGTAAATATGTAACTGGCATTGCAATATTCCAAATATTCCTGATGCTTTTATTTCTAATCAGTTCATTAGACATATAGAAGTTTTACTGTTGTTGATTTCTTTGTTTTAATTACAGTGGACTACCGCCATGCTCTATTTATCACAGCAATACCAAGAATTGTGTATGTATCTTAGGACCATACATCCACTGACTGAACATCTAGGCACTAAGAAGTTAGTTCAAGCTTCCAGTTACTGCTTCATTTTTGTAAAGTAACAAAATATAAAAATTCGGATGCTACCTTGCTACATTTTGGCAAAAAAACAGGTTTTTAGAAGGAATAACCAGATTTTTCTCACTATCTATCTCACCACTTTAATGTAAGCGTAAAACAAATAGTTAACTGTGATTGTCCTGATTCCATAGTGCATAGTAACATAACTGCGTAACTCTAAGAGGCTCAAAGACATTCTTTTAAACTTGTATCACCTTCAGCATTAAAATTATCTCTGACTTGTATGGTTATCTCAGTAGAAAAGTAAAAATGCTGGAAGCAAGAAAATACATTTTACATACGATGTCAAAATTGTTAAATGCAATGTTAAGGAGCAGCAAAATATAGATTTATTTTTTTTTAACTCCTCGCTATGCTATCATGATTGAACAAAACATAACTCATCCCACAATTTCTCTTTTTCTTAAAATGCGTACATGAACAATAATACACAGCTAACATTCTACAAACAATAAAATATATTGACCAAACTACACCATACTGCACACACTAACAAAATACGAAAACTCCTACAGTTTAGATGCAAAACAGGGAAACAAAGGAAGTTATAAGACATGTAACATATCACTGCCTTATAAAAATACATAAAACAACATTTGAGAATCTCAGTCCTTGTTAGCCTTCTATCATGCTGCTCCCTAACATAAGAGGTGGAAAACAAAACAATATGTGAACTATTCCACTAAGAAATTGGCTGTTTTTATGATGCCACGTAAATAATCACAGAGACATGAAACTTCACAAAATTGGTTTGCATGTCATATTTTTAATTTTAAATTTAAAAAAACCACTTGTGACTGAATACATGAAAATTTACTTCATATGCATGCTCACAACACAAGCCAATTATGATTTTGTCATTCTTAGGAAAAGAATTTGTAAGACAAGTGTTTACGATGAATTTCTGAAGACAAATAAATAACTACATTCAAATGTAGTATCAGACAACATTTAGATGAACTGCATTTAGATAAAGAGGAGAAACCTAAACGGATTTATAGTTGAAGAAACAGCAACCGTCTTGAATGATAGCAGGATGAGCAATCAGCAGCAAGAACACTTCATTTCTGATCATTTCGCAGCTGTATAATTTTAAGGATTTTTACTAAAAAAAACCCATCCCAGTATAAAAAGCATCAGGATGCTTATTTATACAAACAGTCCATCAGTGTATTATTTTTTCAACTTCAGATACAGTCAAGACTGCCCTCTCAAGGTACGGCAATTTGAAAAAAGCTTTTTCGGACTGCAGTTCTTTCTACCACTTTTTAGTCAATTTTACTAAGACAAGGTATCAACTCAATAGTTAAACAAAATTTAAATAGTATTTTCCCATCTTAAATAATTTACTCAAGTGAAATAACCCATCACTTAAGACATTCTTTTTTTTTTCATGGTCTATATGAACCGTAAGACTATATCCTCTGATGCCTAAATAGTAACAGTTTTCTTACTCTCAGCAAACTTAACATATGCAAAAATGCATTTCTTGGATCATTCTAGAAATTTTAGCATGTACACTCTCCAGAATAAAAAAAAAAAATTATCATCAATAACTCTTATTCAAAAAAAATTTAGAGGACAGAATTCTTCACCATGTATTGTACATATATGCAAAGATAATTTTATCCTACCCATTGAAACAGAGATTTGGAAACCAGAAGACAAATTCTAGTAATCTTGAACTGAGGGGGAACAATACCATTCTCTTGATTAGACTCATCATCTCAATTAACCCATACAGACAATATTCACTAGCACTGCCGCAGGTATTACATGAAACAACTAACAGGATACTCTAAAAAGCTTCTAAGGCTCCTAATTATTTACAATCATTACCCTGATTCTTCCTTTCTCCTTCTCCATCTTTTTGTGCTTTATCAACTCTTCCTAGATCATGACTAGCTTACAAGCTTTCTAAAATAATGTTTTGTACCACTGAAATGGGCAATCACCTGCTAGTGCCTTGCAAATATTAAACACCAGAAGTGGAAGCAAGAGAATACTGACAATGAAGTATAACTGTAGAATGGGAATGGAACAACAAACAAACTTGGTTCCACAAATAGAGAAAACAAAAGCACTCCTTTCGAATACAACCATTTCATTATCATTTCACTCAGTTACTGCTCTGTGGGCCAAAAGAAATGGAGGCTAAACCTCTAAAGAAAACAAGTCACAAGCATCTCATATATGTCAAACCTAATCCATAAAAGCAAATACTACCACTTGTCCCCTCAGTAAACAGGAGCTGTTTCTTTGCTTTTTTATGGGGCCTACACTCTCTACACATAGCTGCAAACAATGGAGAAGTCACACAAAATAGTAGCAAAGTACTTATTTAAGTTATGTGGGGTCTCATCATCACACAAAAAGGGTTGTTTTTTTTTATTATTAAGAGGATGTAAACATTTAAAAATGTTTAAAAATAAGTTGCAAAGAAACCATTGTTTGTTTCCGTTTAAATAAAAGAGTAATTACAGTACATAAAATTCAGTTCTCAATTACACAGTATGTGTAGTGATTCTAATAGTCACATTTAGTCACATTTACTAAATCTATTTCAGGATTTACACTTTTGATTATAAAATAGTCTAATAAGAATCTAAACACCAAGTGTACAGAAGACCAAACCAAGTCCACAGACATACAGATGGTGTTACAAGTTACTGTAATTTTAAAAAAAATCACACACCTGAGCTGTTTTTCTAAACTAGTCTCCACAAATGCAAAGTGAAACTTACTCACTTCAGTCACCCCTGTGAATATCTTGAGACTCTGATCCCAGGACTAAAGTACAATACCAAGGCCGTATAATTTACTAAAACACATCTGAAACTTACCATAGAAGTCACTGATCTGGCATCTTCCTCATAATTCACCACAGGTGGTGGCTCTTTCCCATCATTCTCTTGAACCTTTCGTTCCAGTAGTTCTTTCTGGGCTGCAAATTTTGCCTCAGAGCATCTTAATTGCTGAACTGTTTGCTTAAGTTCTTCCAACGCTTGCTTTTGGTTTAGCAAGAGTACAATACTGCAGAGAAAAATAACAAACAATTTAAAAATATACATAATTTAAAATGCATACTTTGCTTCATAAAACTTTTTCTAAAAAGCATCAAAATTCCTCAACAGAATTATCCACTCAAATGCATGAATACGTAAACAATTCTAGAAAATTTTCAAAGCTACGAGACAATGCAAACACCTACTTTGTCACTCTCTGCTCTCCATCTATCACAAAACCAGTGTTGTAATAAATATAGAAGAAACTACTATTTCTGCCAACTTTTGACTGAATGTATAAACACTAGGGTTCCCTATCCTTTAGAGAAGAAAGCCATTTTTAGATTATGATTTCCAGTGATGCAATCCACATAGTTATTGTAATAATCTGAACTATTAAACTCACAGACAATACAGATTTGTCTAGCACCAAGCTAGAGATATATGTGTTGTCTCTTCTGGACTGAAAGGTCCTCTACTGCGTAAGTGTTTCTGGACTGCAGTCTAACATTCTTCTTATGAAGCTAAAAAGCTGAATAAACTGAGTTCTATGAGGAACTAAAAGCAATTTTCTCTTGTATTCTGCATATGGTTATGGTTACCCAGGGAAGTTGTTGATGCCCCATCCCTGGAAGTGTTTAAGGCCAGGCTGGATGGGGCCTTGAGCAACCTGCTCTAGGGAGAGGTGTCCCTGCACATGGCAGGGGGATTGGAATTTGATGATCTTTAAGGTCCCTTCCAACTCTAATCATTCTATGATTCTCTGAATAAACCTCCTATGACTGGATACTCTAAAACAGACGTAGTTCACTCATTAATGAAGAACAGGCAGATTACTTGGAACATCTATAGGTACCTAGATGACTCTTATCCCTATGAATGGCCAAAACCAAAGATAGACAGAAGCTGTCTAAAAGACAGAACCATCCACAGTACCTTGCCTTAAAATATAAACCACAAAAGCACCTAACTGGTGCCCAGTGACATATGGTCTATAAAGAGATTAAGAATTCTCAGTCTGCAAGAGCAGATAAGGGAGGTAGAAGGACCAAAACTACAGAAAAAAAAAGGACAGTGTAAAGAATAATCATAATATTCTGTTGCTCTGTATTTTCAGGATAATCCCTGGAAGACAGACCCTCTTGCAAGACATATCCTTGGAGAAAAAAAATTAATTTAAAATTCATTGATGTTGAGATTGTTCCTTCACAAACCGATGCTGAGCCAAACCACTGTTCAAATAGGTTCCAAAATGATAAGGGAACCATCTGTCATAAAATCTTCATTGGCAGGAAAAGATAAAAATCATATCCCTAATTGAGCACTGTACTAAGTCACAAACGAACAGAACTTTGTACAAATAGCAGAACGATCGCTCATGTAGAAAGGATAAGTATGATGAATGAAGGCACCATTAGAAGACCTGACACTGAGGTTTGGCATGAGACTGCACATACAAGGAAATGAACACTTATCCTGGCATTATCCTCATTCTTCCACCTGGTCCTCATTATGAGAGAAAAAAGAGATCACCCTGTGAAAACAATGCCCTTCTGCCATCAACAGGGCTTTGGTGAATACATACTGGCAAGAATGGTAACATCCAAAACACTGAATGGTTTCAACTCATCATGATCCAAAGAGAACACGACATACCCTGCAAGTCAAAAGTCACAAGCTATTCTCCTTCCTGTGTGTGCGAAATACTAGTCAACATTTCAAGTGACAAGATGCATTCAACAAAGAGCTTCAAGACCTCTTCAATGAACGAGAACAGGATTACCTGAAGAGTTGCATTCCAATTCACTGATATTGTAAACTAAAATTTATGACCAAGTGAGTAAGATTATGACTGATTGCAACAAGAATCAGAAAAACAAAACAAAACACTACAAATAGAGGGTTTCTTTATCTGTTGTATTAACTTCAGTTTAGAATTTTTGATGTGAATATTTTTTCTACTAAGAGGTAGGAAAAAACCTAAAGATCTTGTCCAAGAATGACACTTTATAATAATGTTTTATTTATGGCACTGTAGAATACTTCTTAATCCCCAGGTTTTGTTATTTACTGTGCAGAACTACAGGGTATCAGATCTACATTCAGCTTTTTAAAGAAAATGCAACAAAGAATGAACTTAACCTGATGATTTCCAAACATATTATTGCACAAGAAAGAGCATACGTCCTGTACATGGCTCTGAAAAACACTTTCACAAAATTGTGCCTACACAATGAACGCAGTCAAAGAAGTAATCTGAACTGACTCTTCTTCCACCAAGCTGAAGTTAAAATATTAATCTAAGGTCCAGCTCTTGAGACATCCCAACATTATGACAATTATATTAAACTAAAGGAGCTGCTTAGTTCTCCAACGAATTAAGATATGCAGTTAGTAAGGGTTATTTTTCAGCTGCCAGCAAACTTACTGTTGTCTTTCACCATAACCACTTCTACAAACGCAAAACCAAATTAGTGTAGGTTATTTCTTATTTAAGTCTTAAGAATTGCATCAGAGACCCTTCTCCCTAAAATTATTATACTTTGAAATTTCATTTGCACTTACTCAGACTTCTTTTCACAAGTCTTAGAGGACTCTTCTATTTTTTTCTCCAGTTCCAATACTAGTTCCTCTTTGCTCAAAAGGGTTTGCTGTGTCTGAATCAGTTCTTCTATTACTGTTTTTAACCTGTAAGACATAAATTTCAGAAATCCACATTGTGAATACACAAACTGCATATATTTGGGAACATAGAAAGATAAGAAGAAACAGTTTTCACAGTGCTGGGAGCTAGTGGAGCTCCACAAAAATCTGCACTGGTTCATTTTTTCGTAATAATCCAAATAAAAGAACAGTTTAAAAAGTGACAAAGAATGCTGACTGCATGATATTATTCAAGGCAGGGGAAGAGGCTGAACGTGAAGAATGAAAAAGAATTATTCTGGATCTTATGATACTCAATAACTGGACGGTCATTTAGAAGACTAACGAAGTCACATAATAGGAAGGTATTCTCTGGAATTCCTTGACCAAAAATTCTATGGACAACATATACTTGTACATACTGAAACTCACTGGACAAATTCACAAAAGAAAAATACCTCTAAGGCAACTATAAACTACTTCTAAGGCTATTATGAACAAATACTACTTCTGTCTCAAAACATTTCTGCGCTAAAAATTATGGGGGGCTGAGAGATCGTTATGAGGAAACAGCACTGCATGATCAGGATGTTCTTGTTCTCCTCCCTAGACTTTTCCCTGTTGCTAATGTAAGAGAGAAGAAAGTTAGTTAGGTCAGTCTTTGGTCTGGTGTAATGCAGTTGATTTGCTTTGCTCAGAGTCCTAAATTTATAGCAGAAAGCCAATACTTTAAAGACAGTAACACTTAAATTTTTGGAACAGGAATCAAATAGCTCTTTTAAGTGTCACACTACAAAGTTTCTCTCTCAAATTCCCTGAAGAATTTAAAGTGGGTGAATATAAGATCTGTAACACACATTGGAAATGGTATTGAGAATGTACACATGTAGGCAGATATGAATTTCATCAGAATCTTGTACCAGAAAAGCAACATTTCATATCTTTCACTTGCACAGGTTGATGTCTTAGTTCTAACTATGAGATACATCAGATAAAGAAGTTATTTCTCTTTTTAAGCTAAGTAGAATCTTTGAAAAATTGTAATACTTTCACTTGCACAGGTTGATGTCTTAGTTCTAACTATGAGATACATCAGATAAAGAAGTTATTTCTCTTTTTAAGCTAAGTAGAATCTTTGAAAAATTGTAATACTTTCACTTGCACAGGTTGATGTCTTAGTTCTAACTATGAGATACATCAGATAAAGAAGTTATTTCTCTTTTTAAGCTAAGTAGAATCTTTGAAAAATTGTAATACTTTATTGAAAAGGGAGATTCAGTATATAAATTTTTCCTGTTACTGTACTGAAGTATATCTAGATGTAAAACATTTACATAGTTTAGGCAGGAAAAATCTCAATTTAGTAATGATGCAAATACATCATAAACAGAAATGTTTAAAGGTAAGGGAGGGGCTTTAATTATCAAAGGATCCTTTCATAAGAAAGATGAAGCTGCTTCAGGACTGACAAGGATTCCAACAAAGGAGAATGGAAATTCATATTAGAAAGGTTATTTCAGTACCTATTAAGAAATAAATTTACAAAAAGTAAATCAGGTTGCACCGGAAAAAAGGAGAGGATGATTAAGGACCTTGAAAGGGAATTAATAATATTCACAGATTCTGCCATGCTGAGAAAATACAAGGATTAGAATAATCTGCAGAAGACGCTGCAATGTGTTTACAGGCTATACCTCACTGCTACTAGGATTCACAATGATTTTGGTTTTCAGAAAAACCTACAAGAAATAAGTATCATAGTTTGATTAAGCAGATGAAAATTTTTTAAGAGCTATAAAAAAACCCCACAACATCGACATCTTATTTTTATTAGTTCTGTTTCCTAAAGGAAAAAAAAACAGCCTTCAAATAAAACAAACATGAGCTGAAATACAGTAGAGAAAACAAAAACATCATCAACCAACAAAATTCTAAATTTTCCACTCCAAATTGCTATAATCAATATTAAAAAAAAATGTATGATTAAGAGCTGTAATCTCACAGGTGACTGCATCAGACCATTTTATGTCAAAAACTGAGGCTGATAATACAATAAGTACATACTAACCTCAGCAGGAGATTTGCTCCCCAGTAACAAATGATTAAAGGTGAAGTTGGTGAAAGTAATAAAAAGATTTTACTAGGCAATATATTAACAAAATACAGAGAGAGGTAGTTTATCACCCTGAAGAGCTAAAAGCTCCACAAAATGCAACACAACAGCTACAACAGTGTTAGCAAGTTAATGTATTTTAAAGGTTATACTAATAACAAAGAATTTACTTTGCAAAATAAAAACAAATACAGAACAAGTGAAATAAAGATATTCATGAACACTTTCTGCATGGCAATTCAAATCATCGACTACACCACTGTACTCACTGGTTTGATCAAAAAATTCCTGTATTTTTCCTGCAGTACTGAATGTGGAAACACTTCTGGGAAGATGAATCAGTATGGTCCCAAGAAGGACTAATGATAAATTTGAAGCACTGTAAAGATTAACTGGCAAGGAGAGAAACACACTGGAAGTGTTGGCAGCTTTTAGGGAGACTCATGAGGGTTATTTTGTGCAAAGGAATAATAAAACTACCATGAGAAAGAGCCTGCAGCATGAAAATATTATTTTTTAGAAACTGGACCTTAAAAACGAGGACACAGCTATGCAATGATCTGAGTGAGCCTAGATATAATGTATAACAGCATTTCCAAAGGATAAAAGGTTTTAAAAGACAGACTTACGTTACTTGTAAACTTTCTGCTGTTAGATTATTCCACATAATCTCATTAGCTTGAAGGTTTTCATTTTCTTCTAGTAAAGATGTGTCGAACTCGATTTCTTGTTCAACTACTCCTGATGACCTAATTGAGTACACAAATGTTACATTTTCAAAATTAACACGTCTTTTAATAAATGATAAAGCAAATGATTCGGTTTTGTATTATTTTAATAACTAGAATATAGTTGAAATTACATATGAAATAAAGAAAAGGTGGCAACTGGATACGTATTATTTTTCCTTTGAATAAAGAACATAGCCTTAAAATCATACCAGATGATAAAATAGAATACAGAATCATATGGGATTGGAAGCGATCTCTTGAGACCATCTAAGCCCAACTTCTCTGCCAAAGCAGGTCCACCTAGAGCAGGAACTTGTCCAGGTGGGTTTCGAGCATCTCCAGAGACGGAGACTTCACTACCTCTCTGGGCAGCCTGTTCCAGTGTTCTGTCACCTCCAAAGTAAAAAAGTTCTCCCTCATGTTTAGATGGAACTTCCTATGTTTAAGTTTGTGCCCATGTCCTCTTGTCCTGTTAGTACCACTAACCACCTCCTCTTGTCCTGGGGCACCACTTAAAAGAGACTGGCCCCATCTTCTTGACACCCACCATTTAAAGAGGTATTGATCAGATCCCCCCACTCAGCCTTCTCCAGACTAAAAAGACCCAAGTCCCTCAGCCTTTCAATATAATTCTTTGAATCAAGACCACAGTATAACCAAGGCTCTCAAGGGGTACCAATGTAATTGTGTCCGCTCTTTGCTGATGCTGCTATGAACTTGCATGTGACTATTATCAATTCGCACATAACAACAACAAAAGATAATGCAAGAAGTCTTACGACTATTTCTGCATATAGTAATAAAGAGCAATGGTTCAATACATGGCAAATACAGTTTGTTTTTAGAGTAAAATAGTTTCTTGCATCATCTGCATGCTCTGTAGTCTCAGACGCTGCTCAGTCTGCAATAACTGCAGAGCACAGAGTTGCATGGAGTTTACTTTAAACTGGAATTCAGACAGTATGAGAAATAAAACTGAAAAATCTAGTTTAGCTCAGAATGCGTCCAAATACACAGTAAATTAGCTCACACTGAATCTGGACTGTCATGTATAATCTGCTATCAGTACCAAACTCATAGTTCTTCACATGTAATAACAGTAACCAGAATTTTGTTTTTCTATAGCCAAAGAGATGGACTGCTAAAGAAACAGTCAGGTTAAAAACTTGACTCTCAGCCAGCTTTCTGTACATGCAAGAACAATTTTCAAACTAGGATAAAGCTTTACAAGTCACAATGTCAAAAGAACCAAAAAGAAACAAATTTAGCTCTTATTAATTAAGCAGTGTTGCACTTAAATTCAGGGCTGTCTCAAAAAGAAACATCAACATGCACACCAAGATGAAAAGTTATACCTGTGAGTATCTATGAAGTCATTATACTCAGAGTTAGGGTCTATCTGTTCAACCGAGGTCTGGATCTCTTTATGGACATTTGCAATCTCTTCTGTTACAAGACTGATGATCTGGCTATATTCATCCAAGATTCCTTTTCTAGAGAGGAAAAAAAATTCTAGTGTATAACATGGCAATGAAGGCATAGATGGCACTGAAGATGCTTCAAACTTTCAATTTGCTGTTTCTACAAACTCTTGTTGCAACTGACTAAAAAGGGAAAAATTAAGACGATATATCACTCAAAGAAGTAACAGATCAACTGTGGCCTTCTCTTTACAGATTGGCTACGAGTGAGTGAGAAATCTCTAAGACCATGCTCCATGTCTTGATTCCAGTGCACCTGCAGAAAAGGGCAGCTAAACTAAAAAGTAGAAATCACAAAGAAAAGGAATGTATACAGCTTACTGATGACATTGCTCTTCACAAAGGACTTACCATGCTTGTTATGACCTACGTTAAAGCTTTTCATGTTCTGAGTAACAAAATGAATTTATTGTGGCATAAGGCAAAACAAAATACAATAGTGTGCCTTTCCTTTAGAAAATGGTTTTCTTTATTGTTTTAACTATCTTCTTTCATACATTCATGACTTGTCATTCAGAAAAAAATAAGGATAAATGACAAGTTAGTATATATTTACAAGAAGAAACTAAATCGAGCAAAAAGGTCCTTTAACAAAGTGCAAGTTGTCCAAGCATTGTCTTAACCTGCTTCTGACAGTGAGAGAAAGCAATAGAACAGAGAATAGTAAAACAACAGGTGATACTGTGCCAGTACTCTTAATACATCCTCAGAACACCCTTCTATTCTCTTTAACTTCTGGTTTTACATAAATGAATCTTCATAATAACGTCTTAATATCTGCTTAACTTTGACAAAGTTGCTAGCTTGCCAGGCTCAGAAGCATGGTAAGCTTTCTTAAAACACTGATGAATTTTGACCAGCCCAAAGGCACATGTAGAGAAAAAGGTACCAATATAACTCTTTTATGGATAAGTTCTCAAGCTATACTTACTCTGTAAAAGAAGTTAAGTGATTGGATTTTTTTAAATACTTTTTCTGAGGAGAAAAAAGGCAAGAGAAGGCATTAAATCTTGCCCAGACTGTGAAGAAAATGTGTGAAAAGGTTCCAGAAAATAATTCGAAGAGCACAATGAAAAGAAAGGCAAATGCCATATCGAAGAGAACGGGAATCTATGTCATTTACCAAAAAATAAAAAGAAAAATAATAATTAGCAATGTTAATCTACACTTCTTCAGGTTTGCTGAATGAATTCGTCTGCAAAATCAGGACTGCTAACGAAGTATCCTTCCCACCAATGGCCACACCATCTCTATACCTGAAATCACCACTTCTTCTTGTACAACAAAGATACTAGAAAGGAGTAATTTTCTTACATTGACATCTCATGGAAAAATTCTATGGAGTGACAGAATTATTTTTTATAGGTTTTTACTCCAGACATAGTAAAGGTAATTGGATTCAAAAGGTTCTTGTTCCCTCATAAAATTCTTCAGTGAATTATGATATCTCATAATTCTGAAAAATCCTCTTAATTACAGCACACACATTTAACTGTAGACTTTTGCTGTGATTTTACATATAAAATTAAGATTAAAAAGACTGTACAGAGACTACTACAAATGTCTATTTCATTTTGATACCTATACCATGTATCTGGTGATACTGCATAGCCATCTGTACGACACTGCATAGGTCAGTTAACGGTGTCTGCACCATTTAAGCATGTAAATTGTGAAATCCCCAGCTTTCCCTTACTTCCTGTGTGCTGAAGTCAAGATGAACATAG
>VXBW01007321.1:85221-106334 GCA_013400375.1 Thinocorus orbignyianus | reverse complement strand
AAAAAAAAAAAAAAGAACAACCCTGAAGAGCTACTAAGAAGTTAGAGAGACTCAGGAACTCCCCATGAAGTTGAGAGATGTCTATCTGTCTGTCCCCTGATAGGGCTCTCCAGATATATGCTACCTTACCACTGTCAGCTACATTTTAAAGACAGAGTAGTAAAAATCACTTCAAAAGGATATTATGCCTGCCACTTAACTGAAAACAATCTAACTACCGACCTAGTTTTATACACAGGAGGAACAGATTTCTTACACTATAGTTTAGCTAAATGAGCAAAATAAGTTTGCACAACTAAGACAAAACACATCTCCAGAGTTGTCACCAGAGAAGTATTTTTCATTTAGTTATGAATGAAACAATCCACTTCAAAAATTTCTGTAAAACTGTTTTGGAGAGACAACAATCTCAACTCTCTCTGAAAATTTTGCCAGAGTTAACAGGTTTTATCTGTGGCAAACAATCAAATCTCATGTTTCATGGGAAGACTGTAATTTTTTTTATTTCCCCAAAACATAAAAACATTGCATTACTTATTTCTAAATTTAAAATAGATCATTTGGAGGAAAAAATAAAAACAAACCAAAACCAGACCAAAAAAAAAATCCCAACCAAAAAACCCAACACATCATACCCAGAATAATATCCCAGAAGCTAGATAGCACCAAATTATCAGTATGTCTGACACCAGGGTACAAATATAATGGGATGGTATACACTCCCATTCTTCCATCTGCCTCGAGGACTAAGTTACTTCTCTACATACCATACTCCTCAGCAGAACACCTCAACTGATTTCAGAAGAAATCAAAATATCGTAACAGACTCAGTTTCCAAATACAGTCGGCTTCCTCGCAGACCAAGAAATGTAACACTAAAAGGTCTTTCTGGAGAATAAGAGGCATATGAGCACGGGGAAATAATGGAAGTTGACTGAAGAGGGTTTGGAGAGGAAGAGGTCAAGCAACAGTTACAGTACAGGGACTGGAAGAAAGACAAGAGAATGAGGCAGCTGGAAGTCAGAGCTGGAAGCACTAAATTATCCTTGTCCTGACCTACTCCCTGAGGAGACACACTGTCCAGGGAAACAGGAAGAGGGAGACAAGGCAGTAGCTGAGGAAGAAATGCTGGATTATTTCTTCTGTTTATTGTATTTTTGGCCACTCCTATTCAAGCATGTCCTAGATTACATAATTCAAAGTTATCTCCATATGTCATAGATTAAGATCTTAAAACCTACAAACTGTCCATGCATGTCTTTAAGTTACATCCCCTATCAGCTGTCAGCTTACCAAAAATCATCATATGCCAAATTATACGACGCAACATCAGTGCAGGCTTCTGACCTATGAACCACAACAATCAGCTTTCAACAGTTAAACTAAACTGAAAATTTACACTAAAAATTATCACAACCTCATAACTAGAGACTTATCAATACTATCTCTCTTTCAGAAACCTCATTAATGGCTAAATATATTTTCCTGTCTGCCTTCAGGACTAAACTCCTTGCCTATACATTATTCCTCAGCAAAGTATCTCAACTAATTGCAAAATGAATCAAATTATCATATACACTCAAATTTTAAATACAGTCTTTGGAAATATAATTAATACAAGAAACACAGCTACAGAGTTATTTCCATAGTGTAATTTATTTTTTAAAGCAACAAAATGCAGTGAGCAAGAGTACACAGTTGTTCTCATGTCAATTAGCACACAGGAAAACATCCAATTTTCTTTATCTGTATAATGAATTTCATAAATAGATCTAATTATAATTCTACTGCCATCAGTTGTTGACAAAGCTGTTTAATGTTTATAGAAACTGACTGTGTATACAATATGTCATGCCTTAAACAGCATTATGAAGTCTGCAATATTCAATTATGAAAGTTTGACATTTGCAAACAAAAGGCTGGCATTCTTTTTAAAATATTCCACATAGTCAAATATTTCAATTTAATAAAAATTCCTTTAATATTTTACTACATACAGTGCAACAGAGCCCTCCAGAAAAAAATGTTTTAGGTCATTTTCTATTAAAAAGGCAATTTGCTGTTCCAAAGTTCTTACAATTGTAAGTATGAGACTTTTGTAGCCTAATACTCACCTAATAGGAAAGAACAGAAATGGGATAAGACAACTGAGACTGGCTGAGAAGGATTTCAGCTCACAATGTTCATCTTTTTTTAAACAAGCATCAATCTACAGTAAAAACGTCTCAAAGAAACTGACTTTCAGAAAACAAATATTGCAGATGCAGAAAATTTTCATACCTATTTTGGATTGAAAAGAAATAATCATACTGAAGAGCTCAAGTTTTTACTGTCTTACAACTTTCTCCAACTGGTCAAAAATCGTAAGTCAAGGCTCCTATTACCTTGTATATTCACTACATTTAGTTATCACTGATATCAATAAAATTTGATACTTGTTAGGTCTTCAACTTTGCTTGATAGATTTTGACGTTTTATTCAAACAAATTCTGACTCTGTGGCATACAGCATAAAGCTGTACCTGCTTTTCACACAGGACAATGATCCACCTCCTGAAGGTTACCTGTAGCATGACATTTAAGACTCAAGTCAAGACTCGGTACAAGCTTAGCTGTTCAGATTTTAAATCCAGCTTCATGATAGCATAGATTAAACTAACGACTGAAGCTTGCATCTACTGTTGCTTCTGCAACAAAAAATTCCAATGAAGCTGCTTTCTGCCATAACCGATGGGTAAGACGAAATTATTTTCTTAAACATCTATCATTTTTAGAATGAAACAGTGAAAATCTCAAGTTTGACTAACCTGAAATATGAAGCTTTCCCCTCGAAATAAAAGCTCATACACAGACATTACGGTCAACTACAGAAAGATGTCATGAAGTATTCCAAAAGTGAATTCAGTAAGAAATTATTTCTTTTTATCTACATTGTAGATGAGCGGCTGGCAAAAAAAGCTTAGCACTACTTCAATGGATATACACTACCATAAACAGTGAACTTCTCTTCCCTCGCAAACGTAACAAATCAGCCTTTGAGCTTGGACAAAAACCTACAGCAATGACATGCTACTCTACAGAAAGACTACTTCTTCCTCTCAGTATTGCTTTTCAACAATGGTAAGAAAAAATCTGTAGAACATCCTACTTTTGGAGTCAACCCTATAATTTCTCCATTTTGTATAGCAAGCATTTCTTCATAGTTTTTGCAATTTTCGCAGTCTTCGCTGATGAATAGCAAAGACACAGCTTGAAGAACTTGCTTTATCATTGTTTATTCTATATTACTCATTTAACTGATTTTGGCACCTTCCTGATCCAAGATATCTGCTTAAACTCAGTATTTAATATAATGCTAGGCACATCTAAATATCATAGGTGATTATGAAAATTATTTCCTCATACAATAGTTCTTATTGGTCCCAAGGAAACCACTTACAGTGACACAACTTTAAAGTACTGTTTCCCATGCTGCACCTGGTTTCACCTCCCATAGAATAGAATAGAATAATTTCATTTGGAAGGGACCTACAACAGTCATCTAAGTGATCACTTAATAACAGCATGTTATTAAGGGCATGTCTCAAATGCCTCTTAAACACTGACAGGCCTGGGGCATCAACTGCCTCTCTAGGAAGCCAGGTCCAGTGTTTGACCACCCTGTCATCAAAGAAACACTTCCTAATGTGCAGTCTAAACTTCCCTTGATGCATCTTTGAAACATTCCCATGTCCTGTCACTGGATCTCAGGGAAAAGTGCATCTTTCTCTCCACTTCCCCTCCTCAAGAATCTGTAGAGAGTGATGAGGTTGCCTATGAGTCTCCTCTACTCCAAACCAGAGAAGCCCGAAGTCCTCAGCCACCCCTCACAGAACAGGACNCTGCTCCACAGAGACTCCTCTCCCAACTTATACTTGGGTCCATAAGCCAGGAGACTTCAAAAACAGTTTATACTGACCTACAAAGTACTTTTCATGCAAACTGCTGAGAATAAACTCAGATGGCTCTGGCTGTTAGTTCTGTCTCAGGAAGCAAACTTGAAAATTTAGTGAGTGATCACCCCTATCATCACTCACCAAATGAAGAGATGCAAATGCAGTGCTCTTAATTAACATGGGTTCCAAAAGACCAAAATCACGAAGACAGAAAGAAGATAGGATTTTGGCTTTTCATCTTTAGGGTCATTTTTCCTTTTATGTCTCACGAGAGGCTTACATGAATGTGTTTGTTCAACAAATACAATCACCCACTCCCTCCTCCACTCAACTTATTTCTGGGAAGAGGATAAGAAGTTTTTCCCACTCCTTATTTAACAAAGTAATGACCCCAAATAACAAATAGTTTTCTAATGGGAAAAAATCTATTTGTATATACTTAGAGATTTCAAATTTACAGAATACCCAAATTTCTGAGTTAAGAACTAGTACACTAGAGTTATCTACTTAATGTTAAGATAAATAACATAGTATAAAAATAGTAAAAAATAAAGTGCAATCTTTTGAACTGCTGCCAGATTTTTGATCTAACAAGCACCACTAGTAAATTCCCTCAGACCTATGAATGTTGGTCTGTGAGCATTAAGGAGAGCACATCCTGGGACTGCACGTCCATGTTGACTGGAAAAAATATGCCCAGAACTGGTCCCACTATCCACAAGAAGTCACCAGGATCTCTTGGCTCTGTACTCCCCAGGGCTTCTTACTCTAGAAGCTTTATTTTACACAGAAGAAACAGCCCTAGCCATTGCAAGCACTGTTAGCATCTGTAACTTGAAACACTTACAAATAGGATATTCATTTGAAATTCATCTAGCCTAACAACGCCTGTGAATAAGACAAACCAGTTTGCCCAGTGTTACTTGTTTTATCTTAACAATGTGAAAGTTTCAGTAAAAAATAAACTCAAAAAAATACCCTACTACGAGTTTCCCTAACTAAAAGCAATACATGCCACCAGGATACGCAGTAGTATAATCACAATTTTACAGGCATCACAGAATAAATGCACCAGCCACCTAACAGAAGTATTTTCTGGCCACTCAGCTATTAGAAAGAATAGTAGGACAATAGTTTGATTTAATGAAAGCTTTTTCAAGAGCTTCCCTATTCATCATAGATATGTAGCTTATGCTGTCATGCAATTTCAGTATGTACCACAGAAGTCACATTCTGAAATACTAAATCACAAGAGTTGCAGGGATGGGAAAATATTCTTCCAGCAAATGCAATGTTGTGCTATGTGTACCGTTAATATTCCTAGTCTCCTCTAAGCCACAACATTGTCAGGGAACACATGCCAGCCTAGGGAAAATCTGGCACAATATTTCTTACACTGCCATAGCAGCATAAAATGAAATTAAACATTCAGAATCAATGTGAATGTATTTTTCCTTCACTATTTCCTTCAGATCCATTCTATCATGTAGGAATATTGCCACACAGTTTGTGCACTCAATTTACTAGTAACAAAAATACAATAAGCATCTGCAACAGATGTATTTACATGAAAACTGTAAATTTTGCTAAAGGTTATATTGTATTTAAATCCATTATGAACCTCCCAAGGCTACATTGGCTCTATTCAACCTTGCAATATTATCTCATGTAAGAGCCACTTTTTCACATTTAAACCATCAAAATTAGCTACAAATATAGATGCTGTATTAAGAATTAATGGGTTTCAATTTTTTTTAAAGAAAAAATTAAGGAAAAGAACAAATTCTTGTTTATTTCATGTACTCACTGCTTCCTTAAAGACTTCTTTATATATAGCAATAACTAGTGTTTAATCAAAAAACCCCAAGGATTACAAGATTAGAAACTTCCACAGACACACTGAACTACACTTAACACATGCATGTTTCTGCAGAAAAAAAACCTTAAGTGTGAAAATGGCAAATTTAAGTGGAAGTAGTTACTGATCCAACCAAATGAGATTGAAACCATAATGAGATATCACACTTGACAGGTACAACTGTTCCACAGTTTCCATTTTGTGTTCTTTAGCCATTATTTATTAAGCCTTTCTATAACCTCTGTGGTTTCTTCTTTACACAAGCAATGTCTTTATCATTCAGCATAAATTTTGCTTTGATATGTTTTCCTGCAACAGCAACATCAACATGCCATACTACAGTTACTGTGTAACTCATCATCACTGATGTCAGCAGAGCATTGTAAGTTCAG
Source organism: Thinocorus orbignyianus (assembly GCA_013400375.1). Classification (NCBI taxonomy): domain Eukaryota; kingdom Metazoa; phylum Chordata; class Aves; order Ciconiiformes; family Thinocoridae; genus Thinocorus; species Thinocorus orbignyianus. The sequence goes on along the minus strand of VXBW01007321.1, from coordinate 100,150 downwards.
AGTTGTACAAAATTTGCAACTGTTATTTTGGGCTGCTGTTGTAAGAAGTGCACACCATTTTTTCAGCATCACACATCCAAAAGATTTCAGAAGGCTGTCCACTTAATTAAGGAAAAACAATCTACTAATTCTTTACCTTATATTTTGCTCCAATGAACCCAGCATGCCCTATAACCCCACCATGTTCTAATGCCCCAGTTTTACAAAGGAACATGCTGTGTGCTTCTGGTACATACTTCTTTCCTATCCAGAAAAGACCATTGGAAGCAATCTGTCCACAGTCTAGAGAGGCACTGGACTAGTTCAGCTTGCTGACTTTAACCCTTCTCACCATACATAAAAATAATAATAAAAAAATAATTAAAAAAAAAAAAAAAAAAAAACACCAAAAAAACCAACCAAACATTAAGGACTGGGGGAAAAGAAAAAAAAAATAAAAATCTATCAACTGAGTAACACCAACCAGACTGCCTGACACCTGGGGTCTCCATGCCCAAGAACAACCAACCAGGATACATTTGTGATGAAATCACTGGTCCAGAAAGAAGCAGCAACACATGACTAAATGGGCTAAGTGCTAGAACAAACAAGATAAATCAGTCACTTCTGACTGAGACAGCATGAAGACACTTGTGGCCCCAACAGAACAGCGCAATCCAGCCTAAAGACCAAGCGGCAGCCAAGGTGCACCCTCTGCCACATAACTTCCCACGGCTTCTCTGACACCTAAGCTGAGGGTTCCCCAGAACAGCTCCAGAGCCAGCATTTCAGACACTTGCATCTTTCTCCAGATCTAGAGAGCACAAAGCTTTCCACAATGAAGTTCCTGCATCCTTCAGAAAGCAGTTCCCTTTTCCTCTCTACAAAACTATCCGAAACATTCCCACCAGCTGCCTTCCCGTTGCCCCAACACAAACAAAACCTACATCCTTATTCAGTGCTTAATCTTTATTCTTATTACTCTTCCCACAGGTCCTCTTAAGTGTTTTCAGCAAAAAGTGAAAACAGCAGTTAGCCTGCATTAGGGCATCAACACACTGATTCAAAGTGATTGTCCTGTTAGCTGGTGGAAAGTATGACACAGTAATTTAAGTTTACCCAAGAAAGCAGAAAAACATAGAAACAACTACTACTGCAGAAGACCACTTTCCACTGCTTTTAACTTTGCCAGGTTTTACCCTTTTAGTTAAAAGCCTCTACTGTAGGTGTTTAGCCCAGAATTTAAAATCACTTTTAGCAGTTCAACCAGCAAACACGGAAACAATTCTTTTCCCAAACTAGAGAATCACTTATACCTCTTTCACTAGCAGTTCTAGTAACCTTACTCTCTCACTAGGAGATGCCACTATTATTTGAAAACCAAACAAAAGAAGTCACAAAATTTCAAAATCACTCAGAAACCAGATAAATTTCTAAGTCACTCCTCTGTGCGATTTGCATTCTTTCCATGCTGACCAGCTTGTACAGGTACTGCACAGATTTGCAGGTAATTGCACAAGCCCTGAGGAAAAGACAAAGTAATATGGCCTAAGGGGCAGTTAGCTCCTTCAGCTCTAGAAAGGTGGGGGCAGGCACTGTGATAGAGAGCTTGTCTGCCAGAGGAACAGGGTCTGCTGAGATTAGCAATTTACAGAAGTGGACTTTGTTCTTTTAATGTTGTTTTAATACATTTCTTGCCAGATCTGGTGTCTGAAGATTTTCATTTTTTGCTTAACATTTTTCAGCTCATTTCCAATACTTTGTTATGGCCTGCCACTGTTCCTTCCCTTGTTTGCAATAATTGTTCAAAGCCTGAAAAACCAAACCAGTTTGAATTTGAACAAAAACCACATTTCCTAATAGCACATAATTTTAATAAGCACAAGTTAATGAACAAAGTCTACAATTTTAAGACTTCCCTAACTTGTTTACTTCACAAACCAGTTTGACAACTTGAGGGCAAGAGAAACCCTGTGAAAATACCATGGCTTGAAAAAATTCAAACAGTTCAGCTAACTTGCAGCTGACATACAACTGTAGCAGTTCACCAGCCTCATAATATTTGTAAGCAAGAATACAGCCTGGGGTATGACAAGGGAGAAGTAATTCTACAATTCTGGGGAGAAAAATTTGCAAATTTTTTTTCTGGAGGTCAGTCTTTCTTTAAACAACTTTACACTGAGATATTAAAGAAAGTGAAATTAAGTACAAATTGTAACATGACAAATACTAAGTGGAAGTCTGAAAGAGAAGGTCAGGAAAAACCACAGGAGAAATAAGTGTCTTAAAACCAGATTATGTTCACTGTCTATCTAAAGAAATATTAATTCAGTTAAGCAGAACCACATCAAAACATCACAGCTGCTGACAGAAAAAATATTTTTATGAGAATATGAAGAGCAGTAAAAGGAAAAATAAAGCTGAAGTGAAACAGTGCTAAGCACTCTCTTATCCCATGCTGTTTTGTTATATTCATATATTGGCTACCACTCCAAGTTTTAGACAAACTTGGCAAGAAACAACCTTTCTCTCAGCACCGACAGCTTCTATATTGCACTGGGAATTATAATACAAGAGAACAAAGCACAATAATTGTCATTTTAGACAGTCATACAAAAACTAAAGATTGATCTTGGAATTATATTTATATACTGCCATCCAACTAATTTTCTCTAAAGAAAGAAAAAAATCTGAGAAAGGCACACAAGAACAACTATTAACACGATACTCCAATACATCACAGAACAAAGGCTCTCCTTTATCTAATCATTAGCACAATTCAACAGGAATTAGAATCCTTGCAGTTTGGACACATCATTCCCAAAAAATCTTTGAAACATCTCAACATGCAAATTAATTCTTTTAGTCTTTTGCTTAAGGTTGACAAAGGTCAGATCTGTTACACTAACTGTCAAGAACTGAAGCTGATGCCACTGCAGCCACCACAACCGGTCACAGGATGCAAGGAGGCTGCAGCTACAAGTAGATGAGGAGCTGAAACCCACTCACCACTACCAACAGTTCATTTGAGCAATTTTATATTTCAAATACATCCACTAAAGAAATAATTTAAGAACATAATATGATTACCATTTATATTAAAAGAAGGGCTATCCTTTATTTTATGATTTTTAAAGAGTACCATCAAGTATATGTGACGGCAATTAGCCTATCCCACTTAAGATACTAAATGAGCTTCTATATTGTAACTGAATGGCTTAAAATAAAAACATCACACTGCTTCAACCTAGAAGTATCAGTACGTTTGAAAAAGGCACTAATAAATAGACAAAACTAACAGAAGTCAGTCATACCTTTAGCCACAGCTTCTTTATACTTTTCTTTGGCAGAATTTACTTCTTTTATTAGTTGTCTATAGTTAGATTTTAGTTTCTCTAGTTCTGTCTTTGTGACCTTTAAGAAAAGAGAAATACAAATACGATTTAAAAAACTTATCTTCAACATATAAAAATTTCATAGGATTAGTGAAAGAGAATGAACAGGATTTTTTTTTCCAAAATAAGGGTGTTACAACTTTCCACTGACTTGAGGTAATCTTAACAGGATATTACATGCTGTAACAAAATCAAAATCAATAAATGCAAGGAACGAAACAAGGAGCCTGAAATGAGATCCTCATCCATATCAGTGTAATGAAAAATATGTTTAGGAAATCCAAGTAATCACAAACACTATTCTATTTCAATGACAAAGGTAAAGAAGCTCTGAAAAGACGCTTAGTAAATCAGACTAGATGAAAAAGTTCTATGCACAGGAAGGAAACCCTTTAGCATCTAAAAGGAAAGTAAGAAAGAAGAATTTTTAAGTATTATGGTTTATACAAATGTCTTAGGCTGACTCTTGCACAGTTGCTGTTTCTATCTGTTGCAAAACTTAAATCCCCATGACAGAAAAGAAACAAAAATAACACACACACACAAAAAAAAAAAAAAAAAAACCAACAAAAAAAACAAAATAAAGCGGAAGACTACAGTGGAATCAACTCCACCGAACGCGACACTTTTGGTCAAAAAATTAAAAAAAATAATATAAAATTGTCTCTTCTACCCCTAGCTTTCATCCACTGTGAGAAAATTTGTACACTGTTCAGAAATAAGCACAAATCATGAATTTGCAAACAAAATCTAGTAACAAACCAGCCACTACAGTGCCAAAAAGGTAGCATACATAGAAAAGTAAAAACTCTGACAAAAAGAAAAATACAGTCACAATGGGAAATCGTGAAAGTGGAACTCAATTTAATGGAAGTGCTGCCCACATTGAATGTGCAGAAAAGGAAATCCATTCTACACAAAAAAAAAAAAAAAAAAAAAAAAAAAAAAAAAAACACCAACAAACCNNNGAAACAAAAAAAAAATGCTTCCCTTGCAGCTGGCAAGAAGCAGCCTGGGGTTAACAATTCTCCCTTTTTTCACAATCCAAGGCCCAGATACCACTACTTTCACTCTCAGGAATAATACTGGTAAACAGCCAACAAGGTGCTATCACCAAGTTCCGGTTTGGCACCAGCTGTGCAAAGATTTAATTCCAAGGCAGGAACTTTTCCCCACATCAGTCCTATATTCTCACCTCATTTTGCTACACACTGTAACTTACACTCACAACTGTTGTTATTATAGACTAACAGAGGTGACACAAGAAAAAAAATAACTTTATGGCAAACTTGTATAATAAAGACACAGCAAAACATGGACAAAAAGATAAAATTAGGAAGTAGTGAACACAAAACATAAATAACATAGCTGTTTCTCTTACAGAAAACGAAAATGAAAGGTAGGGCACTAGTATTAAGAAACCTTGGTCATAATTGCAAAATATTATCTTACTGATTCTTAGACTATATTCTTCCAACAAGCAAAAACCACATCAAGAACGCCTTTGTCCTCAGATAACAGTTAAGGAACTAATATGGTCAAGGATCGTATTAAATCCAGGTTTTATATCAAATAGTCCTGCCCACCTAATTGGCATAATCTGCTACTGTTTTCCCTTCAAGTTTCATGAAGAAAGATAAAATATCCAGTTTCTTGATGGAATTGGGATAAATCTACAAGATATAAGTTTTACTACATCTGTGTAAAAGACATAGTACTTCACTGTCCTAAAGAATCTTATCAAAAAGGTTCATCATAGAGGTGAAAATACGAACTGCACAGACACTGATCTTCACAAGGTTTGAATAATGTCCTGAGAAACAATAAGTATTTTGCTTCTGTGTGTAGCAAAAGCAGAACAGAAGTAGTTTGAATTTCTGGGAACCATTCTGTAACTATCTAGTGACACAAAACCTTTGAACAAACAATGTCAGCTAACAATGAAAGAACATATGATATGTAATCAGAATGCTATTCAAACACTTCTTAGGAAAATCAGGAAGGGGGAAAAAAACCTAACCAACAATGCAAGCTTATTCATCAGGATGCAAAATATTTCCATGGCCACGCAACCCATAACTAATTAAAATCAGTATGCTTTGCAATTAATCATTTGGGCAGTGCTCAATATGCACTATATTTTTTTGAAAAAGACTTATTTTAAAAGACAGTATTATTAGAGAACTTATTAACAGGAAATAACTATTTTGCATAGTTCAGGTGTTCTTTTTAAAAGAACACCTGAATCTCTAGCAGTCTTGTTTCATTTGTCTTCTCTTTCTTATATTTCTTTGTTTCTTTATGCATTTCTCCAATTATCTCTATATTTAACTCCTATTATTTCTAACATATCCATCCTGACTATTTTCAGATGCACCAATCTGTAAGTGGCATGAGTGACTATTTGGCTTGAAATGTAGATAAAATTCAGATAAAACAGCTTACTGACCATGCATCAAAAATTATGTACTCCCCACAGTCAACAGCTGGGGAAGATGCCAAGATCCTATAGTTTTATGGAAGCAGTCCTATGAGAGCCAACATATTTAATATATGATTAGTACTAGTTTGAAGTTCTTCCCATAATCAGTCCAAGAATCTTTTACTCATTAGTTCACAATATTTGTACCGTACTACTTAGATGTCACATTTTAATTACTCTACCTAAAATCCCAAAGTCTCTGCTGGAAGAAAGAAGAAACAATGCTTTTCCTTTTCCCAGTAGACCTTTCAGAGTAGCAATTTGATTTTTGACATTCGCAGTTAAACTTCCCACCTGAATGAAACTATGATTTCTGTCAGCTTTATTAACCAGATACAGTACTGTCAATAGAAGCAGGACAACTGACATGTTGAGCTCTGAAGAGCCCAAACTGCAGCCTTAATGCTTGTTTTACACTGGATTTATATTTCAAATAAATAATAAATTTAATAAATTTAAAATTTACATAAAATCCTGTCCCCACCCAAAGCAGATTGGTCTGTCAAGATCATTAATTAACTAAAGTATCCAGTGCCCTGGTCCCAAGGATGTCTAGAGTGAAAAAAGAAGAGCAAGAGAGACGGAATAGACGAGTGTCACAGGGAATCATCCTCTCCTGGAACAAGAGCATTTTCAGAACTATCCAAAAGTTTTCTACTTCTGCTGTCAGCTAGGAAGGGAAAGAAAATGTGGAGGAAATAACCAAAATTTAAACTAGGAATTCTACATGTCACAGATCACTACTTTCACCATTGCACAAACAAAAACAGAGGAACTGAAAAAATCCATTCTCAATATATTATTTTTAAAACATACAAAATTATTATTCAATTGTGCTTCATAAATTTATTAAGTACCTTGTACATCTCTGCTTCAATTTGTTGATGAACACCTACGTAACTCTTTTTAACTTGCTGCTTATCTTTGATCATCATCGTAAGCCTATGCAAAGGCCCAGAATTAAGATCCTCTGCATGTGTCTTCATTATTTTGCTCAGCTGTTCCGTTTGCTGTACCACAAGCAACCAAGACTATAAAAGAAAGTCAGAACAGAAAAGAACTTACTTATTCTGGCTTATGAATAACAAAACAATGAATATAAACTGTGGGAAAAGAAGCAACACTGATTAAAACAATTCAGTTAAAAAAATAAAATAAAATAAAAAAACAGCAACTTACTTAAAAGCACTGGAGAACTTCTAAAATAAAGATCTTCCCACTACAGCAAAATCGTGTCTTGAGCTTACTCATAAAATCATTTAAAAAAGCACAAGAGACAAAACAGACAAAATTGTATGTTTGCCCTTCAGCACTGTCATACCATACCTCTGAACACTGCCTTTTCTGGAATATATCCCTGGCAAGTGTGTTCCCGTGTCTTTTGTTCTCCTCTTTCCCAGCCACAATTATTATGTCCAAGCTGACTTCTCTGCCCTTGTCTAAATACCTCACAATAATAGACATTTGATTGGTTTCTGTTTAAGAGAATACCATTCATCAGCTGCTCTACGTAACTGAGCATCAGAGTCAGACCACCAATATCAAAGCAGAAGGTACTAACAGGTTAAGAGACACAAGCAGCTACTTGGCTGTCATAGTAACCTGACATCTTTCTGTACCCTTACTTTAATATCTTCCTTGGCCAATCTGTCAGACCATTTTTAGGACAGCTTAATGTCTGTGTCTGGTTTTGAATTTTGATTAAGAACTGTGAAGTGAAAAGAGAGACTTCCAATGCACCGCAGATACGAACACAAAAAATTTCAGTTCAAACAAAAGCATTTGTTACCCTAAAGATCCCTGTCACACTTTGTTGATGGGAACAGTATCAGATCCCTTAGAGATAACTCCCTGACATTGAACGCTATGTTATAGCTAAAACTTCGGAATGACTGCAATGCCACACAATGCCAAGGATCAGGTTTTGAAGGCAGCTAGTGTGCTACTTTTATAGCATTTATCTTACTAAATAAGACAGATCATCAAAATGTAGAAAATTAATTTGTTCAGTAGCTTTGGGTTTTCCTTACATCTCATATATAAACATACATAATTTTATGATATCCACGTGACAGTATTGCAACGCAAACTGGATTCCAGAAAGAGAAACAAAATGCAGTGAAGTCCTGTATATATTAAAACATCTGTAACATTTCATTCGTCTCATAAACTTCCCACAGACTGGCATAGAGCTATCTCAGACTACTTATAGTGTGGTGGTGTAAAAGGTCAAGGCCTAAAGCTTCTTGGCTATGGCTGAAAACTGTTTCAGTTCTCCATTACAGAACACGTTCCAAGAGACATCGGAAGGCATACTGTAAAGCTGCATAGGGTATAAAACATCATTAAACATCTCTCTGAGAAGAGCAGGTCTTGTGTTTACAGAAGAGTTCATAAGAGTGCTGTTAGAGGTGAAAATGTAATTAAGAGTTCTCAGTTTTGGGGAGGGACTCTTTATTAGGGAGTGGAGCAATAGGATGAGGGGCAGTAGCTTCAAACTGAGAGAGGAGAGATTTAGATTAGATATCCGAAATAAATTCTTTACTGTGAGGGTGGCCAGACACTCAAAGAGGTTTCCCAAGGAAGTTGTGGATTTCCCATCCCTGGGAGTGTTCAAGGCCAGGCTGGATGGGGCTTTGAGCAACCTGCTCCAATGGGAGGTGTCCCTGCCCATGGCAGGAGGGTTGGAACTCGATGATCTTTAAGGTCCCTTCCAGCCCAAACCATTCTATGATTCAATGACTCTGTGATTTTCGTTTAAGATGAGTACTGTTTCAATCAACCCTGAAAATCACAGCAAAAGCATTTTTCAACAGGACAAGCATTCTAAAGAAATATCTGACCTACAATTCACCATGTGAACCCAAATAAGCAAGAAAGATAGTAAAACCTTCCTTTACATTAAAAAAAATCAGTGTACTTTCCTGATTTTTAGATCCCTTTTTCCACACTGAGAAAACACTGTTTAAATAGTATTTCTGTGTTTTGTACAATTATATTCTATTATTTTAGAATATGAAAAGCTAGAGTAAAAAGCTATACTTAAGAAAAGGCTTCAGAAATTGAGATCTATATGGGACAGAAAAGCAGCTTGGGCGGGGATAGCAGAAAAGGCAAGGCATTTCCTCTTACAGGAGATAAAAAGAATCCATAAAAAGCAGAAAATATAATGTTGTTTGGTTTAACAGTATTTTTTAGACATCTACACACATAAAATACACCTTAAAATATTCCTTTTTTAGCATTAGCAGTTGCTGCCACTATGCCTTCCAGCAAGTTTGCTGCATCTGCATGAAAAAAACAGAGGACCTATTTTCCCCCAAAGTGCTCACTCTGGCTGTACACTTAAAAAACCCAAATAAACAGCAAAAAAAAAAAAATTATCATAAAACATTAGACAGTTTGGTGTTTTGTTTTGATTCCACACACATAATACCAAAATTTAATATATAGGTATTTTATAACTTATGAAATGTAAGATACTAGATTTACATCCCATAATATTTGGGTCATACTTAGATTCTGTAAAATGTCAGGAAAAGAGAAAAAGTATCACAAAATAGTAAACTAAATTAGAATGAGGTGATTAAAGTAATCAATAACCATTCTATGATTCTATGAATAATTCAGATACTTTAACCAGCAAACCCAGTAAGACAATGCGTCACACAACTTTAAAATCCAAGCTGACAGTGAAATTTCACAGCAAGCCCTAACAAAAGATCCATCAGTAGCATCTGAATATTTTTACTGTTATATAAAGATGTAGAGATCAGGGACAGGGCTCCAGGGAAAAATGGCACCTCCTTAAGAAAAAACAAACAAACAAAAAAAAAGGAACAAAAATAATCAAGGAAGAACAACTGGAGTGCCTCTGTCCAAAACAAGATTTCAAAATGTGACACACGTGTCTCTCTTCAACCCCAGAAAAACAAAGTCAGGTCTTCAACTTTTAAAAATTTATTTGGTCACAGTAAATGCCATGTCACTGACACAAACCATCCCAGACTGAGCCAGCTACATGAAGATTAAGAGTTGCTTAAACCTTATAACGCTAAATATTCTGACGTCAGTGCTCCTTTACTGTTCTAGCCCTAATCTGCTCTGTTGTATCCCCTAAAAGAATTACGGGCAATTCTACTGGGGCAGTAATAGCAAGAATTACTAGTCGTACCACCACCAAAAATTCTACACAAAACTTTGGCATGAAACAATAGAAAGCTTGAAGAAAATGCCTGACTTCTGGTAATCTTAGGCTAATGACAATGCTTTAATGTATATTTACTAAAATCATCACAACTTAAATAGCAAAATCTAAAATAAACTGTGTATAAGAAACAAGGACTTCTAATACAACACCAAACCACACAAATGAAAAAAGATAGTAGTATGCCAATTTACAAGACAGGATTTATTGTAGGGGAGTGGAGGAACAACATAATTTGTTGTAGATAAACACTGTGCAGCACTACTTTGGGGGCAGGTGGAGCAGGCTAGCTATCGCAGTGCAGCTTGCAAGTCACACATACTGCCACTTTAATCCACTATAAATCTAGATTGCTGCGCAAGCAGCAGTCACGTTCCTAATGCTATGCCATAGCTAGTATTCAAGCATCCAACACACAAGCCCACTACACAAAAACCGCTTTGTATAAAATTTAACTTGACCCAAAAAGGGTGTTTTCCTGCAGAGAGGAGTTCAGGATTCACGCCAGACTGAAGGGACTGTGTAACCAGTGCTGCAACAGAAGAGCCAAGAACTGAATAAGCTGTTAAAACAAAACAGTTTTCTCTAGTCAGGAGTGAAGCTTACAAACAAGTGAAATAGCAAAATTTGCTTCATCGGTACCTTTACTGGACTTGCTCTAAAGCTGAAAATTAATAATTTGGGGAAAGGACAGCCTTACCTTTACAACAAGTCAACACAGTTATTTTTAAATTGGACATAAAACAGCTTCACAATTATGAGAAACATCCCAAATTTTGCTTTTACAGCACATGCTGCAGTATGAATAACAGCTGGAATGCTAAGCTTTGCCTCTGTTTCCTGGCATTTTTCTATTTCTGTCACAAATTCTATATAATATAAACAACACTTCCTATTTAACTGTCTTAAAAGAAAAGCACGCGATAGCATAGCTCTAGTTTCAAAACGCCAAACAAAGTAGCAGTCTCAACCCACGAATCCAAAATACTGCATTTCAGAATTCAGGATTGAATCTAGTTCAATTGCTGTTTTCAAAGCAAGACTGGAACTCAACTTTTGCACATTCCATTAAGGAACTAAAAGGAGACCATTTTAAATAGTTCGGCAACATTAACTGTCAAGAAGCTGAATGAACAGGAATCCAAGCCAAGCTAAAACGAACAGAAACAATCCAGCACTGTTATTTCAAAGGATATTCCAAATTCTAAATACTTAAATCTTACCTTGGACACATTGCTGATATAATCCAATTGACAAGTGCTCTCTTTATCTACTTGATTACAAAGATTCTGCAACGTAGAAGCATATTCCTTATCACTTTTTACTCTCATTACCATAAATTTCTTCACTGTTTCCAGCAGCTGTAGTTCCCAGTCTTGCAGCTTTAATAAAGCATCATGAGAATACTTCAGGTCACTTCCAAACCCCATTTTTTAAGGCACTATATACTGCACAGGGGAAAATACAGGCTCTTCAGCACATCTGAAAGCAGAATAAGATTAATGAGAGATGTATCAAACGAAAAACTTCTACTGTGACAAACTATGTCTAAACAATGCAAACACTTAACCATAAGAGAAACTTACATGTACCTCCTCAAAATAAACCAAAAGGAAGGTCAAAGCCCTCTTGAATACCACCTATGATCAGAAGAGATCTCAGGCCCAGAACTGTCCTCCAGTTTCCATCTGCAAAATGTACCTCCCTAACTTAAAGTGAAGTTATGAAGGAACAGATAAAAGCATCTAAGACAGATACTAAAGACCAATCCACGTATCTCATCAAGTATAGCTGATGGGATCTCCACACATGAGCTGCCAGCTACACTGTTCCACTCCTGGTGACCTGAAAGATTTGTTTCTGGTGTTTACTGACCTAAGAGCACAGAAAAATCTGAAAAAAACATCTCTCAGGCACTGCATCTGTGGGAAATGGATAGTTACTTAAAAGCTAGTTTGCTACAAAATACTATATTACCAGGCCATTAAAATTGCAGATTCAACATCCCAAAAATCAGGAAATATCCTAAACTAGGTTCCCCCATGCAATTGTCCATTGCTTCATTGGGGGCCACAAAAGGCCAGACTCCTTAATTTCATATGATTTTCCCCTAACGCAGTCCAGTCTTATTGTACCAAATGGACATAACTTGGTAAACAGGTAGGAAATGCTGCCTTACAAAATCCTGTAACACATCAGCACGTCAAAGATGCCTGCGTGAGTTAGCTCTAAAACACCTGCATCTGACACTGAAAAACTTGCAGCCACATCACAGAACTGAACTCCCACATACAAGAAATTTCCACAGACTTGCACAGGTTTTGTAGTGTGGGCTGAACCCTCTTTTCTGTGTATAGACCAAAAACCTGTTTGTATACTAATGAGCTTGAAATTAGATAAAATTTAAATAATTTAACTGCAATTATAGCTCTGGACTGCAGTCTAGAAACAGCCTGTGTACTTCTCACTCACTAATTCCTGCACTCCAGCCAAGTCTTAGTGCTTTTGAACACAGAAGTACCGATTTCTTCAGAGGCGTTAAATTACCACTTAAATCAGCAGAGTGTTTTTAAAACTTTAACAGATTTATCTTCCTAACAACTCATGGGGTGAAGCAGGACTAATAATCTCATTTTACCCTGAGAACCAAGACATATAAACTAATGACAACATTGTACCAGCTAATATTGGTATGTACAAGGCTTAGACACAAATTTTTAAAAGTGCCTAGCATTTTTAGTGTATTAAATGCATTTAGCATGCAGAGAAAATTAAAAAAAATAAACATGTTATTGGCTTCAGTTACCACAAAAAACTTCAGAAGATTTCACAAATCAGAACCTAGTGATCCCCAGATTAACCTGACTCCCAGGATCCCTTCTACTTTGCTGCAGTTCCCTGCTTCCATTAGCTATTCCAGTAAGTTATAGTGGATGAGGATTATTTCCATATGTTTATTCTTAGGACAAAAACCATGCTATCTAATGAACAAAACAAAGATACTAATAAGAAAATAAGAATAGCACTGTGTTACTATGCATCTACACAATAGACACAAGTCAAGGTTATATGAGCAACCTCTATCTATAGCAAGCTTTCTTATGCTCTTTAATTTGAAGTTGTACATTTTACTCCGAATTCTTGCTAATGGCTAGGAGCTCAGTCATAAAGAGAAACAATAAATAATTCACACTGGCTGTATTTATAAAGGATGAAAGATGTCACTTCTGTTGTAGTAATCACAGCATTTTCACAGTTAAAATTTAAGAACAGTCTTGCAAAACCACTAATACTTTATTAAGACAAGTGGAAGAAAAAAAAAATCTTAAAGTACCTACTTATTAACATGAATGCAGCTGCACTTGTGAGTTTTTCACACCCTTTAGACCTACATCCACTTTTGTGACCAAGCTCACTTTTCTCCTAGCACATTTTAACACATTACTTACATATCCTAGCACGTTACCTATAAGAAAAGATAGCATCTTTATTTTCTTACATGCCAGATTCAGAAGAGATGGGAACCGAATCTCAGCGTGAAGTCTGGCCTTGTGCTACGACTGAAGCGCTGGCTTGCTTGTTTCTACTCTAATCTCTGTCTTACTGAGAGGTACGAAGGCAAGGGAGGGAGGAAATACTCTCAGCCTATGATATTTCAATTTGCTTCTACTGGCTCACTGTGGAACTATAAGATTACAAAAATCAATAGAACAGAAGATCCAACAACAACTCACTCCAGGCTGATGAGCATCCCTTTACTAAGTAATAATTAGATTTTTTCTGATTACAATATTAGATGCCTGGGTACATAGAAAAAAAATGTACACATACTGGATTTCGGTCACCATGACAGAAGCAGCATAGCAAATATTCATTTTGTAAAAGTGACAAAATTCTGATTCAGTAAGACAAGCAAGCATTAAGTCTCAGAGCTGATGATTCCTAACCAGGTAAGCCAGCCTCCGTATGCCTTACTTGTAAATTAAGAGAACATTCAACCAAGACATTTAGCAAAACTCAAATGCTCCAACACTGCAAAGGCAAAGAAGTGGTGAACAACTATCCAAGATCCAAGCCACTTGACTGTTGATGAGATGAACACCAACACTTAATTAAAACCACTTTTATTTTTTTTAACATTAACACTTTTTGACACTTTTAAACAGCTGAAAACAGTACAGATCACACAATCACTTACTTGAAGTCAAAACTCTAAGAAGTACCAAACATATGAATAAGCATATTCTGTGCAATCTGTATGTCAAACTCTTAAAAAGCATAAGCATATTTCAAAAGGCCAGTGTTCAAAGAGACAATATCTGGCACTAATACAATTATTTTTCCAAGTTTGATATCTCCCTGCTTAGTGTGCACATCTCAGTTGACAGAGGCTCTAAAGGACAGACCAATGAATAGAGTATATCAGCTGGAAGGGACCTACAGTGATCATGTAGGTCAGACCTACGTCAGACCTACCTCTGCCAAGGCAAACAGAAAATAAGGAAGTTAATCATTACAGCCAACAACTTTGCCAAGGGCAAGACATACCAGACAAATTTGGTGGCCTTTTACAATATTGCCACAGCATTTGTAGACACAGGCAGAGCAACAGACATGGTCTACCTGGACATGCAAAGCATTCGACACTATCCCATATGACATCCTGATCTCAAAATTGGAAAGTCATGGACTTGATGAATGGATCACTCAGTGGATAAGGAACTGGCTGGATGGCCACACTCAAAGGGTTGCAGTCAATGGCTCAAGGTCCAAATGGAAGCCAGTGATGACTGGTGTTCCTCAGGGGTCAGTACTAGGACCTGTTCTGTTTAACATCTTTGCCAGAGACATGGACAGTGAGACTGA
>VXBW01007321.1:70147-83943 GCA_013400375.1 Thinocorus orbignyianus | reverse complement strand
AAAAAAAAAATCTCAAAAAAAAACCACAGGAAAATATTTTACGTTAAAGAAAAAAAAAGCAGAGATAGCATCACATTTTAAATCAGCTATATGGAGAACTGATGACAACAAAAACACGATACGCTAAATTCATATAGAAAAAACCCTTCAGGAATTGCTTCATCTTACTGTGAAGAGATCTTTCCTACCTCTGGCAGATACCTATGAGGTTTATCTCTTTTTCCACACATGAACAATGCTTGCATAATTTAACACGCCAGTGAAGTCTCAAATTAAATTCTAGCATGTTTTGTAAAAGTAATATAACCCCAGTGGCATCAAATAAGACAAATGAGTTTCAGCTAGTTTGGCTGGGTTTTTTTGAACGGTGATATATGTATGTGTGCATTACTATAAAAATTACTGGATATGTAAATTAGACAATCAATATTTGGTAAGCTTTAACAGTTAAAATATATATCAGAGCCAACTCCAAGAAAGTTAGACTGACTTTCTTTTTACAGTCACTCTCACGTAACAAACTAATTGAAGACAGGAAGTAAATATTCAATATACATTTAATAATGTACTGTGAATGAGCAACCGGATCTTTAACAGTTCTAAATTTAAGCAGTTACTGAGGACAGCTTGTCTCAACCACCACCACCACAGCAGTGCAGTCAGATACCAAATAAAGCAATGTTAAATTTTGTTAGCATGACAGTGAGAAACCTCAACTACAGTCACATAATCTTTCAATACTGTAACACTCCCTTCAGCAAATAAAGCTAATATTCCAGCATTTGCATCCTGGACTCCAGCAACAGCTCTGAATAAAGCAGTTTTCATAGCCAATTTGCATGTAATTTAAAGATGGCAATCTGTCCCTGACATATGACAGTGGCCATATCATGTCAGATCAAATGTCCCATGTGACAGTGACTGAAATCAAATGAGCAGGCAAGAACAGAGCACATATATAGCAATACTTTCCCAGGATGCTCTCCCACCCTTACAACAACTGGTGTCTTCTGTTATATATTGTCAAGAAATACGTCCAAATATAATCTTAAATAATGATGGATCTATATGCATCAGCTGGAATCTACTGTTTCATAAAATGAATGACAAGATAGGCAGCTGATCACAAACCAGAAGCACACCCGATCCCCAGCTAAATTCAGAACAGGAAAGTCCAGCACACGTCTGGCCCCTCCAGAAGTCGAAATTTGGAATGGGCACAGTAGAGAGAGAACATCACACTCTATTGATCTGCTGTCAGCTCCTTTGCTCCTAAATCTACATGGGCTCCAAATCTCTTTGCAAGGCTTATATTTTACAGACCCTTTCTAGAAACATTAAGAATACTGCAAAATCAGAAAAGGGAGACAACTTAGATTCGAGAGACAAATCAAGGCTTCTGTACTGATATAAAAGCAATTTTATAACAGGCGATCAGTTCATGTCAACTTCAGAATGTAAGGCTTACAGTAGTTATTTACCACTAACACAATGAAATAAAATAATTCTTAGCCCTCCACCCACAACATCAATATAAACTAGACAAACAACTGACATTTTCGTTAGTATAGGAACTACTTCTGGAATATGCAAGACCATGAAACAAAAAACACATGTTTTACCTAACATTTGTTTACACTAACAACATATTCAGAATATTATCTATATACGCATATGATGCAAAATGTACGGAACATGAACTCGGTGAATTAACACTTCCATAGAGTTACTGCCATCAATAAACATCCAAAGTGGTAATCTAAAGCTAGCCAGATCATTTCAAATTTGTTCTGAAATATTCATCCACTGAAGGCTAAACAGGCAGCTCAGCTTCAGGCAGACTCTTCTGCAAAACACAGCACACATACCTTAAAAATTTTCCTCAAGAAATTATCTTTAGTACACTTTTCTTTATGTCAGCAGCAACTTCTTCTGATGTCACTTTCTGAAATATACTTTTATTTTCTGAGAACTCTGTGAAAGAAAAACATATGAAACATTTTTATTATTATTTCAGCATTTTAAAATACTTTGCAAAACTTAAACTTAGGTAAGTTGCTTTACATTTTCAAATTATTACCAGGAGATGGATTTATTTATTTTTTTAAAGAGAGAGAGTTCAAGAAAACCGAAAGAGCAGACTTGTCAAACAACAGGAAGCAGTAGTATGCTATTATCTCATACACGCAGTTTTGAGGGAAGAAATAATTTTGTCTCTACACATGCGGCCAAAGACATTTTTTTAAGTTCTTATAATTTCTTACAACAAAGCATATAGCAGACAGAAAATCAGGTAATTTCATTTATTTCTGAACTTTGTCCTCGGTAGATCAAAAAAGGAAGCTCATTAATAAGGAAAATGAAGGCATGAAAGACCAAAATTCATTGTATGAAAGACAAACTCAGTAAAGGTATTTTCACTAGACCACAAGAAAAGAAGCAGCAACATGGGAAAGCGACCAATCAAGACACAGAAATTTCTTGTATGGATCTAATTACTCCAATATCTAGAATAGTAAAAGGTCAGAAAGTTAAGATGACTGCAAGCTCTAAAATTTCAGGCTGTAGCTCTGGACTGCAATCTAGGCAAAGTAAACTGCAGCAGAAGGCTAGATCTTTGAGATTCTATATTAAGAAAAAAGTACATAAAATATAAAAAATAATTAGAAACAGACTTTGTATATAGCTTACATGTGCATGGTGTACTGTATAAGCTACATCTGGAACAATGTTAAGTGTTCACTCTCAATTTTATTCCAGAACGTCTCATCGAAAGATTTATCTTTAATATTGGTTAGCAATGCCCTTGTAAGAAAAAACACATTAAGCAAAACTGAAAGACAGAGACAGTGTGTAAGGGTAAAGAAAAGAGAACTACTTTGCAGATCTCCATAATTCAAAATGAAATACTAATCACGGGCACATTTATAAAATCTTACGGAGGGATAGTTCTAGCTCACATTCAAGTAGACATTATTTAGTATTCCTTTCTGGTTACTTAGTGACATTCTAGAAACAAAGTGCTGCCTAATATAAATAAAAAACTTCCATTCTCCATGACCAAAAATAGAAAAGACTGTAAATGATACTTACATTCAGTCACTACAAAGAAGCAGGAGCTATGCAAGCAGATAAGAAAGGAGAAGAAAAAAAAATGCAGCAGGCTAGAAGCATTATTAAATTCACCACATTTTTAACAGCAGATACAAAAATACTTGTTGCAAAGCCCAAGAGAAAGTCTTCACCAGCAAAAAATTACAAGGAAGAGCAAAGCATTATAATAAATCTGGCTTCAGTCCCCCCATCACAAGTACAAACCAGTTGGAAGCAGCAGAACATCACTACGCAGGGGTGCTATTTTTACCCCCTTTCCTGGTTCAAACGAGACCATGAAAGTAAAACACACGCCACCACCAGTACCTGGGCACATTCAGATTTCAAGCAGATGTTGAAGAATTGCACATGAAAATTCCATTTATTAAATGAAACAACAGATTGAAGCCACTTACACATAATCTGAATCTTCTGTTCTCTGCATACAGACAAAAAACATCTTTGTTTTTTTTAAAGAACTACTTTATCACACTTGTTAGAACAGGGAATTTTGTTTGTCAATAAAAAAAAAAATGCAAATTCAACTTTTCCTCCAACTGCTACTGGCTTTTTTTCTACATGCATATTTTCATCTGCATATGGGTCATTGGTAGAATCTAAAACTGGTAAAACAAGTCCAATAGTGCACTAATTGATAGGTGTATACCAGCTAGTACACGGAAGTGTACTACAAGTAAACTACACAGCCACCTGTAATAGAGCAGGAAAATTGTTGTCAGGTTTCTGAGCTCCGAGTAGAATCTGATGGCTACAGACAGCTTGCTACCTCAATGCAATAAACCACTAGATAATGAAGATATAAAATAAAGAATTAAAAGAAAATAAGGATAAAGTAGAAAATCCAGATCATCTGTTTTATTCTGAAATTACTGCTGAGACAGTCAAAAG
The DNA here is from genome assembly GCA_013400375.1 of Thinocorus orbignyianus. Lineage (NCBI taxonomy): Eukaryota > Metazoa > Chordata > Aves > Ciconiiformes > Thinocoridae > Thinocorus > Thinocorus orbignyianus. The sequence goes on along the minus strand of VXBW01007321.1, from coordinate 79,941 downwards.
TAATCTCACACCAGATCCTCTTTAGACTGCAGATATATATGGCATTCCTTCAAAATGAAGCATCAGAGGAACATTTAAAAATATCAAATGCGAAGAATTCACCAGAGCCAGATACTCTTCGCTGAACTGTTAAAGCAACAAATATGAAACTGCCAAAGTATTAATTCTAAAAAAAATTAGGTTTAAGGTGGCCTAAATGAAGAGGAATGGAGAGTGGAAAAATATATCAAGATTTTTCAGAGCTTGACAAGGCAATCATAGGAAAGATAATCTTCTACACCAGGGCAAGGTGGTTAAAACCATACTGAAGAATTTGCAGACTGGCATAATAGGGAGGAAAAAAAACAGCACAGCTTTTGTAAAGAAACATCACGATTTCCAACTTGAAAATTTCTTTGAAGGAATGAGCCTGCAGATAAAGGTGCTGAATGTGGTAGAGAGCAAAAGACTTCTAAAAATCTTCTGCTGATGTTTCTCAAAAGAATCTGTTAGAGAACTGAATACCTTGCAGGGTAAGACTTCAGAGACAAAGATTCATAGGTCAGAGAGTCAGAAGCCTCAACAGGATCTGTGCCAGGACTTGGGCTGTTGTTCAGAATGGTCAGCTGCATACCTGTCATTTCACATATCATCTGTGCTCAAGTTTGTAAACTACACAAAATCATTACAAACAATCCGAACTGACACAACGCTGAAAAATTTGCAGAAGAATCCCGGAATACCGAGCAGCAATCATATAAAACAACAGATGAAGTTAAATGTCAGTAAATGCAATGTAACACACCGGGAGAGAAAACTCTAGGTTATTTAATGCCACTACCACAGAAATGTCTGGCAGTCCCTGAACACACACCTTCAAATACATTTGTTCAGTTAGAAACCATTCAGAATATCAAACTATTTTTAATGAAGTGAAGGGAAAACATAACATATTCTTACACTGCTGATACATCTGTGGTGTTCTTATACCTTCAAAGTATTTTATCTCATTAAGAACATAAAGCATCAAAAAAGTACAGGAAATATTGGTCAGAGTATGGAGCAGATTCTGCACAAAGAAAGTAAGGGGAATTTTTTAGCTCACAAAACAGTATGATGGGGTGTCAGATCAAAGTACACAAAAAAATAATCACGATAGCACAAAGTGACATGGTATGCCATACGCCTGAACTGCTTCCCGGAAGAACATGGGAACATCAAATGAAATTTTACAAAATTGCTCTTAAGTAGTTCTTTGCCTAATAAATAATAGAATGACAGAATTCAATGCCTAAAGACATTTTTGAGACCAAGAAGCAAATAGGTTCAAAAATTATTATAAAAATTCATGAAAAAAAACAGATCTGTTGAACAGCAGAACTTCTATCTCAAGACATCTCTAAGCTGCAAAAGGACAGGAACTACTTATGCCAAAAGCCCCCAACAGTAACAAGTACTGAGCTAGATGGACTTCACTTGATCGCATACAAACACCCTCACACAGTGCAATCTCACTCCCTTAGCCCTGCAGTTGTATGAAGACCACAGTTTTCCCCAACAGCTCTCGCAGCTGCAATCTTATTAAAAACACATGCAAATAAGAAGCAGTGAGCTCAGGCAAAGAACAGGATTTANCACTAAACCCCAAAAATAAACCAGATAAAAGACTAGACTACAACTCTCAAATCCTCTGCTTAGAATTGCAAGATACACTTCCTTTTTTTTGATCTACGAAGTTTTCAACTCCCTGTCGGAACTCTTTGCACGCGTAAAAATGGTAGCAATACACGTGATGGAAGTAAGTCACTAACAACCATGTAGGCGTAAGGCTCATAATCTAAAGACATTATCTAATTCTTTCCCCTTCCATCAAACAACCGTTTATACTTACCTATGGCATAAAGACTCAGTCTTCTCAGGCTCTCATTTAGTGTTCCCCTGCCCTTAGCAGAAGGAAAACGCTCTTCAACGATCAAATCTCACCTTCCTGACCCCATGAACAAGAAACAGAGAAGAGACTAGCCACTTCTTTGCAATTTGAAGATGCTATTTTTTTGAATAAGCAATTCTAATTCTTTCAGTCTGTCATTTTAAAGAATTTTCTAGCACACTGCTGTCTTCTGAACACTCTCCAGTTGGTCTCTATCTCACGCAGACTTCAGAATCAGACCAGTGGGGTACCGTAGGACTCACCAACTCTGAGAACAGAGAGATTACTTTAAATTGCTTTTGAGCTCCTGTCAACATGTTTTACCCTCTTCCTAACAGCATGATACAGTGTCCTTAGTTTGTGATCCAAAGATTCCAGTTCCTTGTCCACAGAACAGCACCTTATCCTGCTTCTTCCACCATCATGTACCCATGCAGTCCAGCTTAGAGACAGTACATCACTTTTGTACTAACTTGACACCCTGCTTTGTTCCACATGACGTCTCCCATTTGCTAAGATGGTAATTTCATTCTTGACCACACCTACTGCTGTTCTCAGCACCCCACGGCCTGAAAACTTCCTCAGCATGCCCTTTATTTTATCATCTCAAGTCTCCTGGGAAAAATGTGCAACGGGAAGAGATGCTACTTGGCAGGGAACCACAGAGTAAGTGCTCTTTAGGCACGGATAATCAGTTTTGCTTCCATCCTGTAGAATTTCCTACCCCACAGCCACAGCTAAACAGGAAGACAGGTGCTGGAGACTGAATCTCACCAGGCAGAAAGGGACCGGAAGACGAAGGCAGCTACATGTTAGGAAGAGCAGAGCTAGGCTGGCTGCCACAACTAGTGCTCTGCCACCATGCCCCAGGACTCACTGCTGTGCCCTTATTAACTCTGAAAACAGCAGTGCTGTATACCAAGTAACTGACACACCCAACACCTTGCTTTCAGGGAGTATATGCACCTAGTTCTTGTTACCTTTCATGTGCTTACAAGTAAAGAAAGCTTTCCTTCCTGTATTTTTCCAGGAATTAAACTTTCCTTAAATTAAGTTCCAGGTGGCAAGGAAAGGCAAAGAAAAGCATGGCCTCCACAGAAAGTACCTGGCCAATGAATTTTCACTGAACTCTCAGTTCTGCAGTGTTGAAACATTCAGGTCCACACTAAATCTTAACAGAAAAAACAGATGGAGCAAGGTGAGGCTGATAAAAATTATTCACATACGGCAGGTACTGTGCTCTGGTATCTCCAACTCTGGTACAAGCTCTACAGGCGAAAGAGCCAGACTGCTCTAGAACTACAAAGAAACATACAATGCTAAAATTGCTGAAAGTCTGCCAAAATTGAAGGAAAAAAAAAAAAAAACACAACAGACACACCAGTGACAGAGATTAATTTTAAAGTGTATATTACACGGCATTAAAAAAACTTCTGAACAAACAAGAGCAACAAAAGGCAACCAAAGTGTTGGATTTTCAAGAGATTTCTTGTCTTAGATGAACGGGGAAGATAGAAACAACTACTAGGAAAAAGAGCAGCAAGAGTCAATGCTGAAATTAAAAAGCAGCTGTAGTAGCCTTGTTAACTATGAATTTAGTCTACGCAGAGTTAACTTATTTCTTTGCTGATTTCTTTCATTTAAGTAGATGCTGACTTCTCCAGTTTGAAGGTAGGAAGCAGTCTTCCTTATTTAGAGAATAACACAAACCTCTGAAGGTAACATACCATATCTTGATACTCATCTGCCTTGCGATAAACACATGGCAAGTCAGAATGAAAACACACACACACATACACAAAAGTCCTTCAACCCCAAGGCCACCTACTAAAATACCTCTTCAGGGAAGACAGAGGAGGGAAGAATACCGACACAGTAATAATGAGGGTCTCCTGACTTCAGGTCATAGAATCATAGAGTTGCCTAGGCTGGAAGGGACCTTTGAGATCAGCTAGTCCAACCATAAACCTAACCCTGATAAAAACCAACAACCTATCACTAAACCACATCACTAAGCACTATGTCAACCCGTCTTTTAAATACCTCCACGGATGGAGCCTCAACCACTTCCCTGGTCCTCAAACTCTTCTACCTGCTGCCATTGTACATTTCAACACAAAATACTGTATTACCTCTTGAGATCTAAGAACTGCCACAGAAAAACAGAAATCCACAGGATGTGATATACTTTTAGAAGTCCAGAGGTTAATTTCTTCCTATAGCCCAGTATCAGGCAGAATTTTTACTGCAGCCAAAACAGTTAGATTAAAACTCTGCCATTAGTCTGTAATATATGGCAATACTGGTCTCCTCAGGAGAAACACAATCCAGTTCCAAGAATTTATCATTCTTTGAAAATAAATTCAAAGTGCCATCAGGGTGTTGCTGCTTCTTTCCTCCTCCTTCATTAAACTAATTACATCCTTCTGGTTCATTAAACCCTCTACTTAGTTAACACACTGCTCATTCAGTCTTTTTGACGTCACTTATCTCCTTAGCACCATTGTATTACATTTTATGTAGTTGAATTACACAGTATTCTGTACAGAAAACCAGTCCAGAAGGAACACAGGTCCATAAGGAAAAGAGTCCTGTACCTTCCCAAAAGCTGGCATTCCAGACTGTTAGACCTCAGGAAATACAACACATCACATGGGTCAGTGACAGGTGTTGCCTCAAGTCTTTGCTGTTCCCGAGATGAATGACTTTTCCTTTGCACACTCCATATGCTAAAAGATACTCAATGTGATAACTCTCCCTGTTAAATGAGGTATGGTTACTCACTGCAAAGGTAAAGTCACCACAAAGACAGATGACTGAACTACGCATTTGCATCTCCTTAAACACCTGAAGTGCATAACAAATCTTAATACATACGTTTTACAAAAGTATACCAGGGCTAGCATTTCGAGATACCTGAGGAAATCTACCCTATTCCTTTAGATCAGTTTTGTTTGGGTATCATCAGCCTTCCCAGTTACAAATAACGCTCCGTCTGAAAGGTATTATTCTACTTTGAAAATGAATAAATAGATCAAGCTTTAATTAATGGACATTATAAGAAACACTTAAAAGTTGTGGATGTTCAACCTCCCAAGTCTCCAGGAAAATGGTACTGAAGTACAGTAAAGAAGAGTAAAAACTGAATGCTTGGACTCTTCACGTGGAAATTTATTTGCATACAGAAGATTCAGGTTGACTGATCTTAGTGCAACAGATTATTGTTTTTATGTTTTTATCCTGCTTTTTCAGCCATACACATCAACTGCTAAGATTTTTCTATGGCAAAACATTTTTCTAATATTTTGCAAATTGGGCACTTCCTTTTATCTGGTGAACTTCAGTTATCACAGCCACTGAACTGGTAAACAACCATATGACAGAAAATATGGAAGAGAGATTATCCTTGGGAGAAATCACACCATCCACAGCATCAACATACTACACATACACTCAAACTAACAATAAGGAAGTGTGTGGTTTTCTGATTCCATGTTTTATATATTTTAATAAGTAAAAAATTGTTCCAAAGTTGTATGACTTGCCTTTAAATTGGCTACAAAAGCATTTCTCATATGCCGAAGAGATAGCACCATTGTTTTAAAATGCCATTACTTCCAGGGCTTAAGCTGTCACATTTGTAAAAACTTAGCCACTTCACTTGACTGCACCCCTTATCAGGAATTCCTGAACTTACCTGGCATACAAGTACCACAGGGTACTATTTTACATCTATGAACATTTCAAAGGAGAAACCATAACTAGGAAGTCAGCTGCTATCTGAAAGAAACCCAAAAAAACAAATAAAGCTTTTGCATAATTCACAAAAGCTGTACTTTAATAGACATGGTGACATCAAGTAGTTTTCAAAAACGTATACAATTTAATAGCAGATAGGATGAGCTTTAGGTATTCAAAGATTAAGAAAGTTTATCGTAGAACCCCAGTCCTGTTTATAGGTTCACTAAAGGTGAATTTTGCAATTTACTAGCCCAGCAGTTAAAAACCTCAACCATCTGAGCCATTATTAATATGCTATTTGTCTAAGCATTACAGTACCAAATATTCAATAAAATTATTCCTACCTTTATTAAATAACCATTAAATCTATACTCTTTCCCACTCTGGTCTATTTTGCATGAGAAAAACAACTTCTTACTTGCATTCTCAGTTCAAATAGCAAACTATAAATGTGATGATGAACCATGGAAGTCACAATATGCTGTCAATGGATGGAGTAAGACTTTGCAATTTTTCTAAAGCAAAAAGTTCGGCATAAACAGAACTTGAGAAAAGCAGCAAAGATGATAAATCAAGTACTGAAATTAAGAGATTCACAAGTTGAGGATGAAAACCTAGAACCCACCCTCTTTGGAACATGCATTATGTGATCATGTAATTACTTCCACGGTGCTTTTCTCCATAAATGCCTGACTCATTTACTGCAGAGGATGGAGTGCTCTGGGGATGATTCAGCATTCAGTCAGAGGGGCTCATCTTCCCAACATTATCATGCTCGTTGCTGTAACTGTACATCTCTCAGTTTCTAAACAGGCAATTTCAGGGAACAAAGGGCTCGTGACTAGTGCACTTTAACACTATTCTGGATTCTATCTCCGCTTCTGGCAAAGGGTGCTTACATAATACACAACAATCCACAAACTTTTCAGAGGCTGTCCTACTTGAAAGGTAATTGATTTTTCATTAGGTCTTAGTTATGTTAATTTATTTTGATAATTAAGCTTAATTTCTTAATGCTCCTCATATTAAACTAAATCACTTCCAAAACCATAATACGAAAAAAGTTGTGAGACTCTAAGATCAAATAATGACAATTACAAAAGGGCTTGCGAAAGGACTGTCTTCAGACCAAGATTTAAATAGCATACAGAAAAATGCCTAATGTGTTATAAACTATTAAGTAGCTATTCATTAAGTATTTTCACTATTAGCACTTAATAAGACAAATGGACTATAGTACTGTGCAAGCAGTATCGTAAAGCATACCTAAAGGACAGATTATGAGTTAAGATGTAATGTTTTTATTTCTCCCTTAAAGTTTCATGTGATCCTCATAATAGAGAGCTACATCACAGAAATGTCTCATAGTACGCAACTGCTGCTGCTACCCCATGTTCATGCTATCAACAACTCAAGGGTAATATTTGGCACGAGTGATAACTCTGCCCTCGACAGAAAATAAAAGCAACCATATAAGAAAGCCTAATAGAATATCCTTGCTGCTCAAGGTGCAAGTTCACAACACAGACAAGACTAAGCAGCCAGTGAGTGCTGTGTCCTAACAAGCTAACTAATACATTTCAAAGATCGGGAGTTCTGACAAACCTGTACAACTGGCCAGAAAACAGCCATTGAACCACAGTACAGTTACAAGTATGGAGAGTTGCTTCTGCACACTGCTACGATACTCATTCATTTATCATGAGCTGGTTAGTAAGAAACTTAGATGTGGGAAAGAAAGTCTGAAATTGTATGCGGTTAAACCATCTGGCATTTTCCCTCTAGTGCAGAAAGGCAGAAATGCAAAGGAAGGTGGTGATTACAGAGCAAAGGGCAATCTGAGATCCAGTGTAAAATGCTGTTATGGAGTAAAATTCACACACTCAGATTAATAGCAGCCTTAATTTATTGGGAATTTATTTCTGTCATCATAAGGGAAACGCACAGGACTGAAAAAAAGTCCCTATTACTTCAGACTCAGTACACTCAAAACCAATCTGAACTCTGCATTTAAGCTTGCAGGAGGAATGAGAAATGAGTAATGCTCTCAAATACGACTTCATGCTACAAGAAGACAGGAATCAATATCCTGTGTCTNAAAAAAAGGAAAAAAAAAGCCACAAAAAAATCCATTCTGGAAGCACCCTTGCTGCTTTTTAAGAACCATTTCCCTAACTCCCTATGCACTGTACATGACCATGCACATATCTCTTAAAAAGAGAGGTATCTTCTCTCAAACCTGGAAACAAAGCTGCAAATTCCACTCATTCACTACTAAAGAAAGTTTCAAAAATAAATCTTTCCAAAGAAATACCACATTTACCTAACGCTGCTACACAGCAGAAACTCACTGCATTATTTACATGCACAGTATTTTAAACTCTTTAACTCCCTAATAAAATGGTGACTACTCAACAACAAATCCAAGATCATCTCTGCTGTACAATAAACCTCTTCAGCAAGTTTTCAAAATTCATTTTTATAAGGCAAACACATCAACACTATAATTAAGACAGTACTAAGCGGACGCTTTTATCTTAAGATAGGAGCATATATACAGTTTACTTCCTGCTGGAATGAACTTAGGCTTTCCTGTCTTCCTTCTCTTGCTGCTGCTGCTCCTCCCCACCAAGCAAAAGAATCCCCTTTCCTTTCCCTAGACCCACTTCCCACACACTGCAAAAAAGCCCTCCTCCCTGTGCAGTGATGACCTCATGCTGCTAGCCCATCTCCTTGTATGGAGCAACTCCGGGCTCGCCGCCAGCTCCCTCCGCCTTCAGGCTGACACGGCAACATACCTTCCCTCACTCTGCTGCTTCCCAGATGAAAGAAGATCGAAAACCCACAGCAACCCGAGGGGGGACGCCAGGCAGAGAGCAGGGGTCGCCACACGGACAGCATGAACCGACCACAACGGACTCCTGTCTAGCATAAACCTACTACGTATCACCAAAGCACCTCTACTCTCCATCGCAAGAAGAACTGAACCCTGGACATTTTCAAGAATGGGAATACAGCCCACATTACCTAACCGCAGTGGAACCCCGAGGTAGCTGAAACTTGCTTCTCCATGACAAATCTCCTTTTTCCAATGAAGCACATGTTACCTCTCCTCCTTTCTTAATGAAGACCTCTCTTATTTCCCTTTGTATCACTCACTATAAAATCCTTCCGGCCCTCTCTTCAGCCTGTCTTTACTTTCAAGTGTCTCCTCGGAATGACTTCATCACCACCTCATAGGCTGGCAACACAAATATCAACTGAAGAAGAACCTGCCTTTGAAAGATTCAGTTGTCACGTGAAGCTGCAGTTGTAGGAAAGCAGGAAAAGATCTTGGTGATGGTTAAAATGGCTTTTGCTCAGTTAAAAAGTAATCTTGTTGATACAAGGCTTGATCTTCTCCTTCAAAGAGACACCCCCGAGGTCAGCTCTTCTGGGGTTAACGCTTCACTGACAATTTGCTTCAAGAAGTTAAAAAGGCAATTGTAAAAGAAGAAAACAGAGATTTGTATCACCAAGAATAATCATGACTGTAAATCAACCTATCATATGTCCATCATCTGCAATTTGCCTCAACTGTCAGCAAATTAGAAGTACGAACGCTCCACCTCCTTGAGTCTTCCAAAAACTAGCACATACATGTAGTAAACCGCATCAGTCACCTCTTTATTGCATATTATTTAGTAGGTACAATTAACTCAAATTAATAACCAGTTAATTCTTTTGATCAGGAAGTTTCAGATGTCACCCAGGTTTGTCTTACATTGCAACTTGTTAAAAGAAGCTGCATTAAAATACAACTGAGCACCAAAGTCACTTTGGACAGTCTTTTACAAAGTGGGGAAAAGTTATGTTAATCACGTGGAAAGCACCGCTGCTTTCCTGCAAACAGAAGGCAAGTTGGTCTGTTTAACAGTGCAACAAAACCCGAGGATGTTCACATGGGATGTGTCACTTCCAAGAGTGTATGCTCATGTAAATCCAAATAAAACGGAAACATACTGCAACATGAAAAGGGGTGTTAGATGCCCTTCTACATACTTCATTATCAAATACCAAATTTGCAAGTATTTTGGGTCCCCACAGATGCCAAACACACCGAGGATCAAAACACACACAAGAAAGGCCAGGGCGGTAGCACTGA
>VXBW01007321.1:25559-65389 GCA_013400375.1 Thinocorus orbignyianus | reverse complement strand
CAATATCTGTTGCTATGACAACACCACAATCTGACTAGTGCTGCCTTCAGACCCTTTTCAAATCTATGTCATGCTGCTTAAAAACTACACATTTTGTGCTTAAGATGCCTGGAAATTTTCTTAGAATAACATGATGGGGTTTTCCCAATCGTAAGATATGGTGCAGATATCCTAGAAATCCTAGAAACTGCCATTGCTTTTCTATCCCTCTACACATTACTTTGAAAAATTGCCTCACTAGGGTATGGTGGCTAAATAGAAGATGGTGGTATTAACAGAAGGAAGCATATTTGTCAATCCTTCTATATATAAATATATATATATACATATATTTATATATGCGCACACACACATATATGTATGTATACATATACAAATAGGCAGCCATATGTACATGTGCACATATACAATTTGTTTTTCAGCTGTGTGCAAGCTGGAATCCATCACAGAACTTCTTAGAAAAGTAAAAGAAGCCAGCAAATTCTGATAAATTTTAAAATAATGAATTTAAACTCAGCAGGAAAGATTACCAATAATGCAAGGGAATTCATAGGATCATATAATTGTCTTGGTTGGAAGGAACCTTTAAGATCATTGAGTCCAGCCATTGACCTGGTAAAACTACCACTGAACCATACCCCTAAACACCACATCTATCCATCTTTAAAATACCTCCAGAGAAGGCAATTCCACCACTTCCCTGTGCAGCCTAGTCCAATGTTTGATAACCCATTCAGTGAAGAAATTTTTCCCAATATCTAATCTAAACCTCCCCTGGCACAACTTTTCCCCTGGCCTTTTCCGCTTATTCATTTGCTTTTCATTCTTTAATGGAGGTACTGATCCTCTCTAATGCCTGAATACCAAAACCAAGCATATAATGGAGGAGCCATGTTTTACTATCCAAAACTAAGGGTAAACATTCAAATCTCTGATTTCCCAAGACTCTTAAAATTTCTGATAAATTTACTGCTGTTATTATTAAGTAGAATCATAGGCTGCAGCTTCATAGGTGGTTGCAGATACACCACTCAGGTACTGGAACAAACTCACTGTAATTGAAGTGCGGGATCTAAATGAATTACTGCATCAACTAGTGATGAGGGGGAGGACAGAAGTCCCATACAAAAGTTCCTGAGCAATTACTCCAATTTCAAAAATAATTACAAAGTTTATGTAAAGTCAATAGAAACTCTGGGCTGCCATTCCTAGTATGACAAGCCCCAGTTTTATTCTGTGTCAGGTGGCATTACAGACTTGACACACTATTTTCATTTTGTCAGTTTCCTACCTCTAGCTCTATGGACCAAGCATTGCTAATCCATAATACTGCGCTCCTGACTGGTAAAAAAAAGTGCAATCATCTGTGAAAATTTGTTTCAAATTCTCCTGCAGTTGCTGAATGATAATGTCTTAGCTAAACGTCTCTCTATGAAAGTCACAGGATTTATATCTTGCTGCTTACTTACCTGCACTAGAGAAAGTTGTGAATTTTTACTAGTCACAAAATACAGAAGCCATCTTAAAAGAGTTCAGCAGTGTTAAGGCAAATTAGTTTTCCAGATGGAAGAGAGTGTGACAGCTGTCTGTTGTCTATTTAAGTAAGAGCATGCTGAGCTTCCCGTTGGTGTTTTCTCTCAGACTGTATGTTTGCGTTGCTCCCTTTGCCACCCTTCCACTACCGTGTATTCCCCTCCTCAGTCTTCAGCATGCCATTCCATCACTACTGCTCCTGGAAGTGTTTATGCAACCGTTCTGCAAAGTAGATAAGAGAGGTGACCCAGCTTAAAAAATAGTCTTGCTATTACTTTTAAATATACATAAAGTCTTTATAAAAGTCTTGTTATGCTTTTTAAAACCCTATGTGTTCCCTACCTGGTTGACACCACAGCCAGACAACTAGTTGGGCCAACACAACTCAGCCAGAGAAGGCAGATATGAGCAGTCTCAGAAGGGGAATGAGTATGACAATACCTCAGTCTACTGTTGCCACTAAAGAGTACAAATCCTGAACCAGCAGGCTGTGATTACCTTCTTCATAGCATCGTACTAGCCCAGCATGCCTGGGAGAAGAAATCCACGTCTTTTTCAGTGTATTTGGTCACTGCCTTATCTACTCTGAGGAGAAGACAGTAGTGTAATGCACATACTGAGGCACTTTGTATTCTTAGATAAATCACAACCTTCACTGTGCGTACATTTGTATGAAAGGGTTATCAGTGTATTTTAAAAAAGACAAATCACCTTGAGGACCAATTCCAGCGTATTCCTGCCTCTCTCCCACAGTTCCTTCTCCCATACTGCATAGAGTACCATACTGGTACTCTAGGTTGTGCTGACACAACTGTTGATAGGATTACATTGTGAACAAAACTGATAAGCCTAAATAAAGTCCTGCAAACAAACAAAAAAATCTTTAAGAAAAGACATGTTAATCCATGATCTAGAAGTTGATCCCTTGCCTTGAGACTTCAGCATGTTTTTTCAGAACAGGTTGATAATTTAATCCATCTGAGCAGGTTATGATTATACCTATTGAAGGACAGTAGTCTTCTCAAAATGTAAGCAGCAGCAGAAGGTAAAGGTCAACATCTTGATTAACCTGACAATCCCCAAGAAGACAGACAGGAAACAGAAGGGAGAGTTTATAAGATTACACGTTTCTTGGGTGTTCTTTCTTTAAGAAAAAGCTTTTACGATGAAGAGTATGTATAAATTGGTACCCGCAGCACCATATCTGGTTACATGACTTGACATCTTTGTAGGAAAATGATGAAGAGAGGTGTTTTTTGGAGTTAGTGTACTACTAGGTGTAACTCTTTCTCTAAATCTCTCCCTAGAGGTAACAAACAAGTTTCACACACCTGGTTTGTGGAATTAAATTACTGTACTTTTATTTTAACCTTTGTCTGGTGCCAAGGGTAATTTCAGTAATAAATCTGTACAAATCTTTTCCTTACTTTCTCATTTCCATACTTCAGAGGTTTTTTTTCTGAGTGGGATTTAAGTTGCCTCACATTTTAATATTTTGGCTTTGCTATCTGGATAGAACTCAAGTAAGAGCCAAAGTATTATTGTTGCTCTGATGTCAAGAACATCCTATTAAAATCTGTTGTCTTTTCATAATGGAACTGTCCTGTCTGGTAATATTTTTCAGTCCCTATTAGTAAGAGTACCTGGAGGGACACCATGTCATTGCAAACTACAGAGCAGGAGAGTTTAGAAAGAGACAACACTCGAGTTCCCGAGGCAAAAAATGTCAATTTAGTCATTATTTACTTTGAAGCTTTTATGGAGGGACACAGGAACTTCCTTTAGAAGGTCTCTAAAATGGAATTTCTTCCTATCAGAAACTGCTTGAGATTTCTGGACCTCAGTCCCGTGGCATACTTTACACATCATAACTCTTCTTGAAACAGAGTATATTTCACAACTAATGTTGCCTTTTAAATATTACACAACCCAACAACGGTGTGCAAAGATTTACCTGCCACACATTTCTGTCTGCCAGAGTTTATCCAAGACCACTTCCAACTACACAAAAGCTTGCACATCCTTGCCTGGAAAGACTAGCTAGTCAAGTCTGTGAATAAACATACATACATTCTCGAATACATACATATAAACATTCTGGAAGTGTTCATGGCCAGGCTGGATGGGGCTTTGAGCAACCTTCTGTAGTGGGTGGTGTCCCTGCCCATGGCAGGGGGATTGGAACTCACTGATCTTTGAGGTCCCTTCCAACTATAACGATTCTATGATTCTATGAATACATTAACAAGTAGATCCTCTCAGAAAGTGAGGGGATAAGGGGAAGACAAGGGCGGCAGTGGGTGGGTTGAATAAAAGCTCTTCACAGAATTACTGTAAGGAACGTTTGGAGATCATCTTGTCCAAGCCCCCTGCCAAAGCAGGTTCACCTAGATCAAGCTGGACATGAACGCATCCAGGCAGGTTTTGAATACCTCCAGAGAAGGAGACCACAACTTTTCTGGACAGCCCATTTCAGTGCTCTGGCACCCTCAAAGTAAAGAAGCTTTTCTTCACATTGAGATGTGTTGTTGCCTGTGTCCATTGCCCTTGTCATGTTACTGGGTACCACTGAGAAAAGCCTGACCTCATCCTCTTGATACCTGCCCTTTAGATATTTATAAACATTGATCATAAGATTCCTTCTCAGCCTTCTCTGGGCTAAACAGACGCAAGTGTCTCAGCCTTTTTTCGAATGAGAGGTGCTTTGTTTACTTGATCATCTTTGTAGCCCTCTGCTGGATTCTTTCCAGTAGTTCCCTCTCCTTAAACTGGGGAGCCCGGAACTACACAAAGAACAGTGTTTTTCTGATAACCCTGGAAATTTAGCTGGTGCTTCCTAGCATATCTAACATTGTGTCACTGAACATTCAATGAGGATTTAGCAGATTGTACCTTGTTTATACAGATTAGATAGCCCCTGGCAGGCCTACACGATCTTTTAAGGATGAATGCACACACACAGACTTTTTCATGAGACTTTTGGTCAGTGAATTGCACTGAAACAAGCAGTAGGATTTGTAAGCAAGAGTTTTATGCAACAGTGATCATTATTCTACATAGCGGGAAGCTTTTCCTGTAAGGTACTGATATCCTGCATATTGAAGCCAATGTACATCGACATCGATGGAGTGGGAGCACATCCAACAGCCAACACTATGAATTCCACAGCTTGCAGCAATATACACCAAATGAAAAACAGGCAGATATCCATCTTCTAGCTTTGAACACCTGCAGGTGAAGCTGTAACAAATTGATTAGTGGTTTTTACGTTTTTGCCCTTGTCTAATCAGCTACAGTAAATCAATTGTGCCCCCTAGAATCCAAAGCAGGATAAAACAGGCTTCTGACTTGATTCAATTTCATTATTTAAATATGAAAGTCAGCAAAAGGTATTTTAAAGGAAAAGTTTATGAAAATAGTTTGCTTTGTTTCATAAATGTTCACTTCATCTCTGTCTTATTCATATTGTATGTAACCCTTAATAGAGTCTCTTGTAAAACACAGGATTTTTCGCTCCTCTAATAGATATTCTAGTATAATGTTGGTGCCATTTCAGTAGAAACTGCACTAAAATTCTTGATGTAAATGAAGAGAATAAAATGCCTGCAGCTTTTCAGCATTCCTCACTTACTGCTAAATATCAAATTACATAAATGGCTTGGCTAGTTTGTATCAAATATCTGTAACTGTGCTTAGCTAAAAAATAATCTTTTTCAACTGCAGGAAATATTCTTTTGATTTGATTTATTATGATCCTTTTAGATAATTGGGCTAGGACATTTAAAGACACATTCTGTTTGTTTCCTCTGAATCTCATTTTATATAAAATATAAATGCAACATGATGCCTAATCTTGAGAAGAGTGAAATGTTGTAAGGCTGATCTTACTGAGTTATGGTGAGTTTTCTTATTATGGAACACTAGATGGATCTTTAAATAAAGTTTGCAATGCAAGATTTCCGTTGGCACCTTTTCTATAGACTACCCATTTTTTAAATGTAAACCTATTACATCTTGTCCTATCACGACAGACCCTTATAAAAAGCCTGTGCCCATTTTATTTGAAGGTCCCTTGTAAGTAGTGAAAGGCCACAATGAAGTGTCCTCAGAGACTATTCTTCTCCAGGCTGAACAGTCCCAAATCCTATCATTTTTGTGGCCAATCTCTGGACCCACTCCAACAGCTGCATGTCTTTCTTGTACTCAGGACTCCAGAACTGGACACAGTACTGCAGCTGGGGTCTCATCAGAGTGGAGTAGAGGGACAACATCACTTCCCTTAACCTGTTGGTCATACCTCTTTTGCTGCAGCCCAGGATGCAGATGGCTTTCCACACTGCGAGCACATGTTGCTGGCTCATGTCTAGCTTTTCATCCACCGGTGTCTCCAATTCCTTCTCCACAGGATCACTGTCAATTCCTTCATCTCCCAGCTTGTATCGATACTGAGGGTTGTGCCAACCCATGTGCAGGACCTTGTACTTGGCCTTGTTGAACATCATGAGGTTCAGATGGGCCCATTTCTCAAGCTTGTCTAGTTCTCTCTGGATGACATCCTGTACTTCAGGGGTGTCAGCTGCTTGGTGTCATCTCAACTTGGTGTCATCTCCAAAGCTGCTGAGGGTGCGCTAGATCCTACTGCCTATGACAATGATGAAGATGCAACTTTCATGCATTTATTTTAAGATAGGTCTTTATATGCAATTAAACAAAATGTCACTAAGTTCACTAAGTTCTTCTCTTTCCTGCAATCCTGTTTTTCGTGCACTGCAGAAATAATTTTGTAACTTTAAATATAAGCAAAAATAGCCGTGTCTTTTCTGCTTTTTTCCCCCACTCTTTTTAAAACAATAGCAGTATGTAAAATGTTTCTCACATTCATCTTAAAATGCTATATGAATATTTAATAGT
This sequence comes from Thinocorus orbignyianus, assembly GCA_013400375.1. Classification (NCBI taxonomy): domain Eukaryota; kingdom Metazoa; phylum Chordata; class Aves; order Ciconiiformes; family Thinocoridae; genus Thinocorus; species Thinocorus orbignyianus. Next base: position 58,945 of record VXBW01007321.1, on the reverse strand, counting down.
CCAGTTTCAAATCTGCAAATGGCCAGCTGTCACAGGATGGCACTACAGAGAATCTGGTATAACTTTGCTGTAAGCTACAGAGTCCTATCCATCCCTAAATCTAAATTCACCTGATAGCTTAGAGATGTAGCTAGGTCAAATCCAGGAATAAATCCTTTGTTGCTTTCATCTTGAATCTCATCGCTTCTTTGGCATAAATTGGCTTGCAAAGATAATGGATGTTCGGTCTCACTGGTGAGCAAGCTGAAAAGTTCATTGTCTGTTGTGAAGGTCTGTAATATTTATTCAGAAGACCTGCAAAGGTTTGTAGTATATATTCACCTCATTTTTGGTTTATCTTTCTTATTCTATCTCTGGAAGAAACTGGTAGGCAGGTACAACTAAAAATTATTATCCAGTCAACTGGATTAAAAGTAATCAGAATCATAAGTGGGTTTTTTTAACTGTTACTTAAGAAATTGAGAGAAAGTATAGATTTAATGGGCAATAAGATCCTGAAACGGTAAAATGGTCACCCAAGTAGGTGACTATCAAAGTCCAACTCTTCACCTACTAAATTGCTTCTTTTCATTTAATTGGTAACCATTCTTTAATTTTCACATAAAATCATCTGCAGTTTAATTGAGAAAAGGGAAGATGAAATTTAGCTTAGAATTCACCTCTTATTTTAATATGATAAACGCCCCTCATTCCAGCTGTTTATTACTTTTTTAAACTTTCTTCTCAAGCTCCTAGGTGATAGCTTTGAATTCAGGCAAAATTACTGATTAAGACTGCATGAATCATGCTATGCTTTCCAGAATACTTTTAAGCTTGGAATGCTTACTAATAAAATCTCAAAAATTTGTGTAGCACTGATCATCCTCCAGAAACAAAAAATACTATAAAAACTGCACCTTTAGTCTTCTGTTCCCAACTCACAGTAATAGCAGTACAACCTAGATTTGTGGGTGAAGTCATTTGTGATGAGCCGCAAAGTTTACTGTCACAGCTATTAAATCCTAAAGCTACTAAATGCTTTGGATATGCCTGTCCTGTTATATTCCCTGGCACATTTTTGCCCTGTGATTAACATTTCCCAGAATTATCCTTGGGCATGATTTGGGAGTCAGAATTTATAGGAGCCTTCCCTCCCCTTACAGGCAATTTACTTGCAGCTCTTCTTTCGGAGACCACCTAGAAACTTTGCTAGAACAACTGAAGTTATTTTGTGCCAGTTGGCCTCAATTTTCAGGAATGCTTCCCTGGCATGTTTAATTTACTGGTGTGGATGAAGCCTCTGAGTATACTTGGCATCAGCTGCAGTAGCCCTCAATGGCGTTTCAGGGTACATTCACATGAGCAGGAGAAAGGGAAGAGAGCTTCTCATTCACATGTTTCTTCTGAAAAGCGCTCCGATTTGTGCATACTGAAGTGACCTAAAACTTACCCCTTGTCAGAATGATATCTGCAAAGTAGTATAAAAGCACTTCCCAAGCACTGATTCCCTAAATATATCCCAGGCTGTGAGTCCCTTAAGATTTACCTATATTGCTTTCTGTCACTATTTGCTGATGCTGCAGCCGTGGAAGACCACCATCATGTCAATATCACTCAGATGCAGACATTATCTTGTCCAATGTTGACTGCATACTCATATATTAAATATTGCCATGTAACATTAGTCATGCACAAGCTGTAAGATGCTTAGGATCTCTGATGTTTTACAGGCTTTCCACTGAGGGCAGATAATAATAATAGTGATGACAGAGTTGATCATAAGCCCTTTTGCTTGGACAAAACTGAGTCAGCAGGGCTTACTCTGCAGCCCTCATTTGTTATGAGGCTTTTGGGTCACAGTCCCAATGGATTGCTCCAGCAGCCAGTGGCAGAAGTACATATATACTCCTTACCATGGCTGCATTCTGGTACTGTTAAGAAAAGCGCCATAGCACTGGGAGTATCCGGTTAGGGTCAATTTAAGACCTCTTTATGCTACCAGGTTAGCCGAGGCCATTTTAGCAGAGAACGATCTAATTCCAGAAGTCTTTCTCATGCTACACCTGAGGGAATGAAGTTAACAGTTATGAATTATTACTCCATTCTCGCATATGGCTCTTTTCAAACAAACTAAGCAGTTGAGCTACATGTAGTAGTAATGCTTCAGAAAAAGAAGTGAAGAATTTGCATAGGTTTATTCAAATTTGTAAAGAATATCTGCTTTTAATAAGTATTTCAGGTTGGAACCTGGTTAGTATGGTTTTAAATACTGAGATCTCTTGGAAAAGTTTTGGGGGTCCTTTAATGGAAATAGGCTGTCAGGCCAAATTGTTGTGCCCCATTTTAAAAATTGTACCCTCAGACTGTATGTCCCTTTGAATTTTGCACTATAGCACAGAAATGTATCAGAGTCAAAATGTCACTTCCAAAATATTTGATACAGTTTCATTTCATAGTCATTTTATTCCTCTTATCCCTGAAGATAAGAAGAACCCTTCTTGTTTCTCACACAGCCAGTTCCAGCAAGGAATATCATATTCTGATACAGACAAAGAATTTCAAGAGAAATTGGAAATGTGCGTAAGAGCAAAGAATTAGTAAGTGTTAATGATACAAAGATCCAATTTGTTCTTTGGCGATGCAGGCTGATGACCTGATGGCATAACATACCCAGAACTATGCTGTGGGTTTTTTGCTGATGTAACTTTTCCTGCCACTGACATATCATGGAAGTATTATTCTATGGGAATCTCTTTTCTGCTTAATTTTCGGCTTTACTGAATTTTTTTAACCTTTTGCTTTGCTTCTTCCAAGCTTGAGATTTGTACTAAATGCTCACTGATTTTTTTTTTTTTTTTTTTGCTTGTGCTCTAGTGATATTGTTCATTCACTGTTTTACTGTAACTAACAGTATTTTATGGTAGCTAGAGGATTTTTGGATTTACTGTCACTCATATTTATTTGTGGTTCGGTGTTTTTTGGGTTTTGTTTTGTTTTTTGTTGTTGTTTTTTTTTCTTTAATATAAGTGCTTTTCGTCCGTTTTTATCAGAATTTGTATTGGTTTTCTAGATGTGTGTTTGCAAAATTTACATTTCTCTGATTGATAGATTCACGGCAGTATACCTTGTATTACACTTCAGAAATCAAATTACAAAATTTTTCCATGGATACCACCTGTTACCTGACAAATTTAGATAGCTGCTACTGTTGATCTCTGTGAAATGATGCATCTTTTTGGAATAAACATAATCTGTGTGTTGTTCTATGGAACCATCATAAGAACAAGATGCTGTGTCTTATGGCAGCTTTTGTAAGCATTAGAAATACCAGGGAAAAAAATTGCTATGAAACATACTATGTACACCCTTCTTCAGCAGTGTACAATGCTTAGTCTTGTAACCTGCTGTACAAGAACTTCTCACATAGGAATTCTGACCAAGCAATTTTATATCTTCTTAAAGTTATGTGTTTTAAAACCAAAAGGGAGTATAATAACTCCAAATTGCACACAATCAAACTACAGTTTTGAATAACTGCTCAAACTAACTAGTAGACCAGAGCACTGAGTTATATGAAGTAGGTTTTTTTTATATTCAGGCCTGGAAAAACAAGGGCCCTGGCACTCTGAACTTCCTGCTTCTGTTTCATTTGACCCGCTGTCCAGATTTTTTGAGGTGAGAGTAAATGTCCAGCATTGTGCCTCTTCAGGGCTTGTTTCCTCTGTTAATGCCAGCCAGGCTGTTTGACAGTTTGGTGAGGAGAGCCTAGACTCAGCAACTTAGACTTCGTTCTTTCATTATAATTGTTTACTGCTTGATAAACAGGGCTAGGATACCAAGGCTTATAAATTCAGGGTAAATCTGAATTTTTAAAATAGAAAGTCTACTTGTAAGATTGGCTTTCAATTAAAAATGTAACAAAACCAGAATTAAAAACTGGATCTGTACATGATGAGTTGCCTGGTTTTGAGACCCAAATCTGTGAAATCTTTAATTTTGAAAGAACACTTGATCTCCTGATATTTATACACACATTAAGGAGGATGTGAAAGAAAGTCAGGAATGCTGCATCACATTGGAACAGCCTGCCCAGGGAAATGGTTGAGTCCCCTTTAGAAGACTGGTGGACATGCTGCTTAGTGATGTGATTTAGAGGTGATTTCAGCAGTGTTAGATTAAAGGTTGGATTTAACAACCTTAAAGGTCTCTTCCAACCTAGATGATTCTATGATTGGGATTTAGGCAAGCAATTTAATTTCTAATACTCCATTCTTTTGTCTTGAAAATTGCCCTGTACCTCATTGTGATGACTTTTTTGTTTAGCAAATGGGCTTATTCATCTTTTTGGGAAAAGCAGGTAATTTCTACCAGTAGGAGTGTGACATCTAGGTGCAAAAGAGGAATTGACAGAATATCTTTCTAGACATCCTATTCATGGTTTTTCAGATAGCAGAATATACAGAACAATTACAGTAGGTACAGTAGGCATTATAGTGAAGCTTGAGGCCTAAAACCCACAACAATTTGCATTATACTAGAAATTGGGGTTTCTACTGAGTTCTCTTGAACATCCTCTACCCCTTTACCCCAGGTGAAAAATCAGATCTGAATAGTTGCTACAGAATTATATTTAAAAGGGTAAAGACTTTTGTTACTGTCCAAGAGAGAGTTCTGAAATATTCAGGTATGCTGAAGCTAATCCATTGTGCATGGCAAATTCCTGAAGCTTCTTAGCAAGCATCCGCCAGTGACTGAAATATCCACCTGCTTCTCTAGATCATTTAAATTTATCTAGAGCAGAGGATTTCTAAAATTCTTTGGAAATCTAAAACCCATTGTCTGGGAAATTAAGATAAATTATGAGAACTTGCAATTCTATTATAGTAATTGCTGCCTTGAACACTAAATGATGTGCTAGATGCTGTCACGTGGTGTCTTCTTAGACCCGTCTGTTTATACTTGGTTTGGATGATGAGTTCAGACAGTTCATCATTTGGTTCACACAGACTCTTTCTTCTTTCAGGCTTTACAATTACAGCTGATCTTATGTCTGTCTCATTCTAGTCTCACTTCTGGAAAGATGCCCAGTGATTCAGGTAGAGTTATTATACTATCCTAAATTAGGAATACTGTTTGATATCTTTCAAAAATTGAACATTTCTACAGTGAAGTGAAATAGACTCATTTAACTTTACCATTATCTGTATTTCAATGTCTTATATAATCTGTTACAGTTTTGACATCTATAATTTTGTTCTTCCTACATTACAGTCTTATTTGTTGTTCACGAGTCCTGTCAATATGGGAAAAACATAAAAATGGAAGAGCCCTAAACCCAGCAACTACAAAAGTATTATTTATATTTCATAAAGTAAATATTCCCCTTTGTGAGCTCCAAGTAGTTTCTAAGGTGGATCAATTAAATTTCATTTCGCTATAATTGTATTTATAGTATTTCTAACTTTTAACTTTAAACCTGTATCTAAATAGAAAGGAAGCATCAAATACAGAAATTCAAATATACCTTACCACTATTAAGCTTGATCTTCTTTATACCTTGTCAATTTGCCTTCTTTGTGAAATGAAGTTATGTATAAAACTACAAGACTAATATAGAAGTATTTTTATCTAGTAAGCTAGTAATGTAATGGTCTTTGCATTTGCTTTTTTTTCCCTAGGTATGAGAAATTATAGAATATTAAGATTGTTAAGTACTGTCTGGGAAAATTGATATCCCTGGTTTATATATTTTTTGTAAAACCCCCAGTATTGTGCAAGACTGAGGATATATTTTAAAGACTTAGGAAAAAAATATTTTAAAATCCTTCCCTGTACCTGTTTGCTCTGCAGAGATCTTAAAAATAGCTCTTCCTCCCTCTAAAGAATTTTTCTATAATAAGAAAAAGGAAATTTATTGTTAAACATATGTCAAAGTATCTTTAGCATGTGTTTTATTAATATCTTTCTGTGAAGCAAGAGGGTATAAACTGCTGGGACACTATAAAACTTGCAGAGTTTGCTGATTGACTTGTTAGGGGATGATGCAGGAATCAGAGCAATGAGAAAAATCAGACAATCAGAGCAACGTCAACAGAAGGGGAAAGGTGACTTTCTAAAGCAAAACCAAAACTGTTAATTTGAATTTTTAATCTATTTTTTACACTTAATAATCACAGTAAGAAGTCTTTTATTTGTTTAACTAGAAGTGTTTAGATTGAAAAAGACGCTACTGTAGTTAGGCATAACTTAATCTCAGGTGGGATTAATATTCTTCAAAAAATTCAGCCAGCAAATTTTCAGTTTCATTCATGTAACATATATTAGGTTGGTACAATTAACTTTTTCTTGAGATTCTTTTAAGTGTATTCATTTTACAGTTGTCTCTTGTAGGATCCTACACATTTCAAAGGAGGTATAAAATTGAGTTGAGAGAGGCAGAAAAAACACTGCAGTAAATCTAATGAATTAGCTGTAACATTTGACAAAACTATGGCCACTGTCATGTGCCAGTGGAAGGAATTAAGGTAGGTAGAGCTGTCTTAAGCTTTTCCATATCAAATATTGAAAATATATTGAGAAAAATTGCCAGTACGCAACTGTTGGAATTTCCAAAATTTGGATTGTCCACCCACCTTTATTTCCTCATCTTCTGGTATGCATTATGAGCCTGATTTTAATTAACTGATCACATACAGTCTACCCTTTACCCCAACTCCCACTACCATTCACCCTCTGCAGGACTCCTGTCTCCTACAATGCACAATATAATGATAATGCTTACTGAATGAGTAACTATTCGTCATTTTGTTTCTTTGTTTTTGTTCAGTGGATGGTCCCATGCCACAGTTCTGCTTGGGAGACAGAATTTTTAATTTCCTCCTGGGCTTTTCTGTGGCACTCATCACTACAGTGATTGAGTGCTTTACAAATCTTAATGAATTTATCTTCATAGCACTTCTGTGCACTGAAGAGGAATTATTATTCTAATTTGACAGAGAGGGAACCGAGACAGAATAAATTAGGAAATATCCACTATTTTTGACAGTTGATTTGAGGTGCTTATGAGCTGATTTTTTGGATTTAGGTTTCAGGATTAGTAATACATGATTCAGGATACCTTTGGTGCCTGTTGACTATGTTGCAGGTGGGTGTACTTAATGTTTTCACACTGCAGCAAGGGTCTGGATTTGCAAGAAAGAGTAACAGAGAAGTTGTGACCACTCTCAAAAAGTTCTGTGCCACAAATTTCATGTGTGTCCTGGATAAACCATGTAAATTTGCTGTAACTTCTACCCCATGAACAAAACAGGGGTAGCAATATTTCAATTCTTTAATACTTGTCTATGTCCAACATGGTCATGCCTAACATTATTATTGTGCTTAATTCCACTACTTTCACAGGGGCAGAGGCTGAATTTTTTTTGCCCCTTGGCAGTGCTTTTGTAATAGGATCCTGGTCTCAGGTAGGGACTTTGAACTCTATTATTGTTCCAGCAAATAACAGCAGAGTGGCAGCAGTTATTATATAGCACATAAAACATACATGATGCTGTGTGAAAGATTAGCTATAGCAGAATTGCCTTTCTATCCCACACAGGACAATATGCAGTGATTCAGCTAAAAGCCTGTTTGGTAAATCAGTCATGATGTCAATGAATTTTAAGAATTTAGTGCATTTATTTTAGAGGAAGAGTATTGTCTATTTTCTTTCAGAAGAACACTTCTGATATTGACTCTGTCACAAAAGTATCTACAGCAGCAGATGTGAAAGTATAGGACTGCTGAAAAACATGAAATTGAAGTTTGTTCAAAGGAAATAAATGGTTTAGGGGGAATTTTAAAAGAGCAGAAGGTACAAAGGAAAATTAGTCTCTACGAATAATGCAAATAAGGCTTTTGGTTATATGTGTAATAAAATAAGTACATAGTAATGAAAATAGGTATGTACATGTATATATGTTGTCACTGTGTCTTGCAGATACTTATTACTAGTTGCTTTAATTACTGAGTTCTTAAGAAAAGAAATTCCAGAGTCACCATTGTAGTACCAGTTCATTCCTGTTTCAAAATGTGAATGGTTTTGCATGGCAGTGGGCATAACAACAGCAGCACAATGGAAAATACTATAAATCATTTAGAAGAGGAGCAGGATGGGAAGAGACGTCAGGGAATTAATGCATGCACTGAAAAGAGGCACCCAGGAATGTTTCTTTTTCACTAGTTTTTCAGTGATATGCTTTTTATTTTATTTTGCTGGAGGACAGGAGCTGATTATACCAACCCACGCATAGTAAGAAACAATCTGTGGAAGATGCTTCTTGGTAACCCCTCAGGCTGCAGCAATTCTACCTTATCATCATCGGCTGTGTGGATGTATTTTATCTACCAACACAACCAGTTAAACTCAATAATCCTATTACTATGGTGAAGTAGGATGTAAGAATCCCTCAAAGCAGAAAAAAGCCAAAACTAAATTAAATACATTTTGAGACATCAAACTATCCTTTAAAAATCTGCTTTATGCAGTGTTGGGATTTCCGCATAGATTTTTGTTCTTAAATAAGCAACTGAATAATCATTAAATTATTTGTAGTTGTTCTACCCTGAAGGATACTTGATGGGATTCTGTGTCATGGTTCTGCTCAATCTAAGTATGAGGCAACTGCAATTAGGGGAGTCTGTGAGGAAATACAGGTAGAAATGCTTTCAGGATGACAGCACGCACTCATCTTGTATCTGCAGCTCGACCTGCACAGATAGTGTGATCAAGCATCTCATTAAGGGCTTGGTAGCGACTGCAGCATGGTTGAGAGCAAATTGATTAAAGCTCAGTCTGGATATTAATACTAAGATGATGAGAATGAGGAAAGCAACCAGAGGATATGGAAGAGATGTCAGCCCTTTTACTGAGGATGTGCATCCATCAGCTGTCACTTTAGCTGACTTTCAAGTTCAATAGCATCTTGCTAGGTTTTCTACACCTTTTACATCATCATGGAGCTGCATGGATCTGGGAGGCATTTTATTTATTTTTAAACCTGGATCAAGTCACAATATTTATGCAGAGTCTCCAATGTTGGAGTTACAGAATCAAGCTACTCATTTGTAAAGCACAACATCTTACTATGAACACTTCCTCCAACGTTTTTGTGCTTGTCTTCTGCTAGTCTGGATAAAACAGGTGTGCTAATTTGAGCTGATAGTACGGACCACTGAAGTTTGAATAGCACGGGATCTGACATCTGTAAGAGAAGGAGCAAGGAGATTGGGAGGTACTCTAGGCACACAGCTCTGGAGAAATCACCTCTAAAATGGGAATAATGTTGTTTATTGTGGCACTTCTGAAATAACTTTAAAATCTTTACATGGAAGGCCATATGAATTTTCTGTCTTTAATTTTCTTATAAATAAAGGGCTGATCATAACATTTTCTACGGAGCTACTTGATTATATCGTTCAGTGAGCTCTCTTGTGTCTCCCTTCTCTGAATAAGGTCTGGTTTGGGTGGGGAGTAGGGAACAACAGATTCTTGTGGGCAGAGACTGTGGCCCTTTTGATAGCATACTGATAAAAGGCCAGACTGGCTATCACCTCTGTGATGATGAGGCTAGGACGTGGGAAGCCACATATAAATATACTGAGATAACAAAGCTGTGGTGCGTTTACTAATTGATTGCTTTTATTTCTGGAGCTGCTCTATCCAGATACTTCCTTGTCCAAGCACTAGTAATAGATATGACAGTGAACAGTATTAACGAATAAATCTGGCTGAAAATGTACCTTTTTTCCTTACTGAGTTTTCAGTTTCATCAGTTCCTTGGTCTGCCTCCCCATTTAGCTGCAGGAATGCCACCACCTATATGACGACAAGTTTGGAAATAAATGTGAGTCTGAAAAAAACTGTAGAGCAGTTGTCTTAGCAACAATCATTACTAATCTATTGTTTTCCACATTACAATGTTTGAACCAGAAGCAGGTTTTCAGAAATACCTAATTTATTTATGTTAATGGCAAAGATTTCAAAAAAACTAGTCAAAAATACAAAGATACTCGTGAAAATATTAGAAAAATTACACTTCCCATTAAAATAATACATAGTTCCACTTCCAACTTAGTACACTAGAAAGGAAAAAGGAAATTTCGCTGTATCAATAAACATAGAAAATGCTGACTGCTGAGTTTATGTATTTTCTCACTCATACCTGACAGCAGGTACCTCAATTTTTACATGACAGTTCTGGGAGCACAGCAAGTCCCTGTGCTCTACTTTGGGAACTTCTAGACCTCGAAGGGATGAGGTCCAGGATCACCAGGGAACAGCTGAGAACTTCTGAAAAACTTGAGTGCCTGCTGCCACTAGGTAAAGTGAGGGGAGCCACAAGGTTGCGATCTCATGGAAGACCTAGCAGCTTCTACTGGACGTGGTAGCTGCCCTTGACCCAGAGTGACTACAGCCTTTGTTACAGCTGACCCCCATTAGGAAGGGTCAAGCACCCTTGAGTCATTAGGGCCTGGTGGGATGCACCCATGAGTGCTGAGGGAGCTGGCTGGTGTCACTGCAAGGCCACTCTCAGTGATCTTTGATCTTTGACCGGGAGTGCCTGAGAACTCAGAGAAATTAAATGTCACTCCTACCTTCAAGAGGGACAAGAAGGATAGTGCAGGGAACTTCAGACTCACCCCTGATCCTTGGAAAGGTGATGGAAACCATTTCCAGGCATATGATGAACAAGACAGTCTCCAGGAGTAGTCAGCATGGATTAATTAAGGGCAAAGCATGCTTGACCAACCAGATTTCTATAATGAAATAACTGTCTTGGTAGATGATGAGGTGGGTATTCTCCACCTTGTATTCAGTAAGGCTTTTGACACTGTGTCCTGTAGGATTCTCACAAAGAGGCTGTTGAAGCTCGGGCTGGATGACAGACAGTGGGGTGGATTGAAAACGGGCTCAATGGCCAGGCCCAGACTGTCTGCAAAGTCCTGCAAAGGATCATGAAGACAACAGACCAGGGTGTCTCTCACAGGAGGAAAGACTCAGAGAGCTGGGACTGTTCAGCCTGACATAAAAAAGGCTCAGGGGGATCTTATCCATGTATATAAATTCCTGAAGAATGGATGAAAAAAGAGGACGAAGCCAAGGTCTTTTAGTGGTGACCAGTGACAGGAACAGACGCGATGGGCACAAACTGTGAGGGTGATGGAGCACTGACACAGGTTTCCCAGTGAGGTTTCCCAGAGATCCAAAAGAATATCTCCCTCCTTGGGGATATTCAACAGCTATCTGGACATGGTACTGGGCAACTGACTCTAGGTGGCCTTGCTTCAGCAGAGGGGCATTGAGTCAGGTAACTTCCAGAGGTCCCAGCCAGCCTCGGCCACTCATACCTCATTCATACCTCAGCCATGTGGTATGATATGGAATAAATTACATTGCATATTCTGACTACCCTTTATAGCTTATATTTGTTTTATATTCCATTGTAGTGCATCATATACACATAGCACTACTATATTCTTTCCTTATGCTGACACATTTTTCTTGTCTATTTCATGGAGAAGATACTAGTGCGTGGTACTAGATGCTTTAAAGTTCTTTGCAGTTCTAAAAATGAAGCTAACAGGCAAGCAATTTAGAAAACAGTAATTCAGCAGCTTCTTTCAGTTCTTGAACATTTCCCTGTGACTGTTAACTGGGCTAATTCTACGTGAATGGGACTGGTTAAACTATGTAATACAGAAGCGTTCAGCTAGATGTGAGGGAAGATTACTGCAACATGGTTACAAAGCTCAGGAAAGGAGTACTCTGGTAGGAAGACAGACGGGGAATGCTAGAACTGTTCAGTACAGGGAAAAAATGGTTACAGGTCAACATATTCCTCTTTCAGTTCACAGAGAATAAGTCTGGAGTGACTGATGGGTTAATATTGACTGATTTAAACCAGCTACGGTTATTGCAAATGGTGACATTTCTAGCGCAAGATGGCCAGTCTGGCAGTTTTCCATCCTTCAGAAAACAAAGATCTTCTGAATGAAAAAGGAATATTTTGTTCTATTATGTAATCTTCTCACATTGATTTTTTTTTTTCTTTCCTTTAAGATGATGTGTTCTGGCCATCTGGCTGCCTCTCACTTTCTTTGGCTCTGTTATTGAAGCAAAGATAGACTGTTGAAAAGACGAATATTATTTAGCACATTGTTGAATCTCAAAGACATCCATACTCAAGTTTCTCACTCTTCTGATAAGCTTTGTTGGAAAGAAAAGAGGCTGGGAATTATCCCATGTGATTGTCAGTGTTATTTACTGTGAGTGGAATTTTCAAAATTTCACAGTGTGTGAGCCTAAGTCTCTTTTCAAAAAATGATCTCACACTAAAACCAGATTGCCAAAGCTATGCATATCCCAGATCCAAAGGAATATTTAAGCTCCTAATGCCTATTTAAGCTCTCAACTTTCTATCAATTTCTTTAACAATGTAGCAGAGTACTAAATATTCTGTTTGTTCTGTGACTAGTTGTCTAGTGATAGAAATAGGCACCTATGCCTTTAGGTATGGTACCTAAATCTATAATTACCTATCTATTAATGAAACCTGCTGGAATGATTCACAAAAGAGATGAAAAACAGTTTTCATAATCTGTTTGGGAAACACTGATTATTCAAAAAGAATTAGGATGTGGCACAATACACCAAAATTAACATTGTCTGCTTTTAGTCTTTTACAACCTCGAAGCAAGTTATCTTAAATGCATATTGTTTATTTTCTAATAAGCACATAACAGTCTTTTATACATCCTATAAATGCCTTATATCACTAAATGTCACTAAAGTGCTGGATGAGCCGCTCATTGCACAATATATAATGAGTAGTGTGAAAAAAAATTCAGTTTGTATTCTTAAAGACATATGCCATGAGACTTTTCTACCTACTACAAAAGTAGGTAGTCTGAAAACTTTAAAAATCTTGAAGAATAGTCTTGAATTTAATCCAAGATGAGGGCATAGCATTCTATATCAGACAGTATTTTGTCATATGATATGTTTTATTTGTGCTGAAATACGAATTTTTAACAGAATGGTTGCTTATTATAACTGATTACTCTTGCATGAAAACAGAACTCAGTCCCACAACGCTTACTTGAAACTTCACAGATGGATTTGTAAGTCTTAGAGGCTGCCGTGCAAAGGCATTTAAACCCAAAACTGTAGTCTTCCAAATTCCAGATGAGCTGCAGTCTATCACAAGGGAAATTTAAGGTCAATAAAAGGTCTCAGATGCTGACACCAGTGTGTACTTGGTACCTAATGTTGAATTCTGGGTATTCTCCTGGTATAGCTCGGCTTTTTCAGTGCTGACCAGCTCACTGCCTACCAGCTGCTGGGCTTCTCTCCAGATCCATGACTCAGACCTTGCAGGTATGGTCCTTAATCCAGTTATATATACACCAAGCAGAGTCACTAAAGACTGAAGCCTAAAGAGATGCAAGCTTTAAGCACAGCAAAAAGGGGCAGGAAAAGCTACTAAAAGTGCCTTAAGTTTAAAATCTAGTTTGATGGTGAAGATATATATGCTTTTGAGGGAGATGCATGTCTGGATCTCCCTCAGACAGAAGAGATACTCAGTGTTCTCAAAGACCAAAAAGTTTCCAGGAGGCTTTCAGAGAGAATACTCCTAATGAGGGAAGAGTAGGATATATCTCTAGGTTTTATGTCCACCTCTTACTCACTTAGATCCACGGTAATAAGTTTATCGAAAGAATGAAAGTGTATTATTGAATTATTATTATATTAATTGCTTCACAGTTTAACTTTAGGAGTAACTTGAATTAGTCTTTCTTATATGGCATGCTAACCTGAAAGTTAGTAAGGCTAAGAAGCACTGTCCAGCATTAGCTGGCTACTGTATGATCCTTTAAAATTAAGGTTCTTAAACATAAATGGCATTTTGAGTCCATCATTTATGCTGTCCATCTTTCTAAAAGGTTACTGGCACAGGCATCTTGCTCACTGAAAGCCTGTAAATTAGTCTCCAGGCTGTTATAATACTTGAAAATTTAAAATATCTTTTTATTCAATTAAAACACAAACCTCTTTCTTATTAATTATTAAAGCAGTACAAAAGCAGGCTGGAGAGTCTGGGATTTTGCTCTGATTCTGTCAGAAATTCTACCTTACTCTCAAACAGATACCTCATAGAATGAAGAAAAGGTGAATTAATTTTTTAAAAAATTTATTCAGTTGAAGCAATTGTAACCCCTAGGTCTTGTCTTGACCATCACTAACCAGCTGAAATTGTTCAGTTTGTCTTTGACCTACGGTCCAGTACTAGCTTTTACCAAATTCTTGTTAGCTGTGTAAGTCTGTCATCAACATGTAACAACTGCAAAAGAAAATGGTTGGATTTTTAAACAGCCATTTAAAATAGCTGTCCTTTGCAAACACACATGTTTTTTTTCACATGTGTTAAATTACTTGGGTTCCCCCTTTGCCAAGATTTGCTTAATGAGAGAGCTGAATACAAAAGGATTGCTATGCCTTTGTACCTGCTTGGAAGGCTGTCATTGCCTACTTTATCATGTCAGTTACTAAAAACCAGGAATGGCTTAAATTTAGGCCAATTAACATACCATATTCAAATGACAGAACAGGAAAGCTATCCACAGGCTTAAGGACAGAACAACCAGCAAGTCTGTCCAGAATCTTACATCTTTTCAAAAGTGTTTCCTAGCATATGTGTGTTCCTTCTCTTTCTAAAAGCATTTGAATCCATGAATAATTTTTAGTTATTAACAACAATGAAATACAGAAGCAGTTTAAATTTAAGAACTGGTGAGATCCCAGCATTACATTTTGGTCAGTGGTATCAAAAACTGCTGAGATGAACAAGCTGGTCGTAACTGAGAAATATTCTAATTTTGTGGAAGTTTCCATGGTTTACTCTCAAGGGATTTAAAAGCCATTGGCCTAGGAAACTTGAAGTCTCCAGCTCCTTTAAGGGTTGCTTCAACAAAGGCCTAAGGGGAGGAAAATGTTCTCCCTGAAATTAAAAGTTATTTAATGGAAAGTTTGTCTGGCAGAGCTGGGCTATATTATGGTCCTGAGCTGTGAACAACTGGCTGTGAAGTAAGTTAACTTTGTCACGTGTAAGTGACTTCTGCCAGAGATTTGGCAACAAGCAACCGCAAGTTGGTAAAATCATAGATGGCAACAGCTGTTTGATTACGTATTTCAGAATTCTTAATCTATTTTCTATCTGAAGGATACTTAATTTAACATATATGAAATAAACATCTTCATAGCGCATTTCCCACGATCAAGAAAACTCTTTAATGAAGAAATTAAACACAACTAATACAATGGTTGACTATCTCAGCTGAGAGATGAACAAGTTTCATGACTGAGCTGCTCTTTCTTCTAAAATAGAGACTGACTTGTATAGATACAACAGGAATAATTACTTTTCAATCATTTTATTCTAGGAAAATACGCTTAGCAGAAAAATATTTGGTTTGCATTTTTTGCCATATACACCAATCTATCAGGAGTCTTTAACTGTCTATTCTAAGACATTCAGTCCCTTCAACACATCAAAGAAAAGTTAGAGAAGGTACCCAAACAGCAGTACCTGTTGAGGCTTCTTTTGAATTGATGAAGGTGCTGAACTGTTTTCATTAGAATAGAACCTAGCAAACAGCAGGCACAAAAGTGAGAACACAGGCACAGTAAGAAGCATGAATTTGCCTCTTTGTGCTAAATTTATTCATTACTGAATCCAAGATAGAGGGATCAGGCAATTCCTAAAAATGGCTGAGAAATCTGAGCTGCAAGGGATTACGTAGTATTTTCTGGCTGCCTCTTCCTTTTGTCTCAGAAGAGAGAAAGCTAAAGATGAAGGACCCTGGATCTGAAATCTACTTGACTGGAGATTATTTTGCTTACATTTACTGTGCAGTTTTCATTTGAAGAATGAAATGGAGGGAAGGGCCTGGCTACATTTTGGGGCTTCTATTTATTCCTGTTGGAATGATATACCTAGAAATTTAAAGACATCTCAGAGAACATTTTCTTTACCATGAGTTAGAGGTTGAACATTTCATTCATAGTTCTTTAACGTGGCCTTCCCATGCACGATGTATCCCCATCCCTAGAAATTTTACACTGGAAACCCACTAGGACTTTAAGAAAAGCATTAGAAATCCATCGTACTGGAGAGCTTTGGTGATTATCTGTCACTGTGTAGCCAGTGAGTCCTCACAGACCACGGAAACTGTCTAAAAAGAAAATCAGTCATGAAAGCAACCATCCTTGTATTCATTACCATCATCACTGCTCTGTATGGTGTCTTCCACTGCTAGCCAGATCTTTCTATCAGTTTAGTAATCTGACCCTCTGTGGACTTCGGAAGGCTTTGAGATGTGCAGTATTTGTTAGTTTGGGCCATGTTAATTTCTAAATGCTATTATTCTAACAGTAAGATCGTCTAGCTGTCTCCAGAGCACAGTCCTCCGGCATGGTTGGCATAGGAACACGTGTACAGTCTTTTGTATTTACAGGCTTCTGCTGACAGACATTTCCAGTCCTGACATTTAGGTAATATAAAAAACTCACACTGTTGTATAAGAACAGGGAAAGCTGGGCATTTTAACTACAGTATGAATTCTTAGTCACTTCTGCACCTAGAGGGTAGATACAGTACTTTAAAACTACTTTTTCTTCCACCTTATTGCATAACAGGTTTTTTAAAGTCCAGTGTTTATATCTCTCTAAGAGACCTTGTAAGACACAGAAACCAAAAACCTGTTTGGGGTTGCAATGTATAGTAAAGTTATCTTACATAAATGATGCCATCCTCCTTTGACAAACTGCCACATCAGCCTGTTTGTGTCCCACCTAGCAGCAGTTCCTCAGGTTTTTTCTTTACTAGGTAAGGATTAACCACTCCATCTTCATCACCAATTCTCTTTTCTGGGCAAGACAGAAGCACACTTTTTTACGAGCATCTGAGCTCTGTGTCTTAGTTTTTGTTGTGATGTTTGATCGAATTAGCAACCATAATCTCTAGTTTTTTGGCCTTAACCAGGTCCAGCTCTTCAGTCCCAATCAGCACAGGCAAACAAGCCTCCCCCCAAGCCATGCAAAGTTTCTAACAAGTAGCAACTAACCCTTCCTGCTTCTTTTTTGTCCCAGTCACAGGTGAATCAGTCTGCAGTTGGAAGGAAGGTTGTTACTACCCCTGTGGAGCAAAGTATGACCGTACAGGTCTAGACCAATTGGTTTCTTGGGAAACCTCTCTCTTTTTTTTTTCCCCTCTCTGATACTGGGGGTAAACANCAGCTTCTGGAGGTTGGAAGGATTACAGAAAACTAAGTGTAAGTTGGTTTATTAATCAGTGGTAGATTAAAAATGTGTTTCTTACTTTAAGATGTGTGTTTTCATGCTGCTTATTCCTTGTCTCCACCCTGTGTGAAGCCATCTGTTGTGTAAACACAACTACCTGTGAAAGAAGGACAGCATGTACAGATACTAATCTGAATTCTGAAACTTCTGTTTTGCCAAGTTTTTGGTCAGATTAGTTCCCTGTTTTTATCCACAGGAATGTCTCTACAAGGAGTTGTGCTGGCAACACTAAGGTTGGGGATGGAGCGGGAATTCTGTGATGCAGAAGGACTGAGTCAGTGTACTNATTCTCTTTTCTGGGCAAGACAGAAGCACACTTTTTTACGAGCATCTGAGCTCTGTGTCTTAGTTTTTGTTGTGATGTTTGATCGAATTAGCAACCATAATCTCTAGTTTTTTGGCCTTAACCAGGTCCAGCTCTTCAGTCCCAATCAGCACAGGCAAACAAGCCTCCCCCCAAGCCATGCAAAGTTTCTAACAAGTAGCAACTAACCCTTCCTGCTTCTTTTTTGTCCCAGTCACAGGTGAATCAGTCTGCAGTTGGAAGGAAGGTTGTTACTACCCCTGTGGAGCAAAGTATGACCGTACAGGTCTAGACCAATTGGTTTCTTGGGAAACCTCTCTCTTTTTTTTTTCCCCTCTCTGATACTGGGGGTAAACATTCTGAAATATCCAATAGATTTTAATGAGTTTGACAAAATAAAGCTAAAGCTGTCAGTGACTATTAACTTTTAAATATGTTACTATGTTTATTTATACTCTTCACTAGCAATCTGGTTTTGGCCGCTACTGCACATAAGGTATTGAGCTAGTGGACCTTAAGTCTGATTGATCAGAACTCTTGCATTGCTTTTTTGTTTACATAGAAAATACAAAAATAAACTATTCAGGAAACAAAAGTAACAGAGTAAAACTACACAAAACTGAGACATTTTTCCTTTAATTACTTTTTCTTTGAAAATTTGGAGCAGATTAAGCTGGGACAAGGACAAATACAGGTGCAAATTAACTCAGGGCANTCCACAGGAATGTCTCTACAAGGAGTTGTGCTGGCAACACTAAGGTTGGGGATGGAGCGGGAATTCTGTGATGCAGAAGGACTGAGTCAGTGTACTGGTTTTGGCTGGGATAGAGTTAAGAAACGAGGAGTCACTAAGTCATAAATAGAATCATATTACTGCTGAGTGTAAAGCTTTCTTTTCAGGAAGAAGATGTTACAGTGAAATGTGTGCAGCCTGTGGAATTTCAACCATACCAGGGGCTCTGATGGTGAAATTGTGTATATAGTATCTATTGACTTTTTTTTTCCTTCCTCATCTCAAACATCATTCAAGATAATAAAACGGTTAATTTTCAAGGCATCGGCAGTCTTCTCACACAATACCTTCAATTTAAAAGCTTTCCTCATAGATCTGCTGTGATGTGATATGATATCAATGCTGGCAAAAATATAAAAATGATGCCATCTGTTGTTGGATTGGATACAGATGTCAATACTTTTAACCGGGCAGATTGGTTATTCTGAATTGTTCACAGCAGGAGTAAGCAGGGTATCCTGAATGTTTGCATCCTGGATCAGCAGTTGTGGTGATCCAATGGTTACTCAGTCATCGAGTAACTTAAAACATCTGACAATCAGAAATTTGACATTTTACTTTCACCCTTTTCCACTTTCCAGCCTGCAAAATTAAATGAGAGTATGCTTCTGGTAACTGAAAGTCGGCCTGAAGGCTTTATGATCAGAAAGAAAAATACCTACCCATAACACGTGTGAACAAAATATTTTACATTTCTTTTATTCCTGTATATTAAATTATCATTTAGTTTTCCATCTCTCTTTCCTGCTAGTGCTTTAAAGAAGTTCATTCCTTTCTCAATAAAGGTGAAAGCATAAATGCCGCAATGTAAGAATCAATTGTTAAAGGTTTAATAAAAGTTCTATGAACCCAACAGAAAGCCATGTTTAAACTCAGTGACAATGATGTCCCTCATCTTTTTTATACCATGCCAGCTCAAAATTAATGAGATATAACAATTCATTGCATGTAAAAATATTATTGCATCAGTGTAATATCCACTGAGATATTTATTTTACATTACATTCAAGTAATTTCTACACTTTGGACCCAAGCAGCTAGACAAAACCTGGAGTATTGCCAGTTGTTCTAATTAGGAAAAAGAATCCTGATACCCTTTGAACTACTCCATGCATTTTATTCAAAAGTAGCCTTGTATTTTTCTTTTTTGTAGTAACCCCTGTTTTCCTGAACCCTGGAAGAACTGAACGAGAACACTTATCCCATATTAATTATCTTATGCTACTTCAGTTGTGCTTATGTCAAAAGCACATTCTCATGTCCATTTTCACAGTTAAATTCTGGTCTTCGCACAAGTCTTCAGCTTTGCCTGTCAAGTTTCATACCATGAACATAAAGTGCTTTTGGTTTCTTACTCCCAGCCCCTCACAACAACCTGCTTTTGCAGTGCGCTTCTGTGGCATCTTGCCCCTCACCTGGTGTGTGCAAACCCCAAAGCAGGAAAACCTCTGGCACTATGCTGCAGCCAGTGATGAGCACCACAGTGGGGCCCAGGCTCAAGATGTCCTGCTATCATTGCTCCAAAAGCAGCTGCTCACTTTTGCTGATTTAGCTTACTGTTGAAATGCAGGGTACAGAGTGTTGTTCACTAGGAAGAGATGAAAAGTCTACTACATATTCTGGCTGCTGAACTATGAACTGTAGGAGATCCTTGATTAGTGTAAAGACTATCCTGAAAATGGGGGTAGATGTGTGGTCCCCACATCTTGAAGATCATACTTGATTGATCTTTTCAGTTCTAGCAGGAGACAGAGAAAGGAATAATACAGAAAGAGTTATAGTAGTGGAACAGAGAAAATATGCTTCCAAAAAACCTCAAATTAACCTATGTAAATAAATATGAACTGTCTCTGGAATGCCTTTGCTTCCATTTCTGTCTCACTTAAATAAGACTGAGTATAGGCAGCTGTTCTATACAATTAAAATAGCTTGTAACAATTAGTGGCAAATTTGGGGCAAAACCATTTCTAAATTAGTCTTTGCATTTAAAAATTTTAAAGGAGAAACAAATGTTTCTCTGTTGGGCATGCTGTCTTGTAAAGGGGAAGACATCCAAGTGCCTGTTCAGAGTCAGGCAATTAATGTATTTGATTTCTTTGTAGCCTCCAGCCCAGATTAGCATCTGCCAGTTTTGTGGAATATGTTGGGGTGGGTTTCCCACTGTCTCATGTGCTGAGGCTTTCCAGTTATACATGAAACACCTGCACTTGGGAGTTCTCGCAACCAGAAAATTTCTATTTCAGTTAGTGTCTATTTTTATAACGTTTTTAAAAAAATAGACTAAGCAACTTTGGCAGGAAGAGCTGTAAAAGGGCTATAAAATCATTAATCGCAACAGAAGAACTAATTGACACAGTCCAGCTAGTGAATGGTGAACCAGATATGGCCCACAGGCTGCTGGCATCCAGCCTTTCACCAAGGAACACCAGAGTGCCTGCCTACCTTGGCACAGAAACTTCAGAAAATGCTGCAGTTGGGGCAGCTGTGACAGAGATGATGATGCTCTGGTGTCCTTCCATCAGGCCAGAAGCAGCAGCAGCTGCACAAGGAGAGTGAGCTGGGCTTCAGCCTTCAGGTGTGTCCACCTGAGGAGTGCACTGCAGGTGGAAGAGATACTTATCAGTGGCTGCATCTTCACGTCCCAAATACCTTCTCTGGAGCAAAGAAAGGTGGGTTTCAGTAATTTACCCCAAATAGTCTGATGGCAAATATATTCAAGCATCCCTGAAAATCCCAACCCTGGCTCTGTGTTTAAACTCTTCAATAAATATTCAAGTTAGTATTTGTCATTTGCTTTTAAATTCTGTCTGATGTTTTCCTTGAAGTAACATACAGAAAAGGAAGGATTACCTCCATATTTGGAGCTGAAAAGACAGTCTTGCCTGTTACAGGATGTAATACTGAAATGTGAGAATGGTCTGATTTCGATCAAATGACATTTTAATTATTTAGTCTGTTTAATCTATTATTGAAAAACTCTCATAATGTAGCCCTAAAAAACCTTCTTATACTAAACTGAGCTTTTTTCTGGCATTGTATCAGAGGTTTCCAATATTCTTAATTAATCATAACTAGGTTATATACCCTGTAAAATTAACAATATATGAAGCTTCAATATTTCATTTTATCTTAATGAAAATGGTCCACTGGAGCCAGTAAGTTTTTCAAAACAGTTTAAGCTACAAAACCCAAATAATTAAACACTGGTTTATTTTTAAAATTGGACTATCATTCTTGTATTTATTCAGCCCTTTCGACAGTTGGAATATTAGTATGCATGTGTAAAACTTTAGATAAAAGTTAATCCTTCCAAACACACTTCTCAGTGAAAAAAGTCTATCGATACTTACCAATTGTGGGCCTATGAATTCTCTAAAGATTTGGAGGCCTATAACTCTGACAAGGCTATTGGAAAGGAAGGTGGTCCTTTGAATTCCAGCACGCATATATTCTCATTCAGTCAAGGTCACTTATCAATTAAATGAATGTCATTTCCTAAACACCCCTGAACAACTGTGTTCTATTATCTAAACGGGAAGGAGAGGTGTTAATGGGTGTCTGAGGGATGAAATCAATTTAGCTTGGAGCCACTCAGCTGTTGGAACTGTTGTGAACATGTCTGCCTGCTAATATATGCTGATTAGTATTAATATCATACGATGTCTAAAATGTGGCTGGCATGACATTTCTAAACCAGTGAATGCTGATTACAACTCTGTTTTCTTTATTCTCTTATTTGAGTAATTGCTTCTGGCTGTGTGAACTATCTGGTTTGCCACACAGGCACTACTGAGTCTGAAGATTTTTACCTACAGGCATCTTCTCGAAGCTGTGATCCTGTTGGAGAAGGAAAATAAAGAGCATTTGACCTGTTGTTTACTGGCAACAAAGGGTCCTGCATAGCCCACTGAGATAATAGCAAGGAACTGCACTAAGGAATTAGAAATATAAACATATCATATAGCATGCTTGATACTTATGCTGACAGCTTGTGCTTCACATGTTGATGCTGACAAATTGGCATTTTCAAGTGCTGAATTACAGAATAAACTTGCCTTTGTAGTCCTGTCCAGTTTCTCCTTGTGATTTTTTTCCCTTAACACAATGCATATAGGATGGAAAAGTTTAGTGCCAGAAAGGAAACAACATTGATTAAAAATACCAGCAAAAGAAAGATAAAAAACATATTTTGTTGTCTTTGCAGATGAGTAATTTATCTACTGTACCACTTGATTAAGAGAATGCAGAGGCATCAGGAATGATCAGGGATGTCCAGACTCTGCACCATCCTGGTGTGTCTCAAATACTCCAGTGAAAGCAGCTCTGTGAAAGAGGTAAACTTGGGCCACTTGTCCTAGAAAAAGAATATTTTCTAAGACATCTGTTCAGAAGAAGAAACAATGAAATCGGGTCCCAGAAGTATCTCAATCTGATTCAGGAGCTTCTGAGAGAATAGGAACAAAGAATCAAAACATGAGGGGGACAGCAATTTCTAAAAGCTGCTAAATCTTCCTAAGAATTGTTTCTAAACATTATATTGAATCTAAACTGTATCAGATAGCATGATTTAAAATACACCAATTAGACTTTATTTAAAAAGAGAAAAGAAAAAAGGTAAATTGAAACAATTCAAACTTGCGATACCTTTTGCATGCCTAACACAACTTCAAGGTTTTACTTACCTATTGAGTCAGCCAAAGTCAAACTGGAAAACATGTTCAGATGCCTCAAAAACCAAATTGCTCAACATCAGTTCCAAACACAGTTGTTCCCCTGCTTTATGTGAATGAAAGAAAAGTATGTTTTCATCACACTGGAATGCCATTAAGGAACATTTAGGGCAATATGATCCACTCACCTTGAATGAGTGATACTTTTTGTCTTATCTACTTGTCATACAGGGGAGAACAGTTAATTTGCAGAGAAAAAAATCACATGGAACATAAGTAGGAAAAAAACCACCTTCACAATATCTGTGCAAGAAAAGAAGATCTCTGTTCATTGGTGGAAATCAGTCCTTAAAATGTATAGAACATTGGTAGTAACTGTAATTCAGATCTCATGGTGATAATCTTCCTTTCTATATTTTTTTAACATGGAAAAACTCTTGGTCATATCTTTAATTCTTACAGTAGCTTGCACATGCATTCATCCCCTAAAAACCCACTCTAAAGAAAATAAAGGATGAAGAGACATTAAAAAAAAAAAGATTCAATGTATTCATTGCAGAAGAAGAAACCTCATGCTCTTGGGCCAGTATAATTCACAAATTATAAGATATTTTAAAACCATTTTTAAAGGCAAGTAAAGAGTAAAAAAAAATGGAAAGGAGACTCTTTTTTTTTCAGAATTAAAGTACTTTAATAATAGAATTTTGGAACACATAGAAGATCAAGAGTACACTCCTAATGATGTTCAAAATAATTTTTAAAATGTGCTTCATGCTCTACTATTTCTATTGAGACAATGTGAAGACTTTAAAAATCTCTTTTACACTTGGGGTAATTTGACTCAGGAGTAGAACTGCATAGCTGTTTTTTGAGCTATTTCAGCTATGCTCCAGCTCATGTATTGGAAAACAAGTAATATTGTTCATAAGAGTATTTCTGAGTTACAAAAACAAAAAAAAATTCAAATGAGATTTCCAGCTGCTGAGCTTATAAAAATTCAAAGCAGCAAATTATTTAATAAAGTTAATGGCCTAGGGAGTTTCTCCCTGCTTATTTTGAAAGCATTATTTTGTTAAAAATATAATTTTTGTGTATTTCTATCTTCAAAGTTATACTTGAAAAAACAATAAGGGAAGTTAACAATTTAACATAGTCAGAAAATCCATATTTTTTCTATGTATTTGAAATTATACACCTCTTTTAAAAACCTTTAAAAATTATTTTGAAAGTATATATTGCTTCTACGCTTTTGAACCAAACAGAAATAATAAACCCTTTGGGCAGAATAAACATAGATTATTTAGAAAGGGCTTCAGATGGTATATTCTTAAGGAGTATAATTGTTTTTCTTTACTGTAGTATTTTAAACAGTACATATTTTTAAGACTACAAAGTAATGGAGCTTTGTTAGAGAACAGAGGAGGACGAGCAAGAATCATCTGGACAACTGAGTAACTTCTAGCAAGGCAGATACCTGAGAGAAGGCAAACTTTCACTACCCGTGCTGAAAGCCCTCTGTAGGGCTCCAGGAGACCAACACAGACACAGCAGTTTCTTTGCCTCTTGAGGAAACCTGAGGGCTGCAGTAAGTACACCTGTGCGCAGCGGTTGAGTGAAAAACAGCTGTGAAATGTCTTTGTTCTGGGGCACCTGAATTTTACATCATACCAAAAGCCTTGCCTTTAAAACTTTTTTAATAGCTGTTCTGTGAAAGAGATTCAAGGCAGAGAGAGCATAACCTTCCTTATAGTCTTCATGGACTTGCTATATTAGTCTTTAACATGTATCACCACAATCATAACAAATTTCCATCTTCATGAAATAGCAATGCTAAATTCAGGCTTCTGTGCTGTCAAGTAACATACAGCATTTTACTTTTTCAGTTCTCTCTCACGGGAACCACAAAGCTTTGTTCTTGTAATAGAGGATGAGCAAGGAAGGGTACGCTTTTTCTTTAAGCACTGGCAGCTGTCATAGGAGTGGCTGGCCTCCTTACTTGATGGTCCATGATGTTTCCCCTCTGTAGTTCTACTGAACCAGATTTTAGATCACTAGTGTATCCCATGACCTATATCTTATCTCATGGCCCATAAAAAGTCTTTCTTTGAATTCATGTGTCTTAGCTTGATTTTTCAATAAAATTGTCACCATACAAATGGTTCCACAAGAATAGACATATAAATTATATTTAAAAAAAAAAAAAAAAAAAAAAAAAAAAAAGAAACAGGAATATATAGGAACCATTTTATCTCACTCCAAACTTGGTTCTTAAACAAGAATCTCAAATAAGATTGGACTCTGCGAGTACTTGAGCAGAAGAAAGGCTCATTCAGAAGAAAACATGTCTAACTGGGCTTACGGTTTTTATACTACTGTTTAACACCACTGCTGTCCCATAATGTTGTTTGAGGTCTTACCATCCTTACCTTTATGACGTCTGTTGGGATGCTAATGTGATAAAACATGAATAAATGGAATTTCAATAGGTGAAGAGGTCAGATTAGATTCAATTTAAAAAACTGAATGACATTGCGCAGAACAGTTTTTCAGTGAAGGTCTTATATGTGGTACCTCTACTTACTCCTGACTTCGAAAATATCAGTAAAGTGGGGATTGGGATTGAAAGAGCCAAAATGTTCACAGACATGAACACAATAAAGAAATAAAACCACCGAAATTAAAGTATCGGTTTTCTGACTATCTGGGTATGCTAAATGGGGTGTATCAAGGCAAAGAGCTTTCTATATCCCTGTCACCTGAAAAAAAGAATTGTTATAGGTTCAAGAGACAATTTAGGATTGCAATGTATAAAAGAGGCAATATATATGTGTGTGTGTGTGTTTTTCACCTTTGTCTCATCGCATCTTATTAATGGGAAGCAACTTTATCATTTCATAGACATATTGTTGACTTCCTTCTTTATGTAATTATTTCATCTTATATGATAAAATGCTGATCTTCAGTGTTTTACAAGAAATTTACAGAGCACAATAGTTTCATAAATTAATCCTTATTCTTCATTTTGTGTGTCCAAGTATAAATGCAGTAGCAGGGCAGCAATGACCAAGATAAACCATACCACTGTGCAACTTCATAAGCTTTGATGGATACAGACATCTGGATGCTATAGTTTTCACTGTGCCAAAAAGTCATCACATAAAACAGATAAAGATTGCCTCCATTTTAGCCTTAAGCAGCACATTGCTGACAAAAGTTTGTCCAATTATTTTATGCTGTGGAACAGAATTTCACTATATTTTCTAAATGTGCAGGAGAAAAGACAATTTAAACCTGCCATAGGTCTCAAGCTGATATCTCCTAAGGCTTCTAAATCTGCAAGTAGCTAAAAACTGGCTGGTTGTGTTATGCCCTAAAGCAACACAGCAGTGTTGAAACTGTGTCTAATTAAACTCCTGCTAAATTTGAAATGTCAGGAAGGAATATCACTAAACCTCAAAGGCTTTTTAACTTGGTAGATATGGACAGGACTAGAATTTTTCTAGAATTCAAGTCATTTGCACTACAGATGGATTAGACGGAAATGGCTAGCTAGTTTGCATTTAAAAACCAGGATTATGCCAAGAGGAAATTTTAATTTTAGGTATGTTTTCAATCTAATGGGTTAGGCAGAATCTAATACATGAAATTACTTTTCTGCTCTACAGTTTTTAAAGTGAGGCTTGTTTGTTTGTAAGTAGTTGCTTTTAACTACTGTGCCTAGAAAAATCTTAATTCATATAAATATGGTAAGGAGAAGAGATCATGTGTAGTAATATTAACATTTTGTTTATGTGATTTAATTCTTGATCCTCAAAAGCTGTATCTGGCTATTATGCAAAAATATTAATTAATATTTTTCTAGGTAGCTCAGTAAACTAGATGAGAAGAAAAATGAAAGCTTAGAAATGAAAATGCCCTCAATGAATCTCTGCCTGGCTACGCAAATATTAGTTGTCACATATTGATCTTGCACATGTGCGTCAGAAAATAGAGAATATGAATTTCAATATTTTAATTACTTGTGGTCAAATTTACTTTTCCATATGCAGGAGAATTGATTGTTTCATTACAATAAGATTTTTTTTTAACTGGAGTCCAGGAACTCTATGACCAGGGAGGCATATATATTGTTCCCAGGTTTGTCTTTCAATATTTATAAATTGTCTTACTCATATTCAAGAAAAATTTTTCGTGAGAGGCTCAAGTCTACCAAAAACTCACCCTCTCAGGATATATTTTTCTGTAAAGACTGATTTAGGAAGATTGGTTATCCACTCCCTCCTTTGCCCAAACTTCCATCTCCCCTCAAAAAAACCCCTAAGTGTATTTTACGAATAGGAAACAATCTTTTTCCTTCTTAAAGGATACTAGTACACAGAATATTTTCTGCAACTTCCCAAGTCTGACTACTGTGGAAATGAATGACCCAGTGGTCAAGATTGTGGATAAGGAGAAAGTGTCTGCATCTTACGGAAATATGCATACCTTTCTTGCAGGACATATAGAGAACCCTCTACTCACCTGTCACTGCTTTCAAGCCTGAAAAGTAATAGATGAGGATGCAGGTTTAGCTTCAGAGAAATAAAAGTGTCTTTCCATGTCTACTGCCTGTGAAACTTACTCATTATTCTGGACTCCGCTTCCCCTTCCAGCCATTTTACTTCATCTCACGCCAATGAGGAAGAACACCAGAGTTCGCTCCGAATGGTGGTAGTTTCTTCTGACAGGTGTTATTTCCTTAGACTTAGCAACAGAAGGTGAAAATACCATTTCGGAGGTGTCTGCCCCCATTCGCTTCTGAGTGGCTCTGTTAGTTTCAAACTGGACTGGCAGTGCCTTTGGAGTCTTGCATGTGTATTGATCACATTCCCCAGTTAGTGTAGTGACACTGGACACAAGTCTGATTATAATCAAACTTTGGTTTGGTTGCAATATTCAAGTATCATGCTTAAGTGAAAAAGCAGTAGGAATGACCTATCCCAAATCCTCTATCAAGTCAAAGTCAGGTATTACAGTTTAACAGGTATTTACAATCTTGTTAAAAATAGCCATTTCTCACCAATTTTTGTTGAGTTTAGTTCATTTAACTAGTTTATTTCCAGTTAATCTCCACTTGCCTCCTTACCACTCAAAGAAAAGAGAGAGCTTCTCATTTTAAAATCTGAATTACTTTCATTCCTAAACCCTGAAATTTACTGAGTTCTTTCCTTAGAAGATCCTGCATTAGGATTGCACTGGACATGAGTGATACAAAATAGGGAGTAAACTACTCGGCAAAGTATATGTTTATTCTGCAATACAATAGCACGCACTGTTGGTGCCTAAGAATTTCTGAATTAATTCCAAAGGAGAAGACCCTATGATTTAAGATGGCAAATAATATTTGGCAATTTGCTATGATATTCTATGTATCTTTAAAGACATGCCTTTGTATTAAACACTGAAGACAATTGCAAATGTTGCAGTAAGTGACCGTAGATACTCCTTCTGGGGTTCCAAATTATTTGGAAACTAAACTTTGGAGGCATGAGTGCAGAAGTATGAGGCGTACGGTGCTGGTGAGATCGGCAGTCTAGCAAAGTGACACAGTTCACTAAGCAGTGCTAGGTGATTACCTGGGGTGGAGGTATTTATTTAAAGGAGAGTGTGTAACATACTAGTACGCAATGTTAGTCATAGTCTGCTTATTGGAAATGTTATGATGTGGTAATTAGTCAACAATTCACTTCATTGATAATGTAAGAAGGCAACATTTCTCCACCCGTTCACCATATGCCTCTCGCTTATGCTTAGATTCCTGCATACTGTTTGCTCAGAGGCTTTTAGATTCTCTTTAGGTACTTGTTAGAAACTTTTGTAGTGCTTTCTGCAAGACAAATGGATGGAAGATTGTACATTAGCTGAAGGCACAAATTAATGTGAAAATGCACCTGCTATGTTTGTTTCAGGATTTTGAAAAAACTTTGTGTTTTTATGGCAAAGAGATCATGAATATGTATTCTATCTGATAATATACACCCTGCAAGCCTTTCTACTAAATGGGATAAGCATCAAGCTTAACCACTGCACTCTATCAATTTATCATATATGTAATCTGTGTCTATTTTTCATGGGTTACTTTCTGCCACCTAAATACTCTCTTCACTTTATGGATGTGTTAAATGGAATGAGCCCTGGATCTTTCTTTGAAGGCTGAACTGTACCATTAAAAATCTGGCAATTGCTCAGGTCAAAATTATCCTTTTGATTACATAGAGTTGAAAAGTTTTTTGCTCATAGTTTCATATTTATTTTTTTTTTAGTATTTATTCTTGTCCCATATAGACAATCAAATTTTAAGGAGGTGTAACTACTTGCAGTTTTGAGAATACTCTGACTAGCTCTTTTGTGAGGTTTTTTCAAACAAGTTGTAATAATAACCTCAAGATATATAACTGAATAGTAGTTACCACTCATAAATAACCTCTAATTATCAAAAAATATGGATACCTGATTTTTTTTTCCTATCTCAGAGACAGTTACTTCCAGAGACAATGAATTAAATTGAAACAAGGTTTATGAAGTAACAGTGAGATTTCAAGAATGCAGTTCTTAGATATTTTATATTTTACTGATAGGCAGGTATCTGTTCTACCTCCTGGAAGACCATGCAAATTAGCAGGCAAAAAAATTCCCAAATAACTCTTATGGGACACATTGCTCTGCCTGACTGAGTTAGAATTAGAGTTTCCACAGAGACAAATGGTTCCTTTATTTAAAATTTCGTAATTACCACCTGCTTGACAATATATTTCTTAAATTTGGCAGATTTGTGGAGCTTCCTTTTGTTTTGCCAGGTGTTTATATTGTGTCCTTGAAATTTAAACTCAAAGTCTTACATTTACAGAGGCATTTGACTCTGTCCTCCGAACTGTTTCACGTTAAAAGTAGTTTTGAAACAACCACGCCTGGCCCATAACTAAAAGAAGAGAGAGAAGGAGCTAGTGGTTAGGTCTGACCTAATGGCAAATAAATTACTTTCCTTCCATCACAGAGGCAAAGGATAAGCAGTGTGCAGTTACGCTGCTTTCCTGCCTTTCACTGCTTCCCACTGAGAGCACATTCAGAAGTAACTTTTCTGGAAAGACACAATTTCTCTGAAGAGTAGACTGACTAAAGAGGTAGCAAAAAGTAGGGAGGAAAAGCAAATAAAACTGGAATATCCACTTTAACTTCTTGGAACATTTTTTCAAACTTGTAAACCAAAAAGTCTGAATAAGTAAGTTCTCCAGTACGATGAATGTACGCTTGGAATGATAGGAAGCCACTGAGATGACCCAAAACACAGCCACTAGGCCTCTGGTGAAATAAAGAGTACAGTAAGACCTGCTGCATAGATTCAGTGAAGCTTGTGTGTGCAAGGGATCCCCTGCACCTCCAGCTATAGCACAAACATCTACTTTTCCTCTTCTTTCACTATCCAGAGGAGAGAGACAGCGAGACTGGACATTTCCTTTACAAGAGGAAAGTCCTCCTTCAGCAATCGCAATCTGACTTGACTTCATTTTTTATTGTTTGCATACTTCAGCAGACAAGGGAACCCAGCCAACATATTCTGCAACTTGTGCCAGCCAGTCTGTTAAGCACGTGGACTGCCAGATTTTTGACATTTTCTGTTTTCATTTTCTCTTTTCACCTTAAAGAAAGTCAGGTCAAGAAACAGTGGATCTGGAAAAAAAAACCCACCACCTGTCCCCTCTTCCCCCCACCAGTAACTCTAATT
Source organism: Thinocorus orbignyianus (assembly GCA_013400375.1). Classification (NCBI taxonomy): domain Eukaryota; kingdom Metazoa; phylum Chordata; class Aves; order Ciconiiformes; family Thinocoridae; genus Thinocorus; species Thinocorus orbignyianus. The sequence goes on along the minus strand of VXBW01007321.1, from coordinate 28,039 downwards.
TTATTCAACACAGGTGTTTTATTTCGCATGTAATACAACGGAGGGGAGCTAACACAGTTGTGGGTGGAATCATGTTGCAACACTTTGTAGGACTTGGGTTGTATATAAAAGCTGTCACATGTTAGTTTTGGGCTGGTTTTATGGAGTGTCTTGGTTTTCTGTGGGTTTTTGTCTTGTGTATTCTGCTTATGTGACCTACTGGGAACATCTGCGTTTTAAATACCATATGGCATATCAATTTTTGGGAAATAAAAGTCCACAGTACTTTCTTCTTAGGTGACATTCACAGATCAGAGTTTCTGAAAACCATTTCACTGTCACTTCTCTTTACTCTGAAATGCTGAGTTATTCCTTCTCAGTATCAATGCAAGTACTTCTTTTTGATAACTTGCCTAGTATGGCTAGTGTATATTTTGTAAACACGCAGGTCCCCAGCTAATTTTAAAAAGGATGTTGCTGGCCAGTGTGTTGGGGATGCAGAATGAATTACAGCTAAGTTTAAAGACATATTTGAAGTCACAGCTGAACAGTGCTGAGGTAGTAGTATGTTGATCTTTCGCATCTGGATGTGATGAAAAAAGGTCAAATTGTATTCCAGCTGCTCATTTTGCTATTCAAGAAAACAGACCATTGATCAACTCTCTGAAAACTCAAATCAGATATTAGCAGGCTTACTAAGATGGAAAGATACCTCTTACAAGGAATTATTCTTTTTAAAGTTTACCTCGAAGGCTAAAAATCCAGGACAGACTTATTACAAAAAGTGAATTCAATGGTACTAAATTGCATGTTTATATTGAATATTAATGAAGATCTTTAGGAACTGAGTTAGAGTTAGCTCGCCCAATGAGACTGCAGGGAGTCCGTGCAGTCGCTGACCCATAATGATGGGATTCCTCTCAGCCACCCATTGTCTATGTTCTGAGTGGTTCTAGGTCATTGATTTGCATAATGGCAATGTTATTATTTCCCTAGCTAAAATAAAAATGCATATCTCTCTCAACTGATCACTACAATCTCTCCACTCTGACTGGCTCCAAGCCACAATTTTAAAGCCTTTTGTTTGTTTATATATTCTCTAATCCAGCATTCCGGGAAGGGTAACAGATGCTTGTGTGAAAATAAAGTGATGGTCAAAAAGTTGAAAAAAATTAAGTTTTGGTGCTAAAACTAAGAGAGAAGGTCTAAGTTTGAGAACAACTGATTTTATTACACCCTTTTTCCTTCCTTTTTATCCAATTCTCTTCCTTCCAAAATCTGTTTCTGTGAGCGAGTACAGGTTTTCTCTGCACAGTATTTCCACTTACCGTGATTCTTTATGTAAGAAGAATCCCAGACTCTGACCAAAATAAAAATTCTCTGTAATAAACTATCATTTACTTTTAATTTCATAAGTGACTCTGACTTTTCCCTCTTACTTGCACCAAGATACTAATATTATTAGGTATCTTTTATTTTCAAAAAAGTACCTGTAGGTCAATATTTGAACCAAGACCAAAATGCATAGAATTAAGATTAATTTAATATATCCATAACAGCTTAGACAGTGGGTTAAAGACAGAAACTGGAAATGGTATAGGGGAAACCTCCAAGAATTATTTAGGGAATGAAGGATACATATCTAGGAAGTGTCTGGAAGAACATGAGTTTTTGACCCAGCAACATGAAAGAGAAAAAAGGATACAAATGTTCTTTGTAAAAAATTCCTATGGATACTGCTGATGGAAGACCAAATGGCGGTAAAATGCTTATAACTATACTTGGGTTGTTAACTAGAGAACTGTGTCTGTTTATTAAAAATGTTCAACAGCAGTTTTTCAGTGAGAATAGCAAGAGTTTTGGCTTCCTTGTGAAAGTACCCAAAAATAGATGAAGACTGGATATGATGAAATTATCTGAATAACAGATATCTAAGGTTCAAATCTGAGAGAACTCCTGGCAGAGTAAAGGGAACATTGAAAAAACTTGTCTGTCAATGGTATTTTTAAAGAATTTTTTCTCCTACTGATAGGAAGTTAATATCTAATGAAAAAAGCTAGCAGACATCTGTCAAGCAGAGAGCACCAAGCTAAGTTTACATGTCTCTTTTGACACACAGTCTCAGTGGATAAAGGCAATGCAGTATATCTGAACAAAACTCACCTGACTATACAACACAGAAAATTCATAGAAACAGCAAGAAAACACTATTTTGTTAGCAGTATGGAATAAAGGAGTGTATTTTTTTCATATCAGGAAAACTCACAGCAAAGAATGTACTGATACCAGGACTCATTATGAAAATGTGTATTTAGTAATGACCTAGAGTATGATGTTAATTGATCAATAATTAAGTTTGGTAATGAGAAGAAGACAACAGTACAGCAAATACAAAATGTTTAATGCATACATGGTCTTATTTTCCTCATTTTGTTCTGATCTATATGCTAGATAAAGGTGAAATGCAAACCGTCTTGTTATGGTTATTACTTTTTCTTGTA
>VXBW01007321.1:0-16813 GCA_013400375.1 Thinocorus orbignyianus | reverse complement strand
TTTAAGGCCAGGTTGGATGGGGCTTTGAGCAACCTGCTCTAGTGGGAGGTGTCCCTGCCCATGTCAGGGGAGTTGGAACTTGATGATCTTTAAGGTCCCTTCCAACTCTAACCATTCTATGATTCTGTGATTCTATGAAGTACTGCATTACTGCATTGGATGTCCATGCCCAGGCTCTGGCAGAGGTGTGTGCAGGGGTGGCCTCTGTGAGGGGATGCTGGTGCTTCCCTGTGGATTCCATCCAGCTCCAATGGGTCCACTGCAGGGAACAGCTGAGCCCCTCAGCCAAGGTGGTGGTGAGTCTATGATAGCATATTTCGTAAAGGAAAAAAATGCCTCACAGCAGCTATGAGAGAGACGAGTGAGAAAAATGTGATAGAAAAAGCCCTGACCACACCAAGTTAAGTGAAAACTGAGGGGGAGGAGAGACACCTGGAATGTTGGACCAGAGATTTCACCTGCAGTCCCTGGAGAAGTCCATGCTGATACAGGTTGTCCAACTGCAGCCCACAGAGGTCCACAGTAGAGCAAATATTCACACTGCAGACCATGGAGTACCCCATACCACACAAAATAAAGAGGTCCTGATGAAAGTAGCAGCCTGCGGGAACCCCACACTGGAGCAGGCTCCTAGCAGGAGCTACAGCCTGGGAAGAGGAGCCCATGCAGATATCCTCTCAGGAGGCTGTCACTTGTTGGGGACCCATGCTGCAGTATTCCATGCTGAAGGACTGCACCCTGTGGAAAAATTCCCATGCTGGAACAGTTCTTGAAGAATTGCAACCCGTGAGAAGGATCCACTTGGAAGAAATTAATGAAGGACTGCATCCCATAGGAGGCACTCCATGCTGGAGCAAGTTCCCTGCCCCTGTCCTATAAGGAAAAGGAAAAGGAAAAGGAAAAGGAAAATGAAAAGGAAAAGGAAAAGGGAAAGGGAAAGGAAAAGGAAAAGGGAAAGGGAAAGGGAAAGGGAAAGGGAAAGGAAAAGGGAAAGGAAAGGAAAGGAAAGGAAAGGAAAGGAAAGGAAAGGAAAGGAAAGGAAAGGAAAGGAAAGGAAAGGAAAGGAAAGGAAAGGAAAGATAAATTCTAGTAATGACTTTAAAATGCTGTCAAACTGAATGCAGTGCAGATGAGGAAGGAGGATGGGTTCATAATTTTCCATCTACACACTAATTAATACTCGATTTTCTTATATTCTGGAGCCTTTCATGATAGATCATAAGTTGAATGTCAAGAAAAAAATATAAACTAGTCTGAAGACTCAAAATAAATCTCTTCAAACTGGAAACTGTTCCCTTTTCATCTCTGATTTTTTTCACATATTTTGCATCATGAATTCTTCAGAACATTTAATCCTAATGAAGTAGAATCACTTCAGACATTTTAAGACACTCTAGCATTTCAGGATTTGTCTCAGAGATAGTGTTATTCAGGGAAGAATGACAGTCCTGAACCTTCCTCCATGTGAGGTTCTAGTATTAAGATGTGGAACTAAACTCATTCCCAGCTCCCGTTATGGGGCGAAATGAGGCACGTAATGAGATCATAGGAAATGACTGGCAAATTGTGTATCGTATTTCCTATTCTGCCACAGTTTTCCTATGTGACTATAGGCTGTTTTATACTGCCAGTGCTTCATAGTCCCCTTCTGTGCATGTGGATAACGGTCTTTCTCTCTCTCCATGATAACGTGAATTTGAATTCATTAATCTTTAGAAGTCACTTTCTCCTATAAGAGACACACTTGCTGTGTATATCTCCCCCAGTAAACAGGAGAAAGGCTCACAGTATTCTTTTTTATTCTTTCCTGCCCTTTTGAAGCCATTGCTATTTCAATGTAGGCTAATACTTCCTTTCCAAGACAGCAGAAAAGCCCTTTGTCCTTCTCTAAATTGTGGCTGTGACTGCCAGTGCCAACATCAAGGCTCTTCCTTTAAGAAAATCTGTTTGAGAATGGTGGACTACAAGAAAGAGAAAGGGAGGCTTATCTTTTCAATTAACTTCCAAAAAGATAAGTATTCGGCAACTGCTAGTGAGGCATCCATTTTCCAGTTCATCAACACTGCTCCCAAAAGTGCCCCATTGATGTGTGTGAAAATTCTTAACAATTAAATATGAAAAGTGTGTTATCTTAGGAACAAGCAAATCAAACGATCAGCAAACAACTGATTGGGGTGGCTGATTTGTGTAGAGTCATTAAAACGCGTTTGTTGATAAGAGATCCAAGTTTTATGGCTTAATGGCTTCCTGGAGTGGTGTGCCTGTAAGTGGTATGCCAGCTGATATGGGCGTGAGCAAACTGAAATACTTGTATTTCAGTGTTCTCTTGTGTTTAGATCAAAGCTTAAATGTGCAGCTTCTGATTTTAATTATATTAAAATAAATTTAGACAAAACACTGGGGGTTTTTAACTTGAAATACTATTCCTCTTAGAAAAAAATGCTTTGATGTGAATTCCACAAGCCCTACGAAGGAAACATGAGATTATTTTGTGCATGCCCTACTAATGTATCTGAGTTGAAGAATTGTGGGGAGGACTAATTGGCGCTTCAGCAGCACAGATTCCCATGGGAGAAGGACTTACCTAGCAAGCACACCCCAGCTTGTACTCTACTGTGTAGCCCACCTTACTATTGACAATTCTATATCAACAAGCACCTAAATACTTTTAAGACAATGCAGAAAACAGTAAAATGAGGCATCTTTCCTTTGATCTGAACTCTGTGTTCCAGTTGTCTCCCTACCAAAACCACAGCTTCATCAAACTGTTCCTAGTAGGCGCTCCATCATTCCTACCTCATTCAACATAATTACGCTTCATGCATTTAATACAGCTTGATTTAACACAGATAATTTCCAGCATCTACTGCCAACCCCTGGACAGAAAGTGTCGTGATACGTTTGAGGCTTCCGTTAAAACAGTACTTTTTGCTTTTCAAAGACTTGTCACTGCACAAAACATTCTGGAAGAGCATAAATAACCAGAGGGCAACTTTAACTCTATGTTAGTAATATTTAAAAGCTACTTGAGCTTGTTTTGAACATCTAGATTATGACCAAAGCATTTATTTGAGTAAAGAACTTCATTCTGAATATTTAATAGGAAACATAATCATAACCAATTCAAATTGACATCGGCGTACAAAGTGAAGAATAAGACACAGGCTAATCCACGGGGAATACAGACCTTTAATTAACAAATATTAGGCACTACTACCCAAATCAACTGCGGCTGAGAGTCTGCTTCTCACGCGGTAAAGGAATATTGCACATGACAAGCAATTAGTGCAATTATTTTTCAATAATCCCACTTTGTAACATGGCAGTTTGCAGGTTTCTGAAAAGAAGCTGAGTAAATATTAAATTCTGGAAGTATAACTATGTCATTCTGCAAATTAAGGTAGCATATGCTCTAGTTCTTGCAACCACTGACACGCAGTTGTTTTACTACTGATTTCCTATAATGGCATGATGCCTTCTGCAACTTCCACAGCCATGCCATGCTATCCTTTGCTTGCACTTCAAAATGCAACCACCTGTTTCTGATTCCTCTGAATTACATTCACCTGCAGGCTAGACAGTGTATGCACTGCACATGCAGGTAGAAGAGGAATATACTGTACTTCATGGATTGCAACAATAGTATTAAGAGATATAGACTTTGCCAAAGAAAAAAAGCAAACACCATCCTTTAGGGTTCAGGTGGATAAAAGACTGCTATCATTTATATGGGTGAAAATACTGGATACATTCATTCAATGAAAGAACGGCTTTAAGTTTTTTCTCAGGTACTTTGATCATCTCAGTTTCCATGCCCAAGACACATTTTCAAAACTTGAGTATAGCTATTCAAGGTTAAATGTTTTCAAGTGATCAAGATCTACAAATGGCTTTAGCTTTCAAGACTTCTCTAAATTACCTAAAGAACTTTTCAAGGTGTCTGCAATACCCTGAGTGGCCAGAGCAAGAAACACATTTTCTGTGGAACATTTTCAGACAGCTGTAGTATGGATGCTTTTTTTCTTCTGAAGAAAACTGTATCAAGCAAGCTAAACTTTCCCCGTTTTAGTATTTTGAGAAACACTCTTCAAATGCTCCCTTATTTCTATCTCATAGTTCCTTTAATTTAATGGAAGTCTAACTTTTTTTCTTCCTCCCTAGCATTGTGTAGTTAAACATTAGTATGCAAACCGCACATTAAATCTCTGTCAGAGAAGTCAAGCCTAAGTAGCAAAAAGAGCACCTCTTTCACAGCACGTTTATGCACAGGTGGGAGGGAGACCGCTGCCCTTGCTCACTTCCTTGAAAGCAGCATTATGGTCCTCCTGCCAGCCTGGGATCCCATTCACTAGACACAGCCTGTCAAACGCTGAGGCCAGCTGGTTGCATCACAGGATCTCTTTACTCCGTACCCACATGCCAGATATTGTTAGGCAATTGCACAGGGAGAGAGAAGCAGCAGCCACTTTTGTACGTCTCACATTGAGCGCAGGAGACAACGGATATCCACAGCTGTCTCTGGCAGTTCCTATGCACATGTTGCACTTTCATGGCAGGACCCTTCATTTAATCTTCTAGTGCAGTAGAATTCTTGCAGTACATAATTCAGGACTTGACCTTAAAAACATTAAGTCCCACACAACAGTGCTGGACTTTACACATGGATAAGAACTGGATAGTCAGGTTCATCTGTCCAATACTTAATGATGTAAAAGCAAAATTGCTTATAGCAACTGGGACAGTTCCACGCCAAGGCAGAAGGTTCATCATTAGAAACAACCTCTATACCTCTGTGGAAGCACACTGGTAGGAAAAGTTAAAATGTGCACATGAAATGTGCAAAGCTCATTTTGTTCACTTTTTAATTCAATCAGTTGTATTCTCTCCCATCACTCAGCCATGGGACAGTGTGGAATCCTAACAGGCCTGTACACCCAGAAATGTGCTTCTTTTTCTAGCTACGCTAGTTGATCTCATAATTCATATCACATGCATTTCCCTGCCATGGTGACAGATGGAAGATATGTGTATTTCATTCAATATGGGTCAACCCTTTAGGAATACATTCTATTGTACTAAAATGTGCAAAAGGCACATTTTATGTAATACAAACTATCAGTATTCGTACAAGTTGTCAATGTGTCTTTTGTCTTCCTGGACTTCTTGTATTTGCCTGGTAGATATTTCTTTAGTTTTAGGGATATGCATTTTGCAAGAGTAGAAATGTTTAATGTGGCTGCTCTTACAGGAGCAAGGTGATGAAATTTTGAGAGGTGACTGAGAGATGCAGTCTCTCTGAAATGTGGTGCTGCAGCTGCTGCTTCCAGATAAAGGGCCGGTTTGCCTGTAGTTTTTTTGCCAGCAGTAGTTAACATGAATTCTGGCAAAGGTCCCAATTTCTTTTCAAAGACAGAGACTGCAGGGAGTTGGCACAGCCTTTAAATGTTGCTATAGAGCCAAAGACTACCTTTTCAAAAAAACCTTTTAGCCATGCTTGGTTGTTTGTTTGTTTTGGTTTGGTTTTTTTGTTTTTTTTTTATGTATCTGCCAAGGTTATAAGTTTATACCGTCAGCCTAATAGACAGACGCTAACTAGATGGAATTATACGGCAGTGGGACTTGTATATTTTCAGCCATTCTGTTCTTTGGCTGTTTGAAACAAAAACTTTGTGGACAGGACAGAAGGATGAAGAAGAGTCCAGTCAGGGAAGAAAGAGTATGATATTACTAAATTATAAATTTATCATGCAGATTTCTTACAAATTCTGCTTGAAATTGATTCTTCAAACATCTCTCTTCACGGAAACTTATCATGGGTTAGCTTACTTGTTATTTTGGGGGTTATCAAGACAAAAACTTCTTTAACTTGCCCCATTTATTTCCATCTAAAAATATCAGAGGTTCTTATCTGGGCAGGGGCTGTTCTCAGGAGACTGTAGCATTTACTCCTATACTTTGACATCCTGTACCTAGAGAGATTGTATTCTTTGTCTATGCGTGCCTGCAATCTAATTTCCTACAATCTAATTTTCCTGCTCCTCTTCCTTAGAGGTATACAGGAGAATGAGGAGTGGCACGGGTGGGATGTGCTTTGTTCATTTGTTTGTACTTAAAAGTACATGTACGAATCCTGCTTGGGAGTCATCCCCTAAAGTGCCTCCTGTTTTTTTAAAATTCCTCCATAACTTGTAACACTTTTAAATTACTGTGATTGTTTTTATTATACATCCTTTCCAAGAGCACTCTCCAACACAGATTAAATGAAGTGAAATCCACTGACAAGCCTTGACTAGAAATAATGACCCCAGTTAAAATCAGGAACTACTTAAAATGTCATGCTTCAGTGTATTAAGGAACTTCTCATATAGCTGCTTCTTTCTTCTTCTTTGTGTCCTTGGAATGACTGTGACCCCTTAAGCCAGAAACCAAACACAAACCAAAAATCCTGCAAAAAAAAAAAAAAAAAATCACCCAGTTTATGGAGTACTGGGTAACAATCCCGATGTTTTGCCACATATTCAGGTACAAAATTTAAGCATTGTTCTAGACTTGCCAAAGGCTTCCCTTGTTAGTCCAGTTTTAAATGCGTACCAGTCGCTCGGACTGGAACATCAAAAGCTGCAGGCATGATGCTTCCTACATCATGCCTTTTCATGGCACTGTTTGCAGGAACTCCTAGTTTTAACTATTAATTGTGGGGACTATATACGCTCAGCTAAAATAAGTAAGCGTCTGAGCTTTGGGAAATAATTAATGAGGCAAATGGCATGTCTATACAGCTGACTGAGTGCAGACTATCACCTTGCCCACCCTGGCGTAGGGGGGAGAAGGGTGGGCAGGGAGGCACAGCTCAGGTCCTGCAGCAAGCAGTCCCTTGACAGGAGGCAGAGCAGATAACCATCTCTTCACCATTACCTGCCATGTCTTACTAGCAGGCAGCTGATGGCTGTAAATGCTCATAAGCCTGTTTCGAGGTGAATTCTTCTAATGTGACCTAAACTTGGCTGATACAGATTTGGTCACATTTCATATGCGCTTTCATCTGTGAGAGTCCTAAGGTGCTACTGCCCCTTTCTTGACACAGAGTATTTGAGTGTGACAACAGGGACGTGTTCAGCACATACTAATACATCAAATGGATGCAAACAGACTGTGATCTTAAAAGTACCAGAAGCAAGCCCAGGACAGAAAGCAAACTTCCTACATAGATAATAAGCAAGGTGCAGAAGATGCCACATCTTTTAGAGGAAGTAAAAGGTCCCATGTTTAGCCTTTTCCCATTTAAGGGATTAGAAGTATATCTGTCAGGTTAACAAAATCTGCCATAAAAGATGCACAACTCATCTCATGGTCTAGAGAACTGCATTTATGAGCACAAGAGTCTATTTCTAGTTATGATGAGGAGAGGATTTATGAATCCCATATTGGTTGGATGCCCCATTTTTGCCTTTCTTCTGATCTTACAAGCCTAATAACCCAGTTTAGGCATAACAGCTCTACTTTAAAAGCAACCATCATAAATAATAAAAGGTTATCATGTTACCAGAAACTAATTCCTCAACTCTGTAACCAGCCAGGAGCATTGCAGTTATGATGTTGACTTATAACTTGCATTGAACCTCAGGAGTATTGTGGCATCTTTAATCAAAGCAATAAAAAAATCTGCTTCACCCACTCATATAACCCAGTGAAATAAATGATTTAGGATGGTGAAAAAGAGCATTAATGCATAAAACAGACAGGATTTCCATGGATATGTTGAAAATGAAAGGAGCCCAAGTATTCTGTTTAAGATAGCTTTTGTTTTCCATTTAGAATCAGTTTTTTGGTTATTTACACAAGGTTTTGATATGATACTCTTGTAAAGATGAAAATTGCTACAAGGCAACTGCAAGACTTAGCAGGGCTCACGAAGAGGGCTTTAAACTAGAATTGATGGGGAAAGGGGATAAAACCTGGCCCACCTAGAGGTCAGGGGCCAAGGACGGGGGTGGAATCAGTAGCCCAGCTCAAGTGCATCTACACTAACGCATGTAGCAAGGGCAACAAACAAGATGAGCTGGAAGACATTGTGCAGCAGGAAAGCCATGACACGGTTGCCAACACAGAAATATGATGGGATGACTGTCACGACTGGAATGCTGCAATGAATAGCTATAAGCTCTTCAGAAGGGATAGGCAAGGCAGGAGAGGCAAGGGCTTGGCTCTGTACATTAGGGAGTGTTTTGATTGTAGAGAGCTTGATTCCAGTGATTATAATGTTGAGTGTTTATGGGTAAGGATGAAGTGAAAGGCAAATAAGGGAGATTTTGTGCTGGGAGTCTGCTATGCACTGCCCAACCAGGATGAGGAAGCAGATAAAGTATTCTATAAGCGGCTGGTGGAAGTCTCATAATCCCCAACCCTTGCTCTCGTTGGGGATTTCAACCTACCAGATATCTGCTGTAAATATAAAACAGCAGAGAGCAGGAAGTCTAGGAGGTTCCTCAAGTGTATGGAAGATAACTTCCTGACACAACTGGTGGGTGAGCCTGCCAGGGGAGGCACCTCACTAGACCTACTGTTCACAAACAGAGAAGGACTAGTGGCCTCCATGGTGGTTGGAGGCCGCCTTGGGCTTAGTGATCATGAACTGGTCAAGTCTTCAATTCTTAGTGATGTAAGGAGACAAGTGAGCAAAACCTCTACCTTGGACTTCTGGAGGGCAGAATTTGGCCTGTTCGGAACACTGGTTGAGACAGTCCCTTGAGAGACAGTCGTGAAGGGTAAAGGGATCCAGGAAGGCTGGACACTCTTCAAGCAGGAAATCTTGAAGACCCAGGNTTAGGTTATACAGAGAGAAAATTAGGAAGGCAAAAGCCCAGCTGGAGCTCAACTTGGCCACTGACGTAATGGACAACAAAAACAGTTTATATAAATACATCAACAATAAAAAGAGGGTGCTGTGGTTTGGCCTCAGACGGCAACAAAGAACAATGTGGCAACCACTCTCTTGTACCAGACCCACCACCACCACCACAGCCTCGAGGGGAGAACCAGAAGCAAAAGGTAAAACTCGTGGGTTGAGACAAAGGCAGTTTAACAGAACAGCAAAAGGAACAAGAAAATGCCACCAACAACACCGAGAGAGGAATATACCATGACTACGATACCACTGCTTGCCAGCTGGACCCAGCCCACTCCCCTGTTGTGATTTCCTCTCCTANGACACTCTTCAAGCAGGAAATCTTGAAGACCCAGGAGCAGGATGTTCCCATGTGTCACAAGATTAAAGCATGGGGAAAATGGCCAGTCCAATTGAACAAGGAGCTTTTGGTGGGACTTAGGAAAAAAAGGAGGGTTTACCACCTGTGGAAGAAGGGACAGGGAACTCAGGAGAAGCACAGAGATTATTAGGTTATACAGAGAGAAAATTAGGAAGGCAAAAGCCCAGCTGGAGCTCAACTTGGCCACTGACGTAATGGACAACAAAAACAGTTTATATAAATACATCAACAATAAAAAGAGGGTGCTGTGGTTTGGCCTCAGACGGCAACAAAGAACAATGTGGCAACCACTCTCTTGTACCAGACCCACCACCACCACCACAGCCTCGAGGGGAGAACCAGAAGCAAAAGGTAAAACTCGTGGGTTGAGACAAAGGCAGTTTAACAGAACAGCAAAAGGAACAAGAAAATGCCACCAACAACACCGAGAGAGGAATATACCATGACTACGATACCACTGCTTGCCAGCTGGACCCAGCCCACTCCCCTGTTGTGATTTCCTCTCCTACCCCTTCCCCAGCCAGCTCCTGGCTGCCCCCTTGGCTGTCCCCTGAGCATGGCTCACATGGAATGGAATACCTGTGTCGCTGATACATTGTGGGGAGCATTAATCCTGTCTCCATCAGGCTCAGGACAAAGAGCCAAGGAGAATATCCATCCTTTACTGGGTGCAGGGGGCAGAGCATTGCAACCAAGAATGAGAAGAAGGCTGAGATACTTAATGAGATTGTAGGGGCGGGGGGGTTGTGTGTATAGTTGGACTTGGTGATATCAGAGGTCATTTTCAACCATGATGGTTCTCTGAATCTCTGTGATTCTGTAATGATTCTTTGAATTACTAATGGAAATCTAGAGTGAATATTTAGTAAGTTATCAGTTTTATTTTTTTCCTAAGGTTGTAGCCCCTTCAAAGTTTCATATAGTTTTAACTTAAATATGGTACTTCATAGCTGATCTTTAAATATTGGGATCTAAATTTTTTTTTTTATATTGTGAATTCAGTGTATTCTCAATCACTTTAAAAAATTGTGAAATGGAAGCAAAACAGTGCTAACATTTTTAGCATCATCACTTCATTATAGGACAAATCTAAATTGGCAAATGATTAAAAAACAAAAAAACCCTGAAATGAAGGATTTCCTAGGAAAGTGTTGCTGGAGACTGGAATGCAGGTGTTGTAATGCTTGTAAATAGATTATTACTACATGCTCACTAGAGAATCTTCATGCTGAGAGAGAAGGAAGAATTACAGCAGGTCAGAAAACTGTGAAACATGTGCCCTCTCTTCTCCTACCCTCCCTTTAATTATTGACAGCCTGTCACTTAGGTGCTACGGTACAATGAATAATAAAACAGAACCCAAGCTGCAGTTCTCACTAGGATTTATTCTTCCAAATCAAATACTGCCATCTTCAGGCAGACCATGTTTTGTGTTTACCAGTTTGAAGATTATTTAATTGCTGAGTAGGTCACCATCTCAAGCAAACAAAAAGCTTGTTAACTCCATACTCTGCTAGATAAGGGATTGATAGTCTGCATAACGCTGAAGGGGATCTTGAAAGGTTGCCTTCTAGCTTCGGCTTTAGTATTACCACTACCTAAACATACTTAACTGCTACGTTGAGCAAGACATTGATGAAAACATCCACCTATTTCCCTTGTTGTAATGAGAGCTAAGTGGTTAAGATTATATGTGAAATGCTAACCGCTGAATAATTCTGAGTACGCATATTGCACGATGTCAAACAGGTAAGCAAGTTGTTACAGAAGAAGAGTGTAAACTATTACAATTGTGATAAAATTATGTGTCAAATTTAGAATTTTTTTCTTCCTCTCCAGCAAAGTCGAACTTTAAGATGGAATTTGAGCAGAACAAATTAGAAAAGGCAATTTACCTCAGCAAACAGCTAAATTGTATGGTAGAGATCACACGAGCATTCAGCAGACCCGTAACATTACCTTTCCTTTTCCTCTTACAATGCCCTGAAATTGATATGACCTACTGTATTCAGCTGTAAAGATCATGTAATAGTTGAAATGATGAATAGGTTCTGTAAAGGTATAGATAAGCAGCCAAGTCTTTCATTTAAACACTGAGAAACAGATTTTTAGAGTTCCTTATTAGAGTGTAAAATCAGATACTTATATTTTCCTCAAAATATTTTTTCAGTAATGTGAACCATTGCTGCTGTCTTACTGTTCTGGCAGGATATGATATGGTAATACATATATATTCAGCGCAAACACATCAGAATGCCAGCCAACAAAAAACAAGTCAAGAGCAGACAGATCCTGACCGCTGCTTTCAAATAAGCATGTGACAAACAAGTCAGTTAAAATTAGGTAGGCTTTTTACATTCCTTAATATTCTATGAAGGAAAAATCAAATTCTAGATTCTGTCTTCACAGATTTTATGATGTTTCACTTCCTGTTTGTGCTGTTTCTAAAACTGTAATATGCTGCTCGATGTGATCTCTCTGACCTCAGAGAAAATCTTATCTCTCCTCTATGCCGGAATATTCTTTTACACTTTCATATGCAGCCTCTGTGTTGGGGAACTTATCCTTTAAAGCAATTCCTCCCACTCTCCAAAGAACTGCTTTTTACTTTTTTTTTTTTTTTCCAGAAGAGCAGTATCTTTAGAAATTTTATGATACAATTCATCAAACATAACATCATGACTTCAAAAATATTCTCCTCAAATTCTCCATCTAATCCTGAAAAATGTACTGAAATATATATGAAACTCTTACGCTGCACAGAATGAGATTTGAATGTCTACTAAGTTTTCAGGATAAGAGCCATAAGACACTAGTCTCTTCAAATTCTGTTTCTCCTCTGAGCCTACAGTAAGAGCTTTCTTATAATTTTCCAAGTGTTTTTTTCCTATTTCTGTTCAGGTCTTTGCTATCAGAAAAAGATCTGTGACTCATTTTAGGCTCTTGTATACTTCATTTTTAATTTCCTTACATTATGAACAAGCTTGCAAACTAAATAGAGCTCTAGGGTGTTCCGTAGTTGTTCTAATTAACTCTTTTGTGTGCCCCCATGTATTATTACAAGGCATGTAACATGTAACATGAATGTTGTTCAATTACCTTTTCGGTTGGAACTTCCTTGTCCTGGAATAATTGCCTTCTAGTGCATCAGGAGCAGGAACTCATAAATATTGCGGAATCTACCTCTCCACAGAAATGAAGAATATACTTCCTATGATCCTTAGTAATTAATATTTTGTTCTTTGAAATATGAAATTTTGACATCATAAATTGTTGTGAAGCAAACCCAGTAAGAAATTTCATATGAATTTTTAATATTAAAAACCACGATTCTGTGATACTTGATGGAATGAGGGTGAGTAGAAGGTGGAGAAATAGAGTATTTTTGTGTCTGCTGAACAAAGGTCCAAGAAGTTTAAAGGTTTCTGTGAGCTTTCACATAAAACTTTGCGAAGACACTTGCTTTCTCTCGTGTTTTCTGTGATACAGTAGATAACTGATCTAAGTATAATAATCTGTGTTTATTGGTTTTAGTATATCCAATATAATCACCATAGACTTAAATAACCTTTATGATTCATCAGCCTTTCAGCATTAGAAAAATAACACAAAATCAACGAAAATCTACTGTGTCAAAACAATGCTTTTGAAACACTAAGCTTAGTACTTGTAATTGTGGAAATCAGAACACAGACAAATGAAGACACCTTAAACTTATCCATTGTCCTTTCCTTCAGCTGCAGCATTGGGTAAAAAAACTGAACATATTCAACCTGTTGTCAAGGAGTTGCTCAAGTAACCCATGCTTTCACTGTATAAAAGCATGGATAAAGTTTACATGCCCGAATGTGCTTCCACAGCTGCTGATAAAATTAAAGACTGTGTTACTTTGCTCTGTTAATCATTTCCAGGCACAATCACAGTAACAACATGAACTTACGGAGGTGTCATCTTCCCAGGTAATTTACATCTAGGTCTCTGTCACTACATGGAACAGCCCACCAGCTTCATGCATGTGCACTGCAAATCACTGCACATAGGGTATTCGCAACTTTGCATTGGAGATGAATCCTGATCTCCTTCCGTACATCTGGAAGAACTTCTTCAGGGTCATTTTACATTTATAGATAAGAATTTAGAACTTCTATTTTATAAGGGACACAAAATACACATCCTGTCATCCACATCTTGTAGGATATGAACAAAAAAAATGCCTTCACTGTCTTATGCGCTCTTCTTCCGAAAGCTCGTCTGAAGAAATCCTGCAACGTTCACCGATTCAGTCAGTATGCAACACAAGGGACAGCAATGCCTGTCAGCCTGCATCCCCCTACTTGCCTGGAAACAGGCTCACTTCAGTTTTTATTGCAGTGCCAGGAGAGCTAAGAAAAGTGAGAAAAACACTTTAGAGGGATAACTAGGAATTAAAAGCTGAAGGAAGATCATGCTCTTGCAATCTGGTCTTGCCGTTTTTCTCCTTCCTCCCTTGCTTTTTCCTCACTCTTCTGCCTGAAATTGCATACCAGCCCTCATCCCCTACAGCTCAGTGGACCATCTCTCTCTTATTGCCTACTTTCCAGCTAACGCATGTCCTCCTTTGTGCGGAAACAGTCAGGAGGAAGGGTACTTTTGCCACTCCCTGCACCATGTCTGCACAGCAGTTAGCCTGATTGGGGAGGCAGACAGGTTACCGAAGAAAGAAGTTGGGATGGGATAGACACGGAATGTAAGCTGGTGGTGGAGCTGAACAGGAGACTTCAAAAGGTAAAGCACAGACGGGACTTCGAAAACAAAAACTTTCTGTGTCTCCACCACATCCCTTACATCCCTGTCTTGGCTGTAAAATCCAAGGAGTCACTAAGAGGTGCTGGGAAGACTAACCTTGGATGAACACAGAGTGCAGGAAAGAGATCTGTATGCACAGCTTTTTAGGTCTTATTCAGCAAGTCTGAGACTTCTCTGCTGAAAGTTTGTTGCTTTTGCCTACGTCCCAGTAAAATACAGCTGTAGAGCTGCAGAACTCTTGGTGGTGTTAGAGTCTTTTAAAAATTCTGGCTGACTCAGCTCACTATCTGAATAGGTTCATAATTTTTTTGGTCCCTTCAGTATCCTTGTACCTCTCACTGCTCCACCTCTTTTGCCACTGGTTGGTTGTGGGGGTTTTTTTGCTTTTGTTTGTTTGTTTGGTTGGTTGGTTTTGTTTTGTTTAAATTGTGTTTTCCCAACCTAGTCTCCTAGCTTAGGAGATCTGCTCGTCATCAGCAATACCCTGCAGTTCCATATTGGTGTAACCTTTGCAGCTTGATAAAAACTGTAGGTCTACAAGTGTGAAGGACTGGGAAGCCTCCATTCATACTCACGCTGATTAAGGGTATTGTGGTTTAACCCCAGTAAGCAGCTCAGCCTCACACAGTTGCTCGCTCAATTACTCCCAGTGGGGTGAGGGAGAGAATCGTAAGGGTAAAAGTGAGGAAACTCGTAGGTTAAGCCAAAAACATTTTAACAGGTAAATGAGCAAGGCAAGCAAAATAGGGAATTCAATCATTCCTTCCCATCAGCATGCATATATTCAGCCATCTCCAGGAAAGCAGGAGTCCCACCATTCTTAATGGTTATGGGGAAGACAAATGCCAAAATTCTGAATGTCCCTGCTCCCTCCTTCTTTTCCCTAATTTTATTGCTCAGTACGACACCATATGGTCCAGGGTATTCCTGTTTGCCGAGGTAGCTGTCCTGTCTGTGTCCTCTCAGAACTCCTTGTGCACCCTCAGCCTGCATGCTGGCGGGGTGATGCATGGAACAGAACAGGCCCCAACACTGTGTAGACATCACTCAGAAACAACTAGAACATCCCTGTGCTCTCAACACTGTTTTAGTCACAAATCTAAAACACAGCCTCTTACTATGGTGCTACTATGAAGAAATTTAACCTTATCCTAACCAAAACTGGTACAGGTACCAAAGATAGGTCTGTGCTAGCTCTTATTTTTGTGTAATTTATTACAGACTTTATGGTTTATCTACAAACTATACTCTATAAATGCACTTGTCTTTCTTTAATAGCACATACCCTTCAAAATTTGTATTTCAGTCCTGACTGCATTTCTGTAGGGTTTTTATAGCTTCCTACATAAACAGAAAGAGAACGAGGAAGAAAGAAGGGAAGCTACAGAGTAGACATTCAGGTAACATGGACAAGGTCACCTCTCTGCAAAGAATCTTCTGCTTCTTCCAATGGCTTCTGCTAGTGCTCCTGGGACCTTGACTTAGGCATTCCAGGGCTGACCACTTATGTTGCTGACAACATTAATATTTGCTGCACCTGAGTTTCTTCCTCTCACTCATGAAGGATTTTTTATGACAATCAGCTGAAATATCCATTCAAAACTCAGTGATTTTTTTCAGGTAAGATGACAATTAGCAACACCACTGAATGCCGGTGACCAAACAGCACACAATGCCATCTAGCAGTCCAAACTAGCAGCTTCCATTTATACACAGCTTGTCAGTACCTTGCAACTCTCTCATAGACATTTTTCTGTCAGCCATTTATCTGATTAATATTCTCTTTATACATGAAGCAGGCTCTCAGTCTTCAATCCTTTACCATCCCATGCGATCAAATCATGCTGCATATATTAAATTCTTTATTTTTTAGCTGGTCTGCACATCTTGTTGTATCATTATCATATACGTAGTTTGTACACCTCATTAAGGTTTTGAATGTACACATCTTGCGTTTTTACTCTGTTACCTAACTGCTTACCAATCCAATCATAGGTGCAAACATTCCAACGTATCAATTGCATAGCTACAATAATTAGCCTTCCTGTCTTTCAGGTTTTTTCAGTGTTGTATTAGCTTTTACTGAGATAAAGGCAAGTACAAAGCAGTTAACACACTAAAGGCAAAAGAAGAATGCTCTATTAATCCCAGAACTTTGCAAACTAAGTTGCAGATCTGACGTGAACTAATTATAAAGACATGAAATTGGGAGCTTAATTGATAATGAATAATTTTAATCTGGTATCCAGTCATGAAAGGTGTGAGATTGTAGTATAGTTTTTCCATGGGTGTGGTCAAACCAAGAAAGACAATCATCTTTAAAACGGAGCTTGATAAATGTAGTTAGCAGGATTGTGCAATGTGACTACCCATAACTAAATTGACTCTGGAGGTGTCTTGCAGCCCTATATTTTTATATAGATTCTGCAAAGATGAAACTTGTTTAAATATGTGTATATGATCAGAAAGCAAGACATAGTTTTTAATCTGTCCTGTAAACACTGGATGTTTCAGAACACAGATATTAAGTTATTCTTCTTTATACACAGACCACCTGTTTATCAGACATTATGTCCTTCTGTTCTCAGGTAAGCAAATGTTCATTTGTAGGATAAGCTACTGCTTTCACATTACAAACTTTCCACTGCATCACACCATAAGATTTCAAGCTCTTCAGAACTTGAAGTGCTTATAAAGTGCCTGTGAAAATGACGTTTTTATCTCCCTTGAGTTTTCTATGTGCACATTTCATAGAATCATAG
>VXBW01007314.1:713556-878992 GCA_013400375.1 Thinocorus orbignyianus | reverse complement strand
CTGCCAGTTTTCACAAAATTTGTAGGACTTTATGAGACTAGCATTTGTAGGCAGGGCCAAGAGAATGAACGTAGCCAACAGGCTGAGAAGTTGTGAAAACATGTACAAACGGTCAAATAGGAGAGCTGAACAAGCTTCGTTTTCTTAAGAAGTGAAAGCAACCTCATCTCAATTATCCAGAGAAATGGAGAGTCAGAAGGGCAACGGTGCAAAAGGAGAAGTTGTCTGCTCGGTGCTGCACAGCAGAATTGGAAAAATAATCCATATCTTGACAACTGAATGTGCTGTTCTCTTGTATCATCTTTCCAAATTCCCTCCATGCCTGCACCAGGACACAATGGACCACTCAAAGCAAACCACATTCTGGCCATAGACTCACGCTGCTCTTCTTTACTCCCTCTTTACCACTGACACCATAGGGGTTCTCTGCCTTTCTGTTTAGGTTAGTCAGGATGAAAGTTGAGAACAACCAAACAATAGAAAAAGGAGTAACAAACCCAACAATTTACAACTATATGGTAATCCAGGCTTTGAAATCACTGTTTACTTGCTTTGGGTCTTTACTTCTAGAGAATTTAAAACACCTGCATGCTGTAACAAAAGGCCAGCGTAAGACCCTATAAAAGCCTGATACCTTAAACTGGGGGTATCACATATGACTGCGATCCCCGTGGATACCAATAATATCAATCTAGAGTAAATGTGGGTGATTTTTTGCATTTATTATATTCCTCTTTTACCTGGTGTGCTTACATAGGCTTTCCTGTGAA
Organism: Thinocorus orbignyianus; assembly: GCA_013400375.1. NCBI lineage: Eukaryota > Metazoa > Chordata > Aves > Ciconiiformes > Thinocoridae > Thinocorus > Thinocorus orbignyianus. The sequence continues at coordinate 878,222 of VXBW01007314.1, read as the reverse complement.
CTCCTCACTCCTGAGTTGGAGTAACACCTCATACAAATGGCCATGTTTTGTGTGGACTCCTACCATTATAACCAACACTATTAATATTTTCTCATTTTTTTCAAGCCCTTTGTTTCTCAGTCTTGGATTCCATCGCTCCATTTTACTTCCCTATCTGGCTGCACAGTATCTGAAGCAGAATACAACTATACCACAAACCAAAATGAAAATTTGAAATGAGGAAGAAAAAAAAAAAGTTGATTGAATTAACATGACGTTTGCCAACTAACACTTTACCATGTGCTGCATCCTATTCTGCTCTCCTTTATGTCTTGGTGTGTATTCTGCAAATGAGCTGGATATAGAATTAGCAGAGGAGTACCCTGTATAGTCAGTATTAATACCCTGGAGAAGCACATGAGAAAAAAAATAAAAATCTTGTAGTAGCATTTAGGATGACAAATATAATCATAGGCTAAGCAGCCTAGCACTGATGCTGTGCACAGTAATTAGTTAGCTGATAAGGAAGTTTGATTAATCAGAACTAAATGCGCGTGATACTGTGCCTATCAAACAGGAACACATAAGGAAGATCTGTAGAATTAATTTGATAGCATTTATCTGTAACGTCAACAGAAAGTTCTGATAAAGAGGTTACTGCTGACTTCTTAGAAATTCTGTAGATAACTGACTTGACCCCACGCAGTATTTTGATACAGAACTGAGTGGTATGAAATTAGCATACCTGTTATTATAGGGAGGAAAAGAGACTTGTCAAAATGTAAACTGCTGCTAGGGGATAAGTTAGGGTCAGTTATTCTATTATAAAATTTTTCATAAAATGTTTTGGATAAACACAAGTTATTTGCTTATTCTAATCTTTTTGGTGCTGATAAATTGTTTAATAATTTGCTCGAGAATCTTGGCATTGTTAATTCACGTATTTCTTAATCCTATTTATTAATGCTTATAATAACAGTCTTCAATGCATCAGGAACTCCTGAACAGGATCCTCACTGATGGCAGAGAGATTACTCTGGCTTCTCCTTAAGTATCCTCTAGTGAACTGTATCCGCTACAGAGCTGGTTATATTTATCTCGTTTAGATAATATTTATTCTTTGCATATCCTGCTTGTAGGTCTGCTGCCTTCTTAGAATTTTAACTAAAACCTTTTTCTTGCAGTATTGCTTTATACCCATTCTTAGCCATTTGTGTTTCTTCATCCTTTTTATTGGATTCCTTCTTTTGCTTTTTCAAACTCAGTAGCTTCCACTGGAGTCAAAGCAGTGCCATCCTGTCTTTATCTTGACCTTGCATCACATCAGTTTGCTCTGATGCTTTTTTTTTTTTTAGTAAGTACCAGCACTATTCTTCACAATAACTTCCCAAAAGATCTTATTTATACATCTGGATTTTTGAGGATGAAAAAAAAAAATTGGCAAAATTCAGTTTATATAGTGAAAATCTAAGTTTCCCTGAGTTCTTTGGATTTCACACACACACAAAACATTTGTTTTGTAATTTTAAGTGTTGCTTCTTCACCATTTTCAGTAACAGTTAACCTTCCTGAAGAATGATATTTGATATTATACCTTATTTTGCCCAACAGCGTTATTGCAGTCTGATGCTTCTCTTTACAGGTTTTTAACAACTGAATAGAAAATTTTATTGTATAGAAATCTGAGAATGTTTACTCAGGATTTTTTTCTTAAAAATTTTGGAATTGTTAATGGAGACATAGTTTACATGAAGTTTCATACTAGTAAATTCTCATGGTGGAGTACTCACTACTTCTGTGTTTGATTTTATCCAGCTGTCTCAACCTGCTTCAGATTATCTAGTATATAGCACAAATATTTCCTGCCTGCTTCAAGTTATCTGATATATAGCACTAGGAAGACTCTACCATACCTGTCCAGTATACAGAGCTTCTGTTGTTCAGAACAAAACCATACATGTGTGACACCTGGTATCACCCAATCTGGCTTCAGTTTCACTGAATCCATAAATTGCACTCTCATTGTAAGATCCTCAAATATTTATTGTTCCTGAAAAAAAGAGAAATATTTCCCACTAAAATGTGTTTCTTAGTAAGTTTTCACAATAGTCATAATCTATTTTTTTTTCTTTATTTCCTCTAATGGGATTCTTACAAGTTAAAGTTCAAAACTAAAGGCAGAAAGTTTACTTCAGAGATCCACATTTTTGCTGTTTCACCTCTGTTGATAGTAATATTTGAGTTTTCTTCTCATCTTTATAAGAACTCAGCAGAAATTGGTTGAAATAGGGGAAAAAAACATAGCTACAAAGCCTAGATCCTAACAAGTCTCTTCCTTCATACAAAAAAACCTCACAAACAAAAAACACCTCCACCCCCCCGCATTATTTTCTTTTTTGTTGTTTTTATAATAATGAGAGATTCACCATTTTTAAGCATGGTGGAGGTCTACCATGTTGCCCCCTAATTTTTTTGCATAGTGCTGTCGTGTGTCGTTCCATACAGAAGTGAAGAAAAATGCAGTGTTGCTTCACAGGATTAAGGGAACAACCAAAGACAAAAAATAGCTTATTACTACAGAATCTCAAAAGCTGAGTTATATTCCTGTCTTTCAGGTAACAGTGGAGGTAAAGAAGGTATGTGTACCAAGCCAGGCTGAAGAAAAGCATGTATAAGCTAAAATCGTATTAAAACAGGCAATCAAAACCATGTTTACACCACTTTTCTTTATGAGAAAAGTTAGGGCATCCTTTCATGCTCTCAAGTAATACAACTGACGTAGCCTTTTATTGCCTGTATTCACACAATTCTTCTAACACCCATTTTTGTAAAAATCTTTCAGGTACTGATATATTCATTTTTTCTACTACACTGGTGAGAAAATATAGCTTACGTTAATACATGGTGGAAACACTTAAACATACACAAATTTTAGTTCTGTTATTCCAAAGGGGTCACTCCAGCTTGTATTCTCACACAGCAGTTAAATTTCAGTTTGATTCCTGGCTTTAAGGTTTGAAAAGTTCTTTCCAAACCCTCTAGTGGTGCCTTCCCACATCTGTAATTTTTCACTTGCAATAAAGCCACTTTACTAGTACACTCTAATATGGGTAAGATAAAGCTATTGGAGCCAAAATGAAGGATTGGGTTGTTGGTTTTTTTTTATAACAAATAAATATGCATATTATAAGAGTAGATGGTAGGACCAGAACTTGGAAAAAAAGCTTTTTCTTCTGTCCAGTCTTTGGTGTCGCTGTCACAGTTGCTGGTCTTAGTTATATGTATTTGACATATTGTTGTTTTAAAAAAAATTCAATTAGAGTAACTGGAGATAGATTTTGTCCTTCAGCTTCTATATGTAGGACAGCATTACTGTAGGGTATCCTTTACTAAGCAGATGCCTAGTTCCATGAATTCGGAACAGTCACCACTTTGGAAAAAGAGCTCTTTGAGTTAATCCAAGATGGATTTTAAGTGCATTTTCGTAATATAAAATGCTTATAGATTATTATTGGTCTGCCGAAGACAGCTAAATAATTCATAAGAATGTTTATAAATAGACCAGGTCATACTTAGTCAATGGTGGCTTGTTGGTGTTGGGTTCTTTTTAAAAAACAAAATATTGAGGGTTTTAAGTTCCTTACCCCCTTCCTAATTGCTTGCTTAATTTGCCTTTGCATTTCTGCTATGTGATAAAGGAAATATTTCATAGTCCACACAGTGAGGCAACTTTTACAGCATTTTAATTTTCTTCTGGAAATATGAATAGGAAGCAACTGTATCAAGGCCTTGTATGTATTTGTCAACTGTATAAATTTTATCTCTTTGAAGTCAGCATGACTGACTTGCTGTTGAACTACAAGAAAGTTCCTTGAATGCAAAAATTCCTCTTCCTGTGTTTGTATCTTTTTTTCTCACTACTCAGTTTTCTACAAACATTAATAATGAGTATTAGCAGTAAGTCACGTATTAACTTTTTTTTTTCACCCCTTAAAAGAAATAAAATGGGCAACAAAGTTAAAAGTGCCCAGAGGAATTTTCACCCAGTCTTTTAAATCCCACAGCATGTTAACAGGTTGTAAATACTTGCTGTGAAAATAGCACACGCCTTTCCTGCAGGCAATCATCGGTCACGCAGATTGTTTCACGTGTGTTGGGTAAGTAGCTGCTTGGTCTCCACTGCAGAAAACAGCTCTGGTATTTGATACTGTGGGAATATTATTAGCATTTTTAATGTTAACCTGGGAGAACTGGACTCTTTTTCAGAAATGTAGTGATAGGACAAGGGGTAATGGTTTTAAATTGGAAGAGGGGAGATTTAGATTAGATATACGGAAGAAATTCTTTCCTGTGAGGGTGGTGAGGCACAGGAACAGGTTGCCCAGAGAAGCTGTGGATGCCCCATCCCTGGAAGTGTTCAAGGCCAGGCTGGATGGGGCTTGGAGCAACCTGCTCTGGTGGGAGGTGTCCCTGCCCATGGCAGGGTGGTTGGAACTCGATGATCTTGAAGGTCCCTTCCAACTCTGACCATTCTATGGTTTCTACAGGTGTTCTGCATGCCTTCCTCTAGCTAACATCTGGGCAAATGGCAGATTAAATTAAATAAAATAATTAAAGTACCTTTACCCATAACATTTATTCTTCCATAGCAATCGTGCATGACTTTTCCTAGAAGTGAATCAGCTTCAATGAGGAGTGGTTCCTTTAGCCTGCAAAGCCCGCCAGTGACCAGCAGAGCGGCACCCCCAGTGGGGATCCCGTCCCCCCTCACGGGACGGAGCCGGGAGAGGCTGGAAAGCCTTCCCGCAGGCATCGCGGACTGCTGCTCCCCCCTAGAGGAAAGCTGGAGATGACCCACCCGCCATCCTGCAGAGCTACGCCATGAAACACACGCTATCTTCCCTCACGGCTGGGCCGCCTCTCCCCTTCCCACAATCCCCTGCGGTAGCATCATCGTCCCGTCCTGGCGGCGGGCCCTGGGGTTCATCCATGGCTCGGCCGATCGGCTGCTTCCCCCTGGCCGCCCGTTGCTAGGCAGACCCGCACGCAGCCGCCGCCGCCTCCTGCTCGCTCGGAGCCGGCCGCGGTGGCGGTAGCGGTGCCGCTCCCCTCTGCCCCGCCATGGAGGGTGACAAGGTGAGGGGCTGCTGGGGAGTGGTGGGGGAGCCGGGCGAGCCTTGCCTCACCTCGCACAGCCCCTTTCCCCTGCACCGGGAGGGGGCGGTGGGACACGGCCTGTCCTGCGCGGCCTCCCCCTGCTCCCGGCCCTCGGTGCCTGCGGTCTCTCCGGCCGTATCTCGCTGCCGCCGTTCGTGTCCCCCGGCCTGGAATAAGCCGGGGTATCTGAGGGGACAGGAAACAGCTGTAGTGTTTCTTCTGGTGCTGAGGACCTCCAGGGTACTCCTGGGACAATCCGTTGCCTGCAGTGATAGGACGAGGGGCTTTGAGTTGAGAAGAGCAGATTTAGATTGGATATTAGGAAAAAATTCTTTGCTCTGAGGGTAGTGGAGCACTGGAACAGGTTGCCCAGGGAGGGGGTTGCAGTCCCTTCCCTGGAGATATTCAAGGGGAGGCTCGATGAGGCCCTGGGCAACCTGGTCTAGTTGGGGGTGTCCCTGTGACTGCGGGGAGGTGGGACTAGCTGACCTTTGGAGATCCCTTCGGGCCTGGATGATTCTATGATTCTTCTGTCCCTGAGGACCTCCAGGGCCCTCCTGGGACAATCCCTTGCTGTGTCAGCGCGCATCACCCAAGTAGCAGTAGTAAGGAAGCAGAAGGATCAGGCTGTATCAGCCGCCGACCTTTCTGCAGAAGTGAATGGGTGGTTAATGTAAATATCCTTAACATTTCAGGTTGTAGACAAAGTATATTTAATAATTGATAACTGCTGTAACTGCTAACTGTTGAGTTTGAGTTCTTCAGGAATCCGTGTATGTTTTGCATGATGGTGTTAAATTACAAAAAGTTTGTACAGCTCCAAAATGAAGGAAGCAAAACCACATGGACATGCTGATATCAGTTATGTTATCCATTAACTTGAAAAAGTATCAAATGACTTCTATTACTGTTGTGAATCTGTGTTTTACAGCTAAATAACTTGTGGTCGTGTTGAATAGAAAATGAAGTAAGAAATAGGCAGGGCAGGGTATGTGGAGTAGTATGTTGGGACCACTCCAAAACTTTCCATCTAGATATCATTTCAGTAACTGCAGTACATGAATAATCTCTTTGCTATAAAGAGGTGAGTTACTGAGTTGTTATGGAAAGCTAAACTTGGATCAAAAATTTTTCAGGTGTGTTGATATGAGTCTGCCAGAGACGCAGAGGCAGTCCTATAACAAACATGCTGCATGAGAAAGACTTGGTTTGATAGCCTCCTTTTACTGTTTCTGTTTTGTCACGTGTGATTTTTACTTACTTGAGGTTTCTAAAATAGGTAACTCATTGGAAATAAGAAATATAAATATTTATATGTAAAAAATAAAGAACATTTATCTGGCTTAAAGACTGCACACGTTTCTCTGTTTTTCTGTTTTAGTTCTTAACTTAGTCAAAAACTTAATGTTAAGTTTTGAAAGCTTCCAGTCTTTCTAGGTTGCGAGTGAGGAAACCCCCTCTTTATCTCTCTTGAAGAGTATATCTGAAGTTCTTATGTGTTAAAAATCTTCATAAGACTTTTGAGTTCAATAAATCTGTGGCATTTTATGTCAGCTGATGAGCTCCCCATGCTCTCAGGTAGATGAATCAAGTTAAACTCCAGTGTGGTTTAAATCTTAATCTGGATTTAAATTAGTATATAAGGACCTCTAAATTAGCAGAGAGGTGAGAAACTTTGATAAATCCGTTTAAAGTTTGGGGGTTTTGTGTGTACAGTGATTCCTTTACTTGTGGAGGGAGAGTGGTCTCAAAGGTATTGTTTCTTTAAGCTTTATAAAAGATCTCTCTTTTTCTGTTTGTTTTCTTTGTTAGTTTCCTGCAAGGGCAGAGAATTAAGTGGAAAATCACTGTATATAAAAGTAACAGATTCTAGTGGGGGGGATGTGATAACTGTGGACCCTTCTCTGATACCTTATCTGATATTGTCTATTAATTGTGCTGGTTTTAGACTATAGGTAGCATTCTTTCTTTGTTTGCTGATAAGTACCTAAGTGCTTTCTAAAACAAAACTGTAATCATATATATATATTAAGGATTTAAAATAGGTCACTGTTTGAGACTAGAATAGAGCACTCTGTTCTCTTCCCATCTGTATCCTTCCTTCCAGCTTACCCTCACACAAGTTCTCTTGAGTTTCATAGGCTTTGTTAAAAAATTCACTCAAGAAAATGATCAATTTCTCATCTGATTTTTTGCAGGAGTTTTTGGATTTGTATCTTTTTGCCTTTTTTAAGATCAGAAGAAAATAAAACTTAAAGGGCACTTTCATTTTGTTTCAAAGGCTGCTTTCTTCATACTTCTGATTGACTTCATCTAAAGTTTACCAGCCTGCTACAATCTTCTATCAAATCTAGGCTTGAAAAGAATTACTTTCATGTAGAATAATTAAAAAATTAAAACATAATACTAAAATGCTCCTTCTGTATAATAAAGTAGCAAAAAATGGGCACTGTATGTTTATTTTCTTCCACCAGTGCAGCTCATAATTTTTAATAAAAAATATTTATCAGTGATTCATTTTTTTAACCTGTACTAACTTTTACCAAGTCTAAATTTGAGAATACTTTTAGCCTGGTCATGTAATTTTGAATACAGTCCTCATCCTTCAATGAGCTGGTTAAAAATATTCAGTAGATTAGTGACCTCAAACAATGTGGTTTTTTTCAGTTTAGCCAAGTAGTTAAGGTAACTCTGCAAGAGAGGGTAGAAGAAATGCAACCTGACTAGGGAGCAGTCCAGTGTCCAATATACAGTGTCCGTGTATACTCTGATTATTTTAATGATCCTTCTATGTTTTTCTTCAGCGTTACATACCAGTATTTCATATGGCAGTCAACTTAACACATGGAGTCTGAACTATCCTGAAATAATGACATTTGATCAAAGAATAGTGCCAGCATTTTTTGAGATGTGTGCAGTGACTAAACTAGAAGCTTCCTTGATTCGCTTGAAATGCACAGTAATCTGACTATTTTTAACTTCTCTTTTTTAAAAGTCTAACAAAAATGTGTTGTGGCTATGTCAGATCCCTGCTGATGACAGAAATAAAAACGATTACATTTGTCATGGTATTTTTAGATTCACTACTCGTCTGTGTTATTTATCCCTTGAAATGTCTTCAAGTAGGTACAGAGGATCTGTGGGAAAGATGGAGCCAAGTTCTTCTCTGAGATACGATCAGAGAACAGAAGACAGTGTCCCTAGCTATCAGCAAGGGAAATTATCAGTCAGCATAAGGAAGCATTTTCAAATGACAGTGGTAAAACCTGAAAACCAGATTGCCCAGACATATTCCAGCCTCAGAGGTATTACAACTTCATCTGACCAGAGCTTATTTTGAGGTTTGATTTAATAGAGCAAGAGGTTGAACCTAATGACACTGATACATTCGTTACTTTCCAAAAGTGGCCTGACTGTGTGTCCCCATTTGGTCTGTAACACAGCTGAATGGTTGTCGTTAGAAGGCCAGTTCTGAATCTTCGTGAAGTGCCACACTGTCATCTGCTGTAGGCACTGACCTCAGAACAGGTTACTGTGAGTGTACAGAGCTGGATAGCCCAGCAGTGAGCTTCAGGCTGCTTCCAGCTCCAGTTGGATGAGGTACATTAAGTATACAGATTAAGGCTAAATCAAATCAACGTTTACCTAACAAAATACAGTGATACTTGCCATGTATACCTTGATCCTTTCCTTTGAAATCTATTCCTTAAGTGTTTTACTGTTCAATGCAACTCGATTGATCAGTCTTTTGCTGTCTTTTCTATTCTAGAGAAGAACCAGAGAAGATACTTGGAAATCAGAAGAACTTCGGAAACATCTTAGGGTAATTTTATTTTATTTCTATTATCTTTGATGTTAAGTTACTTTACAGCAAGGGAATTTATTAACAGTCTAAACATAGAGGCTTGACTGCTTATTCTACTAGCTAACCTGCCTTGTGGACCTGTAGAAGCTCTTTAAGGCTTTTTGGCACACCAGACACTTTAAATCTGCATCCCTGAATACAGACCATGCATATCTTTAATGGGTAGCTGTTACATTTCTTGCTACAACTGACTGTTCTGGACTCTGTCTAGTCCAAGTGTGTCCAGCGGCTGGCCTGCACAACTATTTCTAGCTACACAAGCCATATAAGATTACTTTACAGATTTCTTGATTAGGTAAATGGAACAAATAATATTGTTGTGGTAATTGCACAACGATGGGGTCTGAATAGCTTGCTACCCAAATCCAAGTTACAGCTCTGCTTGATGTATGCTTGTTAAGTTTCCTACATGTGTATTGTGTATTGCATTTCTTATCGTCATCTATTGTGTTTATCATGCACTTTTAAACTGGTTAATTATTCACTGGTCAAATAGGCCTTCAGGCTCCAGTCAGTAGCACCACTGCTATTCATATTAGTTTTGCACTATATTTTTTAAAGAAACTTGTTTTTCATATGTATTTTCTTTTCTATATCTCGTGCAGATCTTCATTAGTCCTTTGATAAACTGCAGCGTCTTTCTGTTCATCTATTACCCTGTTACTTAGGTTCCTATTAACTGATTCCCCATTACTTCAGTGCCAGTGCTACAGTATAAGTACTTTGTATTTTTTAGACATTCAGTAATGTTTCCTCTTCGTTTTCTCTTCTCCGTGTGGGCTAAAGCTAACAAATTTGAGTTGAAATGCTTTAATTCCAACAGAAGTGGTGTGGTTGGGCTTTCATTTCTGTGAAACAGATGGGTAAAGTTTAATTCACTTTACTCATTGACTATAATCAGAGCAAGTTCTGTTTGTTCTGCATTGAATAAATAGCTGAAATGGTGGGTATAGTCAAATCGGTGGGAGTTGTGCTACTTGCTTCAGGAAGGTTCAAATATAATCTCTTAGGACGTTAGAAAAATACAAGAATAGTTGCATCCTCAAGGCATTTAGGCCAAAACCTTCCTTTCACAGTCTGTATATGATGTTTTCTGTTCCAGTAATAGCTAATATTCTATTCTAAAGGCAGCTGCAGGATGCCCAGTTATCTGTCATTATTTTTTGTATCTGCAATGTGTTTTACAAGATGGCATAGTTTCTATATACATGAACTAACAGCTTTAAGATTCTTAGTTAATTTTTCAACCAGCTGTAAACAGAATGCAGTTCCACAGTAAATTTGCTTTTTTATACCAAATTATTTTCAAATACATTGAAAATGCAGCTTATTATTTGTTTTATTTATTTATTCTTTTTACAAAAATGCAGACATTACGTTAGCAATTTTACAGAGTAAACCTAGAAATATATCAGTGTTTTAATACAGTTAATACATTTAAATTCATAGTTAAAAATCCACATTTTTTTATGTGAATATAGTATGTGTAAATAGATTGCTGAATAATAATCATATAATTTTAATTTTTTTTTTTTTATTTCAGGCATCACAGCCAGATAGTCAAAATGATGATCAAAAGCACAGAGAAAAGAAACTGCATAAAGAGAAGTCTGTTTATGACACAGACACTCATAAACATGAGCGCAAAGACAGAGGGAAGAGCAAGGAAAGAACAAGAGAGAGAGAGAGATTTAGATCTGGTGAAAGAGACAGAGATAAAGTGAGAGAGAGAGAAAGGGGAAAAGAGCACCAGAGAGAAGCAGACCGAGAGAGATACAAAAATAAGCTTCGAGAGTCAAGTTTGGAGAAGGAAAGTTACCATATTCCAAAACATAAAGACAGGGAGAGCAATAGGGAACAGGATAAAAAGCATAAAAGACATGAGATAAAGCAAATAGATACACAAAATGATCTGAAAACATTTGAAGGAAGAGAGAAGGAACATCACAGAAGAAGAGAAAGCAGGCATCATTTGGGTAAGTTGCTTTGGGTTGCTCTTGTACTTTGAAATATTTGATATTTAGATAGAAATACTCTGAAACCATACCTCATTTGTACAGAGAGGACAAAACCAGGGAGGTGTGAGTACTTACTGAAATGTGTATCTTCAGGAAATCTTGTGGTAACCTAGTTTTATTATGGTGCTTGCAGAAATGTTGGTGCTTGTTTCCATTCCTCTGAAGAGAGGGTGATTGTCACTGGTTATTTTGGTCACTTGACCTGAAGAGAGTAAGTACCATCCTGCCTAGACGTTCTCTATTGAGTCATCCGTTTGAATCCCCAAGTTGCAGGGTGTTTGCTGGTTAGTAGCGTGTGTCAATGCTCTTACCATTACACAAGATAATGGAGAACGGAGGGATTCATTAAGAAAGAAAAAGAACAGCTTTGGGGAGAGAATTCCAGAAGAATATTGATTTGTTTTTAGAAAGATCTCATATTTTAGAAAACTGACATCACTAAAATGTTAATTATGTAGAGAATTTAATATTTTTTTTCATTAATTTATACATATATTTTCTAGAGGAGGAGAAAAGAAGCAGCAAAGAGCAAGAAAGAAGACATACAGAAAAGAAGGTAAAGGAAGGGAAAGGAATTAAGTGTTTCATAATGGAATGAGATAAATTTTAGAATAATGAAGAAACAGGATCAGAGTCTGGTTCCGAGAAAATGTAAGAGAAGCATAGATAGTAAGCTCCTAAAAATTTTCCAAAACACAGAACAAAAAAATATGTCCTAGCCATTCTATTTTAAGGACATACTTCATTCTTTTTTTTTTTTTTTTAAAGTAAAATAAAATTTACATAGCAAGCATTGCTTTATTTTTGTATGGCTACTTGAAAATTTTCCATCATCTGTTTCTGCCTTTCTTACAAGGATTTTGGTAAATATACATCCTATTTTATGTTAGACCACCTAGTAAACAAAGAATTAATTTTTGGTGTGAATACATAATCCAAAGAATTTTCTGTAGCAAAGTACACAATGTCCCAGAAGAAGTATCAGAATCTCAAGTGATATTATAATTTGAAACTTTATATCATAGGAGATTTTTTTAAAAAATGACTGGAAGATCCATGTGACAGAAAGAGATTAGGTACTTACAAATCCATCATTATAACAGTCAAAATTGGGTAGATTTGTGAAGATAAAACAGTCTCGAAGAGCTTTCTAACTCTTTAATGGTTTTTTTTTTCTTTTTCCAGGATAATGACAGTAAAAAGAGCATTGACAAATTGTTAACCTACAAAGTTGAAGAAGGTGAACGTGTATACAAGTTACAAAAAGATCAAGAGTTGGATAAAGAGGGAGAGAGAAGACACAGAATGAAAAAAGAATATTCTGTTGGGCCAGGAAAAGAGAAACTCTCCAAAGAGAGAAGTCATAAACCTTATGAAAAGGAAAAGGAAGAAAAACATAAGTCAAAGAGATCTAAAGAGGAATCTCCTCATGGAGTCAGAGAAGGGCAACTGGCAGAAGCCACTGAGAGAGGAAAAAGTAGAGAAAATGAAAAAAAGAAGCATGATCTAAGGGTTAGTTTTATTGAGACTTTAAAACATTACCTTATAGTTTACTTTAATTGTTGATATGTCATTATTGATAAGGTGAATAATAAAAATACTAGGATTATAAATCAATATGATCTGAGATTTGAGGCTAGAGTGGTAGATTAAAATACGTCTGCATTTAAGTATCCTAACCCAGATCGAATTTCTTCCATGAAATTTAAACTAGAAACTTTACTATATGTTAGAAACATTTTTATTCATAAAATTCTTTATTGCTATGAATTTTGAAATTTTTGCTAACACTCTGAAGTGGACATGATATTAGGCTGGACGTTGATTAAAATATATTGGTTGGTTTATAAGAAAAAACCAGAACTTCTTACAGACAATGACTCATAAAAAAAAATTGTATGTGTCATTGAAATAATTCATTAGAAACCTTTCTTACTGTTTAATACTACTAATACAGGTTTGTGTATTGCTATCCCGGTATTTCTGACACATGAATATTGTGACCTCTTTTACAGAACAGCGAATACAGGAAAGAGGAGAGTGCAAGGTAAGTTCAGAGATTTGAAATAAGTGTATACTGTGTGGTATCTGCTGAAATTCAGCCACCACCAAAACGATAAGCGTGTACTGATCTCAGATATTTAGGATGAATATAATTTTTTATGTAGATTTGTACAATGCTATAGCAATTAAAAAAAATAATCTGTATTTTGCCTTTAAGTGGATTGATATAAAAATGTATGTACTCGTATTCCTTTTTCATTTTTTTTCTACCTGTAGTAAACTACAGGTATATTAATTTGGGCACTTAATTTAAGAGACAAAAATGCTGTATTGTAACACCTGGAAATTCACTGTGCAGTCATGTGGACCCGTGGAAGGTTCATGATGAACTGCATAGGACTCTCTTACAGCATTTATTTTAATATCACTGCTTAGTTCCTACTCTGAATGGTATCTAAAACATTAGATAGATACAGCAAGTGTGCCGTTATATGTAATAGGGAAAGGTCCACATCATTCTCAGTAGGATCAGTAAAATTTCAGGATGATATTTCTAAGTTTTATTACTAGCAAATACAAAATCTTACAGAACTCTATATAGTCTAGTTCTCTTTGCGTTCTTTGATGCTTCAGCCATGTGAAATTCCTATACAACTTTCTGAAGTATAACTCTCTGGATAGGTTGTCTGTCACAAGTCTCATTCTTAAACCCTAGTTTAGCTTTCTAGATAAACAGAAGACTGGCATGGTGGCTTCTGGGGACACTGACAGAGATAGTGAAGTCACTACCACTATTGACCACGTATTACTACCGTTTCTTAAGTATTGGGACAGATCACTTTACTCATACTGAATTTTTCATTGTGGAATGTATTCCTGTACAAAACAAAACAATGAAATATTTCGGAATGCTTCCTAGCAGCATCACTCAGCTGTGTCAAACAGTGCCAGATATACAGGTTATATTTTCAAGGTGTTGGTGATGGAGTATCGTGGGGAAATCATTACTTGCACATAGCTGGGAAGGTGGAGTTTGCCTTCCTTGCCATCCAGAAATGGCTGTATGATTTATTGGGATGTCCCAAAACTCTGGTTCAGCCTCAAGCACTGTCAACGTTGAATCATTCTGATTTGTTACGAGAGGATCAAGCCAGATTTTTATTTATATTGGTGCCTTTTCTTATGTTTGTCAGTCCCAACAGCAATATATGTGAACACCCTTAACACCCTTTTACTTAAGAAGTCAGAACATTCTCTTCTTCAAGTCCGATACTTCACTTATAAAATAATCATATAGGTTGTTAAGGAGCAGAGCTGGTTGTTGATTTTCTCCTGCTCTCTGACCCTGATTGTATTGTCCTCATAAATAAAATCCCTGAATGAAAGATCAGGTTTGAATGTCAGTCTATGACTCATAGCTTTAGACCATGTTGCACCAACCTATCTTGATCTCTAGTTTGCTGCAGGCATTAATACAACTAATAGGTTTTTTCCTCCTTACATTTTCTTTTATTTTGATGCAATTACAGGATTTTTGCAGGTTTTAGCTGATTAATCGCTTGGCTGTTTCATTATCATTTCTTATCATATATTGAGATCTGTAACAGTATTTGTGGAAATATTTCAGTTTGTTGGAGATTTTCAACTGGTTTTTTATTTTCAGGAAAAAAAAAAAATGACCTATTTTTTCTAAAAAACAAAACCAGAAAAGACAACTAAAACAAAACTAGTGGTTTCTCAGATAACCAATAAAAGTGATGTCCTTTTTCTCAATAGGACTGTAAGTGATAAAGGAAAACTCATTGGAAAGGAGGAAAGAGGCACAAGACAAGAGGTATAACCATTTGGTTTTGGAACTTAGAGTGTTACATTTTTCTTGGGATTAATGACAGTTACAATATGTATTCCAATACAAGATAAGATTTCTTTAGATTGATCTTCTAGCCTCTCCTTCTAGATACAGCATTAGAAAATTGATTTATTCTGTATTTATTTTCAGGAAAATGAAGGTAGCCATCTATATTTCAATATCTTCTATGCTTGAAAAAATAATTGTCAATAATGTGAAGAGTTTAGATGTGTAATACAAATCTACAAATCATTTGCACATGCTTAAGGTATATTATTTCTTTCTACAAACACCTAGAGAGAAATTGCCTTTGTTAATTAATATGTAGTGTAAATGAAGTAAAATGGAGCTAGGAATGTAATTCATGTATGTTTCTTAAAACAGTTGTCATAATAAAGAGGAAAATATTTTTATCTGTTCAAGTGGACCAGTGCAGATAGAACCGAGTTTTCAGCAAGTCTGAAGTGCAAGCTGTAAAGACGTGGGTTTATTTGGACCATTCTGTGCAGATACAGCCTAACTTTAACATAAAATGTTTTTAATATTTTGCCATATTTTCAACCATTTTTAACCATCCCCCAAAATCAGAACTCTGTTTTGGAATGTTGTAGAATTATGGTCCTAATCTAGGAAAAAGTAGTAGTACTTAATGAAGACATCCTTTTCCATAGTCTAATGTTAGGGGTAGCCATATCTTTCAGCTGTGTATCTTTCAAAACCATACTAGCTTCTATTAAAACCTAGCTGTTTTCATGTTAGAAATACTTTTATTTCAAGGTCATTCTAAGACCCCTGATGCTCTTCTAATTTCCAAAATGTTTCCGTTATTCTTGCTTTAGTGCTAGCATTTAGCTCAAGCACTTTTTTTAGAGTTTTCTTCCACTAATGAGCTTATAGAAAGCGCGTTTATTTATTTTCCAACTTAATTTTGCTGACCTGTGCAAGCCAAACTCATCATTGCTTTCAGCATTTCTTTCATCATTTTAGCAGCTGTCTCTTTGTTTCAATTTGGGTTCATTTTTCTTGAATATGGGTGACCAGAGTTGAATGTGCTGCTGAATGTGAATTTTCTTTAGTGCCTTGTGTGATACTGTACACGACATAAATACTTATCTGTTCCTGAAAGAAGCAGCTTTCTGATGTATTCTTAGATTTAATCTGCACAGTTCTTATCACTGTGGCCCACAGTCATCCCGGATCAACTAATATGTTCAAACTGTTCTCTTCCTCTATTGTTCCCAGCAGCTGCGGTTCCAGGTAGCAGCTGACATTGATTCTAATCTTTAGGGCCCAGATTCAACTCACCTTTAAGTGTGAATTGTCTCTGGTGAGGACCTAAGTTTCCTTAAATTTCCTTTGTAGCTTCTGAAGAGAAATAGACAGTTCAGTCTTTTTATATTTGCTCTCCTTTTCCATTATCTTCTCTGCCTTCATCGGCAATGGGAGGCAACTTAGGAGGGTGAGAACCCTAGTTAAGACCTTACTCGACAAGGATAATTAAATCAAATTCCATGGGTTTGCACTTTATGCTTTTTAATTTCTTCATATATTTGTTACTCCGAATGCCACAGTCATCCAGGTATTCCAGCACGATTCCCTAATCCTGCTTTGTGTTGATAATTTATTCTTCATATATTGTTTAAAATAGGAATTTAGCTGTGATAGGATGATTCTGATTTCCTGAAAGAATGTAGGAGATTCTTACGAGGACGGTAAGATTTTGACAACTCCTGACAGGTGGAGGTTTTTAGTGTGTAAAAACTGCATGTGTAACAGATGCAATGTTACAAACATCTATGTGTTATTAATGAAAATGACAGCTCTATAGGCATGTTCAGAGGTGATTATAGTAAGGTAATAAAGGCTATAACCATTTTTATGGGTGTCTTACTGTGTGTGTCTTTGAATGGAATAAGGATTTTTTTAAAAATCTCTATAAATTAGTTACTGCTGGGCACCTACAACCTTGCAGGCTAAAGAAATTGGGGAAATTTTCACCAATTTTGGCCAGTTTTGCCCGGATGGACAACCTGACTAATGTAACTTATTCTTGATCCAGAGATTGATCTGAGAAATGACAAAAAGCCACAACCACAAAGACTGCAGTCCTAGTTCTAGGAGTCTGATGACTCTGAAAAGTCAGGTATCCATAGAAACTGTTTACTGCTGTATAATGTCTGTAATACTTTTCAAAGCACTACGTTCTGTGAAAACTAGGTGGCTCTATCTCTTCAAGAGTCTTGAAAGGATCAAAAATTTGCCTGACGTGGTGTTTGACAGCCAGCTGCTATCCTTTGGTTGTAAATATGGAAGCAGGTAATAGGTGTGCTGTTACGCTAGGTCATTTTCATAAAACCTCACTTTTATTTCCATTCTGAAATCTTGTTGAAATTCCTTACACATGGATAATTTGGTCTATGACTCTGAAGAGGCTGTTGAAGGAAAGGGTTGACTAAAGATTGGATAGATTGGTGTGTGTTGTTTTAAGCTTTATGTTTGTTTGGGGTATGCGTTGGGTTAATTAAATAGCGTTATTTTAATGAAGTTCAGTAAGATAGAGAAAGGCAATTCATTTTAAGTTATTTCAGGGCTACCATAAATCTTATTCCATGTAAATACAGTGGAAGATTCAATGTTAACAAAGTTATTATGCGTAAAAATATCTTATTTTCCTGTTGTATCCGTGTATCTGTTTTCCTGGTACCAGCATCTGTGCTATCTTATTAACAGATTGAGTCCCCCACTATAATGTAGGTATGGGGATAATTCTGTGTAATCCTTAAAAAGTAGAAGAGTCTTATTTCATTGTTACACCATCGTAAGAGCTATTATATGCTACTGAAAATATAGGCAGCAGAGCAGGTTTTATACCTCTCAGCAAAAATGCTGGTGGGAAAACAGCTGATCTTCCCAAAATTGGGTTGAGTTCTATTTTGTCTTCATGTATTATTATTTAAATAATTATCATTTGTTAATACACTTTTATTTATATTTCTAAAGTGAATGTGTGTTTGCTTGAAAATGTAGAAATACTTGAGAACATTCTTCTATATTTGTACTAAGATTTGGCAGATAAAGACCTAATTTTTGTCTAAGATTATGTAAGATTTTTGTTTATTTTTCTCATTTAGGAAATGAAAGATATGGATGTGTATCATTCAGACACTGGAGTTGATAACTTTTCAGCAAATTATGAAGATGATTTTGAAGTAAGTAAAAGCATACAGTTGTCCTTTTGAAATAATTCTGAAGTATCAAAATTGCAGGATGTTATATGGTTTTTAAGTGTTCTTTTTTGGTGGCAGTGACCTTAACTTGGCTGAACAGTTAATAATGAGTAACTCAAATGTTATGTAGAAACTCTGTGCCATGAATTTACTTAGTTTTCATCAGGACTTTGGAACCAACTTTTGCTTTTGAGTTGAAGTCTTCACAAGATGCTCTTTCAGTTGAATTACTTTGAATTTCAATTACTGAAATGATTTTTTGGTGAAATATGCTGCATTTTTTAAATAATAGAAGGAAATAATTTCAGGAAAAAAAATCCTTATTGTTTTCATTGCAAAAAATATCTTAGAAAAAAAGTATTGACACACGTTAGTCCATTCACTAATTTGCTTAATTGACCTCAATTACTTTTAGCTTTCTTTTGTTTACTTTAAAGTTATTATAGCAGAAGAGTGTGCTGAATGTTCTTTCACTGGTAGCTGGACTAGGTACATCTTTGTTCAGTGGAACTAGAATTCATCTTAAGTTGGGGGTGTTGTCCATGGTTGAGCTGTTCACTGTAGTAGCCCTTTGCCATTCAGTGAAGAGAAGTGAGCATGTTTAAGACTTATAATTTGTGTTAGGTGATTATTTTAGCATGAGATTAATTGTCTTTGTTAAGATAATTATTGCAAAAAAAAAAAAAACCACACCAAAAACAAACCAGAAATGAATCTATTTTGGGCACTGGAAAACAACACTAAAAGAAAATGTTTTCTCTTGATTAAAATTACCACACAATCAAGGGATGCCATTTTCTCTCTATCAAACAGTTATTTTAAAATACCTTCATTTAGAGGATTTATAGCCATCTGTACAAGAATTTTATTTTTATTTTGACAGCATTTTATAGTTTCTTAAAAAAGATCCTTAAAAATACATCTATAATCCATGTTATTGAAAGTCCTGCTTCTTTTAAAGGAATATGAAGATGATTTTGATGATGATGAAGATAAAAGTGGTGAAGAAAAAGATGCAGAAGAAAACCCAAGAGAGATTCCGTTTTCCAGAACATCAGAAATTGAAGAAATTCAAAGAGCAATTAGTGCAGAAAATGATAGAATTTGTACTTCACTGCCAAAGAAAATAGAAAATGTAAAAAAGGAGCCAGTCATGGGTATGTGACTAGATACCAGTCTTCTTGTATTAAATGTATGAGTAACACATACAACTGCAGAGTAAACAGGCCACTTTTTCTAGAATTCTGCATAGAGACAGAAATCTGGTCCTCTGGATGATTCACTTAGGTTTGTGGGTAAGCACTGTAACTTGCACATTGCTAAAGAATGATTCAGAGGCATTACTAATCACTTAAAATGTGAAGTATACAAATTTACAGACTGACATTTAGTATGTCTTATTTTGGGTAAGAGAAGGATATGAGAGTCTGGATTTTCAAAACTGGAGGAGTGCAAGAACAGTCTGGGGCTTCCGGTGATATTAAATCACCTTTTTCTTTTAAGCAAAGCCACTTAGAAGCCACTGCTGTGGGTGGGAAGGTGAGAGAAATACAGATACTAGTTAAATATGTAGTCTTATGTCACTTTTTTATGTTACTTTATTTTTTTTTCTGTAACTAGATTGTGGAATTATTGTCTTGTATTCAGTTGATCTGATACCTGTGAGTACCAGATCTACTTATTTAACCAACTACGGCTGCAGTTCTTTGCCCTCTCCACTCCTGTGAACGTCAGTATAGAATCATTGTGCAAAAGAATCTTAAACAGCTTTTTACTCTAGTTCATACAAAGTCAGTATAGTCACAGAAGAATAGCATAGAATAGTTTCTCTAAGTTTTTCCAGTAGATTTTTGGTTAGGAAGTCATTACAGGTCAGAACCAGTATACTGGAACTTCTTCTTGGAGAAGACTTATGCGATTATTTTTATTTCTCTAATAAACAAGGTTGAATCAATAAACTAATTCCGTTATGATATAGATCTAATGAACAGGATGTAATTCTAATATAGAATCATATTTTTAGATTTTGAATTGTAGCACTTATTACTTTATGGTAAATTACACAACAGTCTTTTTTGATAAAATTTTGATCTTGTTTGGTTATAATGGTTGTTGATCATTCTCGTAATGATTTTTAGAAGTTTAAAAGCATTTTACAAGTATTATCTAAAAAGGCAGTCTTCCACTGAGGAAATGAAACACCATTGGTCCTGACTGGAAGTTTATATTAGGGGAAGGCAGTAAAATCAACATAACATCAGATGTTGTAGTTGTTCCATAAACTGTGGCTTTTGAAGCAAAAAATATCGATGCTTTGCTCACTTATCCAAGGGCATTAGTCAAGCTTGAGTTGATGAGTTTCTTGACTAGCTGTAATGATAAATTCTTATTTAGAGATGCAGCAAGCACATGGTGTAGTCTATGTGAATTTGATCTGATATTAAATTGGTCATAGAGCGTTTTACTGTGCACAGGAACAAAGGACCAGCTAATGGCAGGAGGAAAGAAGAGGTGCTTTCTTCTAAAACCAAAATTACAATGGCAATTTATTTGTAATTGATTGATAAAGGACCATAATAAGGGAAAAATGCTGGCCCTTTATTGAAGTTAAGCATCTTACTGTACTGCTGGCTGTGGTAGAGCATTTTGTGTAATGTCCAAACTAGTAACATTTAATAGCTGTGCTATAATAAATCTGTTGCTTTTTAGATTTACTGCTTTACATTTTAATGCACTGTAAAGTGTGAATTATAACACTAATAATGTTTTATAATATCACAGAAAAACAATACCCTTCTGTCAGAAACTCTTTCTGTGGAATATTAATGGATTTTCAAACAGCAAACCAACGACAAAGTAGCCGAAGTATGGCTAGTAAGCAGAAGTAAGTGTATTTTAAATGATCTGCCCCAAAAGGCACCACACTGTGTCAGATGTATTTATTTTTTATTATATTTGAAATATGTGAAGTTTACAATCTTAAGAATTGGAGAGTCCAGTATTATTTTGTAAGCTAACCTTGTTTTCTTCCTAGGTAAATATAATTTACAGGCTTTGCTCTGTGCCATTTTATAACAGAAAGTTAACTGTGTGTCAGTTTATGTGTATCCTTTTATTACAGAATGAGTTGCCAAGGTTGTCATTACTTTGTGCTATTCTTCTGTCACTTAACTGGATATTGACTTACAGTACTAAAGAGCAAGCCTTTTAGCTGGTCTCAGGGCTCTGCAGAACTGTAATTTCTTGAAATAATCAAGATTCTATATACTGTTCCCATTCAGGGATAATACCAATTGGTGTGAAAACATGTTATTGCTGTTCTAAAACTGATCTAGATTTAAGATATCTAAGACAGCTCTGTATTAAAGAAACAAGTTGATGCCTGTTTCTTGTGGAACTTATCAGGAGCTCCAGATTTATCTGAAGCACTCTATACACCTCCAATTTTTTATTAAATTAATTGGATGTGTAAAGCAAGAATATTAAATTTTGCTGATAATACTAGGTAATACTAGATAATACTAGATTCCTCGGGTTCTTGGCTGCATGTCAGTGGCTAACCTTCACATAAGGGAGATTCTATCATCTACACTGTCTAATTCACCTTCCCTAAATTTTTATGCCCAAATTTTACAGGAGGTCATTGTCTGCGCTTCCTCTCTAGACAGTGGAGGCAGATTAGGAAATTCAGGAAGGCATCTCTCTGAAGATTTGTCTTCTGGCATTTCTCAGCCTCTACTAATTATACGCTATGACTGATTATGACTAGGTATATAATTTTTTGTACATGCTAACAATGTATATAGCTTGTGAAGATAACTGGCATTTTCATGGAAAGATAAAGGGTTTGTGGAATTTAATGCTGTGATAATGCATTGCTGCTAGTGAATAGACTGGAAGCATCCCATAAATGGCCTGTGGCACTTTGAAGATGTAATTATTAATAAGAGGATTAGTAGATTATTTTAAGGATTTGTCTATATGTATCGTTAAGATTTGTAACTAGGAAAAAACTTTCATATGTTTGAATTAGGTCTCAGAAATCTGTGCCCACGGTATTTGTGAAGAGGTGGTGTATTAGGAAATAGAAGTAAAAATAAAATGTGGGTAAGAAACGCAATAGATATCACCAAGTGGCAAAAACAAGATGTGAAAATTGTCCTTATGCATAAAGAAAAATCCAGACTAAAATATTACAGAACAAATGACAGCTTATGTTGCTTTAGTCTTTTCCCTTTTCAGAGACTATATTACTGAGAAGAAACTGCAACTAGAATATGCATCTGTAAGACTGCTTAGATATGGAACTGCTACAGACCCATAATTGTATCTGGGTTGGATTTATATGAAGCATACTAAAAAGCCCTGAAAGTGCAAGAGAGAGAAAGGGAGACAACAAAAATCTTCTCATTGTCAAGAAATCTGTAGGATAGCAAGAGCATGGAATTAACTTGTAAAAATACATCTGTATGTAATTCAAGCAGTTAGCTCTTAAAATATCTTAACAGTTTTATGACATTGAAGTAGATGGACAGTTGTGTGAATTGTGACGGAGACTGGCTGTCTTTTCATTGTCTACGTATCTGTACAAGTGGTAGGAGCAGTAGGAATCTCTTTGATGATAATAAGTAATATTGCACAAATGCTTTAATATCAAGTAAATGCTTTTTATGTGTCAGAGTAAGATACACAATACATGAAGGCAAACTTGTTTTCCTAGTAAGAATTAAAATACAATTTTATTTGTGGGCAAAGATGAAAAAATTAAGAATTTAGGTAGGCAGAAAGTAAAAGTATTGAGGGAAGCGGGGTGAGGCAGTTGATATTTTTCTATCATTGCAGCAGAGGAATTTAGGAAGATGGAATGATTTGGTATTTCATAGGACAAAGAGATTCAGGTATCTCAAATACTTTACAATTTGATAATTTTATTAAAAACAAAAAATAAAAGCCAAAAAACCCCCATAATCTACCTCAAGTACTCCTTTTCATACTATTTACATCAATTAGAATTTGGTAACTGGTGGCTTCTGGAGGCCTACTTTTTTTTCCCATCCTAACTATGGGAAGAAAGAGACATTCTGTTACCTTACAGAACAGCTTTTGAATACTTAGGCAAGATGATCATGCTAGGCTTTGACAGCGTGGGTCTAATAAACTACAGAAGTTTGCCATTTGCAATCAGTATTACATTTTCAAATATAATAATTATCTCAGCACAACATTAAATGAGAACTCATAACAACATTATTTATACTTCTGTTGATATATTTTTATCTGTGAATTAATTCTGGTCAAGATTAAAGTCACATAGATCAGTGGATTGTTTGGTCTCTGGTACTGTACAAAATTAGATTGTTTTTCATTTGGAATACCAAATACTTGGTCTTAACCCATTTTTGTGTTTCTGTCTTGTAATTCATTTTAAAGAAAGCGGAGTTCGGAACTTCTCCCACTAATTGATCTGGACTTCTCAGTTAGTTTTTCCTTATTGGATTTGCCTCCTGTAAATGAGTATGACATGTATATCAGAAATTTTGGTAAAATGAACACTAAGCAGGTGAGTAACAAACATGTAGCAATATTTAAATCCAGAAAGTGCTGATTCTTGTTCTGGAAAATAATTTTCCTTACAAAAGAAAGTTACTAAAGCTAATAGGACAGTAAAGTAATAAATGGTTAATTTTAATCTCTAAACCTTAATTACCAAAAAGCAACACTGCCAAAACTTTTTGCCAGGCAGGCTATTTCATTTCTGTATTGGAAGAGGCCTCTTGTTCTTTCGCCAGCTTCTAAAGGACTTTCTGTATGTCTGTGGCTCACTGTCCCAAGCATGCTGGGTTTAGTGTTTATTTATCCTGCACGACGTTCTGTATTTTTGCAGTAAGTCTGGCACTCTTGTGTGAAATGTGGTAAAATGTGCATGCACAGAACAGGGACACTGTCAGTATGCTTAGATCTGAATTTACCAACAGAAGAACTTGAGCACATCAGTTTTAAAGTGACTGGTTTAAGTTCTGTTCAGTTATGTGCTGTCATTCTTACCTGCATCATCCATATATTGATCACTTCATCTTTCTGCTTTAGGCATATGTTCAGTGTAATGAGGACAATCTTGAGAGAGACATTCAGACTGAGGAAGTTGAAACATTGGAGAAATGGACACAGCATCCAGGAGAAAGTGCCCTTGTATCTGGAGGTGAAGAACATTTTAATCTTACTCATTTATAGATGCATGTATGTAATCTTTCTCTGTTGTACACATTAATTGTCAGAATTTGTAATGTGGCTGCATTGATAACGAACTGTTAGAGGCACTCTGAATCCCCTTGGAGAGGGAGTGGAGAGTATATGGCAGAAATAGTTTCTTCCTTCTGAGTTGTTGTCTGGATTGCTTCCAGAAGATACGATTCCCCAGTAGATCTTGTTCTTCAGTACTATTACTTCTACAGAAAGGAAGTTTCTGCCATTCTCTTTTTGCTTCAAAGCTGCATTGTTCTTATGGTTTTCTTAATTGATCCCCTTTTGAAACTTCAAGTTTGAGTTTGGTTTTCATTTTTCTGTAGGTCCAACAAACAGCCAGGATATGTCAGTGAATGGAGCTCTAACACCTAAAATTGATTCACAAAGATTAACAAATTTCCTCCAGTCTGCTTGTCAGGTACAATTATGTACTTAATTTCCCTCATGAGTTGTGTGCATAAGTATACAGTGTGATAGATCATTTACAGTACTCATTCTGACTAATTTAAATAAGTTACTTAAATAATAGTCATTATCAGTGAGATTCATCTCTTTGCAAAGGAACGGAACCAGAACTGTGTAAATTCTTTGTCTGTAAAGTTGTATTTGCAAAGATAGGAAATTAACAAGAGAGTTGATAAAGGTGTATTAAATTAACTCACGTACTTTAGAGTTACAAATAGCAAAGCTGACAGATAAGATGACCCTTTTATTTCTATAAATGTAATTATGTTTGAAAGGTGATTGCTGTTTTGCTAGAGGAAGATCAAGTTGCAACACAACCCAGGTGGAAACTAAGATCTCGACAAACCAGTCTGTCTATTAGTGATAGCTGTTTCCAGTTAAATACTAACCAGCCGTTCCTCCATGGTAAGGGAATTTTATTCTACACCTTTTAGTATACAGTGTGAACTCTTCTTCCTTATGCAAAATGCTCTTTGTCATGACTGAAGTGCAAACAGCATATATATACCCAGATATATAGAGGATGTAAAGCCCAGGTTTATTTTTAATTGGGCGAATCCTGCTGTAACTGTGTGCAGATTGTTTTCACAGAGGTAACATCAGGGCATCATAGCTGCTGTGAAATCAGAAATATAGCTGGTGATTAGCATGCTATGGGGGTACTCTGGTTGTAAGCTCTTGCCCCTGCTGTTGGAGGGCCATCCCAGGGGGTGTAATTTCATTTAGGCTCTTTATGCTGACAGTTGCAAATAAAGCAAGGCTATTTTACAGGGAGAATATAGCCTGGTATATTTGAACTGCAGTTATGTCTTCCCCATATAAACAGTAGATGTTCAAATACAAAAAAAAAAAAAGAAAAGAAAAATAAAGCATCTGTAATTGTGTTAGGAAGACCAATTATAATAAATCCATATGTATTCTAACACGAACACATGAGATGAACAAAAAAAACCTGGCTTGTGCTGTTTCCTGTTTGAGACTTTAGCTTAATTTTCAGTATATATGCTGACATCAGATCAGATTGGCTTGCTTATGCCCAGAATAATTATTCTATTAATTTCCTGGCTCTCTTCCTGTTTGCTTTCTACTTCTAATTTTTTTGATTTTTTTCTCTACTCCCTCCTTTTTTCTTGTATAGCGTCAGAACCAACACACTGCTAATAGAAATATTCTTTATAATTACGTCTTAGCTGCTTTGGTTGTTGCTATAGCAGCTAAATATGCTTTTTAATCTACAATGACTTTACTTTTTTAGTCATTGTTTTGCTTTCTTGATTTTTTTAATGTTTTAGGCCGAAAAATATCCTTCCTACATGTCTCTCAAGCTCAGAGGCAGACACTACTTTCTGTTCACGGATTACCTGAAAAGGCAGGTGATGGTTTACTGAACAGAAAGAGCATCATATGTGTTTGGAATATCTGGCAGCCCTCCAGTCCTCAGAAAGTTCTAATATGTGACTCAGAGGTATGTTTTAATAACATTGTACCTTTTCCCTTTCAATAAGAGGCTTAACTGTATGTATCTTGTTTTCTTGTCTTGCTGCAATGTACATCATCTTGTGAGAAACATATTTGAGGCTAGTGAGCACTATTCTCATTCCATTTATTGCTCCAGTACTAGAATGTAATGATGGTCATAGTGGGTTTTGTTGTTGGTTTGGTTTTTGGTGGTTTTTTTGTTTGTTTGTTTTGTTGTTTTTTTTTCTTTTGTTAATTTTGAATCCATTTCATTTCATAGTTGAAAAGTGAACAGAAGTAAAACAGCTGGTTCAGATGTTGTCGGGACTTCTCTCTGCCCATCACTATCACACGGCTGAATCATCCCAGTCAGCTTTGTGGCAGGAGATGCAAATTATACAACAATTGTCTTGAAAAGGGAAAGACTCCTCAAGGTCTTGTGTCCTACTTCCCTTTTAAATAAATTGTACTACTGCCACAAACACCTATAATTTGTCTTTAGGGGATTTGTATGCCTAGGAAGAACAAACGTATTTCAGGCTTATTGGATCATTGGCCTGTATCACTATATCAACCGTGCATATGTTTACTGCTTAACAGGTGATATGTTGCTGCTTTAGTCCCAATAAAACAACATTAGTTTTTGCTGGAACAGTAGATGGTTCATTGTTGGTGTGGGATCTTCGAGAAGACTCAAGAATGCACCCTCACATGATGATCAGTGAAACTGATTGGACGTTTAGAGTTCCAACATTTTCCACTGGTTAGTGCCTATGCATTCTGATTCCTCATTTTGTTTTTTTTTTCATCTAATCTAATGGGCTACTCTCATGTGGTTGCTTATATAAGCAAGCAGGTTTTAATGCTGTGAACTTGGGAAGCTTTATGCTGTTAGTTTTAAATGAGATTAAGTTCAGTGCACAGGGCAAGTCCAGAAATCAGAGTATCTGACCAAGAATGCGTATTGAAAATGCTTTAAATATATATTTATTTTAAAATGTTATGAAAAGGTAAATAAATGTTTTCTTGTGGTGAACTGTTTGTTTCGGGGTAGTTACTTTCTCTTAAGAGTAATTTTTCTTCAATTTTGTCTTTTCTGTAGTAAACAGTGATTTATTTCTACCTCTGTTTATGGAGCTTGAAATTAACGTAATTCTTTGCATGGTAACTCTAAGTGGCAGATTTTTCTGCAATGTCTGGTACAGCAGCGTAAATGGTGCAGCAGTAATTTGGGAAATGAGAAGTAAATACAAATGGTGAAATTCTGGTTTATCTAGTAGCATTCTGTTAATTTAGGAAACAGTTTGCAGAATTGTATTTGCAACTTTTATAAAGTTGTTCTTTATGAAGTTCGTTATTTCCCATTCTTTCTTCGTAATCGTCATTCTCGTGTAAGCTGAAAAGTGATTAGGGTTTTGTTGTTGTTTTTCTGGAGAATAATGTAGTGCTTAACTTACATTATCCTTGATTACAGATGGCATTCTAAACTCAGTAAATCACACCTCTCCTATACTAGCACTGGAACCTGTCTCAACTTCTCTCTACACTGATCAGAATTACGGGCTCTCAGGCCTCTCTTACCAGGAGGGTATGTAAGCTGCGCTTCAAAGCATCAATATGTCTGAGTCTTTCTTTACATGTCTAGTAAAACAAATGTACCATAGTCAAAATCCAGTTTATAATTATATTTTGCCTCTTAAGCTGTAGTATCAGTTGCATACAACATTAATGTTTATTTGCTGTGCTTATTATTGTTTCATGTTCATTCAGTGCAACTTCACATCAGATGTGGGTACGTGCTTGTTGTAATATGTGTTCTCAAGACACTATTTTGTTCTTCCATGATAAAACAAGTTATCATTCAAAAACTGCCTTTAGAGAAGTCCTAGTGCTTCTATAATGTCTGAAAAAGGCCTATCTGAGTCAGTGGAGCAACATGCTTATATATGAAAATAGTTAAAATGTGTGACTATACTTGCTGGTTCTTCCTGTGCCTTTTGCCTAATTTTTTACAACCAACCTTTGCAAAGAAACTTTAATCCTCATGCCTCCAAATTCTCAGACAATGTGCTAAGAGGAGACATTATTACTTCTGTTGCAAAATTCCACTTTGAAATCCATCGTAGTCCAAAGAAATGTGCTGCATATTGGAAGTTTTACAAGATTTCGCCTGTTGCACTTCATGTTCTGTTTCAAAGTCCGTGCAGAATCCAGGCGTTTTAAAAGATGCAGACAGAAATCATCTGCCCTTCTGGTAGGACAAACTGAACATACTGGAATAGGCAGACATGTAGA
Organism: Thinocorus orbignyianus; assembly: GCA_013400375.1. Classification (NCBI taxonomy): domain Eukaryota; kingdom Metazoa; phylum Chordata; class Aves; order Ciconiiformes; family Thinocoridae; genus Thinocorus; species Thinocorus orbignyianus. Next base: position 849,662 of record VXBW01007314.1, on the reverse strand, counting down.
ATGAGCTATTTCAGTTGGAAGGGACCTACAATGATCAGCGAGTCCAGTTGCCTGACTATTCAGGGCTGACCAATTTAAAGCATGTTGTTAAGCTCATTGTCCCAAATGCCTCCTAAACACTGCCGTGCTTGAGGCACTGACCACCACTCTAGGTATCTGTTCCAGTGTTTTACCACCCTCTTCAGTAAAGGAAGTTTCATGCCTTTTTCATCTTTGGTAGAATGAGGGCATTTTTCCTTTTTGTGCATCTGGAGATCATAGAAGTTTCAGGGAATGTGGTAACCTAGGAGATGTTTCAAATCCTTTGATATTGTTTAGGATGAAATCAGTGTGCAAATATAAAATGTTACAATTCCTTCCACAGAAGTGTCAGGCCCTCCATTTCAGATAGCTTCAATGGATGAAAATGGAATCCTCAATATGTGGGTGAGTAAGATATGTGTGAAAAGGGAGAGTATCATGGATTGGAGTAACATAATACTTATTCAAGTACATCACCCCAAATCTGGGATTTCTGATCAGCAGCATTTCCTCCCTGAAAAGTACAGCAACACTAGCCATTCTGTTGGAATCCTCAAAATTTTTGACCTCACTCCCTAATGCCAGGATGTTGTCCTTAGGTAAAACTATTAGCAGATACATGAATTCATGAAAACAGGCAGGCAGTAGTTTGCTTCATAGGAACGCGTTAACATCTTTTTATTGCTTGAATAGTAGACCTTGGTCCTCTTTCACCCTTCTACTTTGTTTTATTTGAATCACAGTGGTGTCAGAGACTGTATTGAACGTACATTCATAACTTTTATAAAATAAATGAGAAATTACATTCATAACTTTTATAAAATAAATGTTCAAGAGGCAAAATGTGAAAATATGTGGATAAGATTACCCTGCTTAAAATATGATGGTCAGGTAAGAACCAGCGTTGTTGATCTGCTGTCCTGACAAGGCTTCTATCAGGTGTTTTCAGTCTTTTTCTGATGCAGCTTTGACCCAGCTGCTGAACCTGTTTACATCTGACTTGAGCTTGCTTGAGGTACCGAATGGCTCGGTGAACACTAAGGGGATAAAGTATTTCCTTTCTGTATCGCTAGTTAAGTCCCTTAAAGCTCTAAATAGCTTCAGTAGCAGTGGATACAGGCCAAATGGGCTACCCTCTCTGTTCCATGAATACTGACAAGCACAGGAAACACATTAAAATTCCTTGTTGGGGGGTTTAATTCTGGGGATTTTTTTGTCACCCACTGAACTAACAAGATGCCAACTAGCTATTAAGTGTCTCCTATTCTGCTTTCCAGCAGACAAGTGAAGCTATTTTTTAATGTTGCAGACATTGAGAGAAGATAAGAGAATCTACCTGTAATCAATGTGATGTTAGACCTACCTATCTAAACATTCCTTTAGAGTTATGTCATACGTTATTACTAATAGTTAAAAAATGTTCAAGTCTGCTAAGTATTTCTTGCTTATTAATATTAAATATTGACTTTTCAGGTAGTTGTTGAATTACAAAAAGTGGATTTAGCTGGTTCACAAACTGATTTAGGTGAGTACTTTATATTAGAGGTAAAAGAGAGTGCTTGAGTTTTGAGACTATGAAGCTAGAAGAGAGAGGAACAGTCAGTGATGACAAAAAATAGTTTAGAAGAAGACAACATTACCAAGGAAAAAAATCATTCTGAATAGGACATATATCTATATTGGTTAGGTATCATGAGGGTTATTTTCACTGCTGTCTGAATCTCATCTGCTAATTCTGTATTGGTAATTGCCACCACAGGCAACCATGTTTCTTATAATGTTGAAGCAGATCTCTGTGTTCTCAACACCTTTTTTGAAAGAAAATGAGATTTTGAGTCCTTCTCATTCCTCTTTTCTTTAGTTTTAATCAAAGCTGTTCTAAGGCTGATGTTGTTGCCAATATCTACATTTTGATTATTGTCCCGAAAGTTCTCTTTATTGAAAGGTTATTCTTATTTAGTGTGAGGGAAAAAGTTTCAGAATTTCCATGAAAAAAGAAAAGAACCAAGTCCATTCAGCCCTTTTTGAGTTATGTGAATGAAGAAAATTACAGCATTTTGTTCTTTGAGCAAATCTAGGCTTACATGCTTACCTAACTGGAAAAGACTGTGATTAAAATCCAGATACATTGTAAAATACAGGTATAAACAATGAAGTAATGCTAACAGTCTGGTAATTTACAAGCTCATGTACAACCTCTGACTACATTAAGCTGCTGAAGTTGGGTATTATGTCTGTGGAGAGGGACATTTTGAAACTGTGGTTGTGTGTTGACAGTTTTGCTGCCAACAACATTATATTTTTTGTGTGTTCCAAAAATCCCTGTGTTTGAAGGATTTCAATTATTTATGTAATTCTCATCGAACATACGCCGAGTTTATGGAAGCATTTTTACTGTCTCTCATTACGATAATTGATTGTCAAAGACCCAAGTGACATAAATGTGTGTTTTCATCATTGATAGGATTGAATTTTAGAGAGAGTTACAGGATGTTATATGCATACTGTAAAAATAAAACCAACACTTACGTAATCATATTTCCCTTTCTCTGTCCTTTCTTTGATTTCTGACAGATTACAACTCTTGAGATTAGAATTCTGAAGAAAATAGTTCTAAACGTTGTAAGGTTCTTACGTATCAAAAGCTGTATCTACAATAAACAATTTAATTTATGAATTATCATTTTACTTGTTAGTGTAGGTTTTTACTTGATGACAGCACTCTCTTAATGCAAAGTGCTTAAGTCAGTTTAAATTATTATTTTATATAATTTTAGGTTTAATTCCTGGAGGGAAAGTAAAGCTAGTACATAGCTCCACTATGGAACTTAATAACAGGTAAGAAAGCAGGAGCATTTAGATTTTGCACATGTATTTCACAAAGCTGATTTTTCCTATACTTTATTCATTTGCTGTTATGTAAGTAATATTTAACAATATTTTGTTTGGATTTCTTTTAATGTACTGTTAGTCATAGAAATTTTAGATCAAGAGTTTCCGTATGTGCTTGCGTAGCTTTAGGAGACAACGTCTGGTATTTATGTCATCTTTTACCTTTATGTTTTCCTAGCCTTTTCCCAAAGGATGTGCGCCAGAGAATGCCCCAGATACTGACTATTAAATTTCTGTCTTCTGATCCTAATCATTTCATTGTTGGAACAAACATTGTGAGTAATGCACTCAAATTTGTCTCATTACTCTTTATTTTGGAAGCTGCACCGCTTGGAATTTTACCAGTAGTCTGTATATAAAAATTATAATTTAAGCCTATTATTAAAATCTGTTCGCTATTAACTTTTTTTAGCTATTAAGGATCTTCTAAGGTAGCAGCTCTGTGAATTATTTAACATTTTCTTGTAATATTGATAATGCAAATTTTTTTCCTTTTGTTTAATTAATTTTCCTTATATGGTTCATAGGGGCTTTTAAGCCACAATACAAGACACGATTTAAAAGTTCTTCCAAAGCTATTCAGACCTAAGGAAAGTGGGCTGAGATCAATAAGTATCAATGCAGTTGACTTCTTCCCTTTTGGAAAACCACTATTTCTGGTATGAAAACATTTTAATATAATACAAGTTTCATTTTTTAATTACTTGCCGAGGGGGAATTTCTAATTTGATGTGATTAACTGGATGTGATGGTTGGAATTAGTGAGGTAAATCATTCTGCCATGAAGGGTGACAACAAATCTCGTGTCCTGGTGTTTGAACTTTGCTTATGTAGGAGACGGACCATCTGACTCACAGAAACAAACAGCAATCTCACTTCAGCCTTTTAACTTATTCTTTGTTTCTACTGGAATTCAGTGTCTGGTGTTAATGAAGCACCGGCTGTCTCTCACTCTCACCATGCACCCCTTAGTGACACAATCATTTTGAAGGACAAAATGTGTGTGTTGCTGTGAAGTACAGGTCTACAGGGCAGCTCTGGGCATTCCTTGTTTTCCTTTTCTCTCAGCAACAGGCACACCTGGCAGTGCACAGCGTGGTTCCTATTGCCACACACCCTGATTTTGTCTCCCTTGTGAAAGTTTATTCAATGCAAGTTGAATCTGACTTTGGATTTTCTGTCTGCTTATCCTTGCATATATTTGTACTTAACCCTCTCTTAAAAATGCTTTCTTTCTAAATTTGCCATGATTTACATCACTCCATTGGGATTGCCTAAGGTGTAAGATAAATGTGTTTGGCTACAGTGTGCATAGTTTGAGTCACCACTGTGGAGTCTGAACTGCCTTTTACCAGTGTGGATGTTCTTACCTTTTTCCCAAATGCATTTATTTAGAGCAATATCAAGTTTGTATCTGCAGAGTCCTTTTAAATGTAAGCACAATTTGCACAGTCAGTGTAAAAAGTAGTCATAATTTGAAAATTCCAGGGAGACTTCCTGATGCAGAGATGGCCCAGGGTAGTAAGAATAAGCTCTTTTCTATTTTAATGGAGTGGTTTCTTTTGTACCTGGATTAGAGCAAACTTGTAATGTACCAGGCAAGACAAAGGTTATTACAAAATACTCGGAAGCAGTGACATCTGCCCATCTTTGGATTTAGGTATTTATTATGAATCAGTTTAATATCATTATACTGTTAAGCACAGCCTGTCCTACTGAAAGCTGTTCTTGGTTTTACAGATTACATGTGTCACTAAGTAGCCGCCTGAACTGGTCTCCAGGCCCTGACCTCACCCCAGTTCAGACTACTGTCAAGTTGTGGTGGATCATAGTATTAGTAAAGTTGATAGTTTGAGAACTTCTTTTGAAACAGGAAATTGGGACTTCATCCCTGAATTAGAGGATTAGATTCCTCTAGTATATTCAGTACAGAGGTACTGCTTTTGAAGTAAAATTTACATTAAAAGTTAAAATCTGGATAGTCCGTGACAGAGATGTGCCACTTGAATCAGATAACTAATTTTATTTATGTATCTGATATTCTCAAGAACTGAATTGCAGTTTTTATCCTGCTTGGTTTGTTTTGATCCTAGGAAGCTTTTTCTTTTTGACTATGTTACAGGTTGGCTGTTCAGATGGGAGTATTAGATTGCACCAAATGACATCAGAGTATCCCCTCATGGAGTGGAATGACAGCACAAATGGCCGGCCGGTTGTTGCCCTGCAGTGGGCTTTAACAAGACCTGCTGTATTTTTTGTCCTGGATGCATCATCTAATATTTATATTTGGGATCTTCTGGAAAATGATTTGCTGCCTGTTGTAAAGCAGACCTTTCCATCAGAGAAGTAAGTACATTATTTTTACCAAAATATTTATATTATTATCATCGACCTTCATGATACATGGTGATGATACTCTAATATACATGATGATGGGGATTTTTGCTTGACTTGAAATCTTCATTAGGACTTCCTTTTCTAGCTATTTTTTTTTAAAACTGTTGGAGGTGTGGAAACAGTCTATAGCAAGCTAAATTTTAGTTTACTTTGTTTACTTATTTCGTACAGTCTGATCAAGGAGAAATAATGTTAGAATAAATCAAAATCAGATATGTTGTTATCAGTTGGGACAGATGTCTGTACACGGAGCAGTTGCTGTTTATATGAAGAGAAAAAAATCGTTCCCACTAAAATCATTGGGCTGCTTAAGTTCAAAGAGAGTTTTACTGGATCAGAACCAACCCCTAAAATATGCAAGATATGTTGAACAACATTTTTAAATGCCTGTATATAGTATAGTTACCGATATAAAGGAATATACTGTGTTCATCGTCACAAAGCAAACAATAATATTTTTGGCTAGCACATATTCACCAAGACTCACATTACTGCTCCTCAATTCAGTGTGGAGATCTGGGTATCCTGTAGGTTGCTATGGAAGAGCAGTTTAATTTAGTGTTTCTGAGGAACAGTCTTTAGGATTCTCTTTCCTCCCTGATGGGAGCACTACAGAGAGACTCTGTCTTCCCTAGGCTTAAGTTGGTCTTGGTGAGTATCCATCTAACAAAGTTTTCCTTGTAGTGTTGTAAATTCTAAGTGCATTTAGTTTGGGGGAAAAATAATGTTTGTTTTTAAATTGCTACACTGTCCTGAAAAATACCATTAAAATAGTTCATTTTTGCAAGCTTGTAATATTTTTTAAGTCATTATTAGAAGTCTGTGAAGAGGGGAGGAATTATATTATGTTTACATTAAATGATTGCAATTGGTAAAAAGCTAAAGGCCATGCTGGGATTTGGAAGAGTGAGGACTATTACACTGTGATGACCAGGAAAAAGGAATCATTTAGTTAACTAAAAAAGCACCTGTTTCTATTAGTTTTGCCTCTATTAAAACCACTCTCCCATTCTTTTGATTTCAGTGTTGTGACTATGTCTCTGCTGGGAGAACCAGAAAAACCAAGCGGATTGTTAGGCATTGCACTGGCCAAAGAATCGGGACAGATAGACGTTCAGTATGTAAAGAAGAAGTGGGCGGTACCTCAGCCAGAGGAATCTGAAAAGCTGCATTTGCTTTTATTGCAGTCTTTTTAGAACTGCACCTCTTTGGCTGTACAAATTGTTGCAAAATATTTAGATTATTTTTGACTGCAATTAGAAGTTTTATAATGTAATTTTGTATTTGTATATATTTTAAAGAGTATTTAATCTGAATCCATATATTTTATCACAAAAAAGGCGGAACCAAATTTAGCATTATTGTACTCGAAAAGATGATGAACTGTATTTCATTATTGAGTATTCTAGATGTATATATTTTCACAAAAATACCGAAAATATATTGCTATAAATTAAGTTGCCATTTCTCATTATTCTGCTCTGAAGTAAATGATAGGGGTTTTTCTGGTGAGCATAAAGTGAGCAACCTGGACACATGGAAACTCTGAGCCTTTAACACACTAACACTTGGTAAAACTTTCTTATCTCCATCTAAAAACATTACGCAAACACATCAGAAGACAAAATTACATCACATGATATCTTACTTCTGGTTTTGACCCTGAAACTCTGCAAAAGGAATACCTGACTGACTTGAATTGTCCCAAGATGTACACTATATGTTTGGATCAAACTATCTAAACATTATGCTTGTGAGCTTTACTGAAATTCTAAATCCTTTGGGATTTCTGATGTAAACCAGAAAATACTGGCCTGTTTAATCCTGCAAATCATTCCCAAAGCTTTTGTAGTGAGGAAGAGGTTAGTCGTCTGTAATTTAATTCTGATTTTTATACTTTCTTGGTAAACTTTGGACCAATACCAGCCACAGAAAATGTCTTTAACTTTTGTAGCCTAACAACTCTTAATGTAAAGTTCGCAAGGAAAACCATGATTAAACAAGCACGGACTCAGTGAACAAACAGTCAATTGGAAGACAATGTTTTCAGAATTTAATGAAGATATATTTTATGTACTATCTCCCGCTAAAGAAGACTGAAACAATTGCAAACTCTTAATTAATTTGTTGCAAACATTTTTCTATGTAAATTGCTACTTAAATTGAGCAAACTCAAAGTGGCCACATGATGGTGCCAAGTCACAGCAGTAAAAAATAAGTGCCTTATACAAACAACATGCACCACTTTGGGAATAAAGTTGCTGTAGTCTGTGGCATGTTCCCTTTGCCTCAAAAGCAGAGGATCCAGAGAATCCCATGAAGTGTTGAAGGTATGTGTATTTCCAAGACCATTTTTGCTATCCTAGTGCCCTCGTCCGCTATAGATTTTTTTTTTTATGGGCATAAACACAAATGACTGTCCTCATCTTCATTGTTGAATTTATACAGTAATAATATATACAACGAGTTAAATTAGAATATCTCTTGTAATTCAGATAAAGAACAAATGGCAAGTAGTTTTTTGCAGGAAGGTAGCAGAGCATCACTACTGAGAGCCACAGTAAAAGACCAACCCCAACTCTCTCTCTCTCTCTCTCTCCTTCTCAGAGTCACACACACCCTCACTCGCTCACTCCCCAATTTAAGATCAAAATTAAGCTTTGAAATTATACTAATATTCTGAAAGAAATCTCTTCCTTGTTATTGTCTCATCACTTTCAGGACTTACCATCTTGAATTTTCTTACTGCAGCCACTTCTTCACATGGAAACTGTAAACAAAGGGTTGGGTTGTTCCTGCCTTGCACTGTGTGCAGTGGTAGCGGGGCTTCTTCCAATATGGAAAAAGGAGAAGAAAGTTTCAATCTTCACACAGAAGGAACTGTTGCTACTTTTGAGCTGCTGTTGGTATGTTTGCTCGAATTCCAAGATCCAAATATTTTAGGCCTCTTATGCTTATACTGCCTGGAGAGCTGGGTGGGAGTCAGTTCCCACGTTGGGCTTGAGTTTCTTGCCTAAAAGCTGAGTTTTCTCTCTTGAACTGCAAACTACTGTAATAATACAAGTGTATCCTGTGCTGACAGTTACTGTTACGAGAATGTGAGAAAAAATGTGTAGAAGTTGATGCTCTTTTGCATGTTTTCTCACTTGGTAGGCACAGATCATTAGAGTGACACTCCATGCAATCTTAGCAGTTAATTTAACCATTTTTGAGTGGGTATCTGATCAGAAAAGTGAGAAGTATTGGTAGGCTGCAATACAAGTGTTCTGTGCGTAAGTGGCCTTTTACAAGACTGCCACAGACTTGTTGGACAAGGGCACAGCAACGGACATCATCTACCTAGACTTAAGCAAAGCATTTGACACTGTCCCACATGGCATCCTAGTCTCAAAATTGGAAAGTTATGGATTTGATGGATGGATCACTCGGTGGATAAGGAACTGGCTGGATGGCCACACTCAAAGAATTGTGGCCAACGGCTCAATGTCCAAGGGCAGCCGGTGATGAGTGGTGATCCTCAGGGGTCGGTACTGGGACCGGTACTATTTAACATCTTTGTCGGAGACATGGACAGTGGGATAGAGTGCACCTTCAGCAGGTTTGCCAATGACACCAAGCTTGGCGGTACGGTCAACACGCTAGAGGGAAGGGATGCCATCCGGAGGGATCTGGACAGCTTGAGAGGTGGGATACTGCAAATCACATGAAGTTCAAGCAAGCCAAGTGCAGGGTCCTGCACCTGGGTTTCAGCAATCCCAGGCACAAACACAGGCTGGGTGGAGAATGGCTGGAGGAGAAGGACTTGGGAGTGCTCATGGATGAGAAGCTCAACATGAGCCGGCAGTGCGCGCTGGCAGCCCAGAAACCAACCCCAGCCTNGAGTGTGTAAGGCCAGGCTGGATGGGGCTTGGAGCAACCTGGTCTAGTGGGAGGCATCCCTGCCCATGACAGGGGGGTTGGAACTCAATGGTCTTTAAGGTCCCTTCCAACTCTGACCATTCTATGATTCTATGATAAGGACTTACAAAATTATTTCAAGCAATAAAATATTTACTTTTCCATTAGCTACTTCTAATGATTGCCAGGTTTGTATTGTTACCATAAGGTATTGGGTTTTGCTCATGTTTCATAAGCAATGACATGACCCTGTATATGAAAGAAAAAAGTTCACTGTTAATTCCGAATTATTTTCATGTCTGTATAATTTTTACTGGTGGCTCTGAGATGGGTGCATGCACACACGTGTCGTACTGAATGATATTTATATAGGAGGTAAACACTACTATCATGAAACATTTAAAATAGCACCAATTATTTGTTTTTCCACCTGTGGGCAATTTTGGAATCTGTATTCTTAACAGAATGAACTGTAGTTAAAATTATCTGACCCATTTAATAGAAATCTACCTTTCAAATGATATAAAAGTTGAATCACTATCCACGCCATAGTAATAACTTTTATAAAATATAACCTCTTGCTCTTAAGCCAACAAATCCTGGCAGTGAGGCTGAAAATTTTTAAATATGCAAAATGCCAGAAAGTTTTGGATAAACTTCTGCTTTTATTTTCCACTTTATGAACGTGCTTTGAAAGCCACTTCTATTTAGAACATAAATATTAATACTGTTTTCGTTGGATTTTGTCATCTCACAGATGGGAAAATGAAGTTTTCAGTAGCTGAATAATAAGTTAACTGGGGAACAGAATTCTTGAATCTGATGTCTGATTCCTTACAACTGTTTAGAAATGCTTTTATTAACCTGTCAACCTGTATTTGCAGTAGATCTTGGTAGAACAGGAATAGCATGATTCTTCTTTCGTACTAGAACATTTCTTTTTAATTGTACTGAAGGTGACCATCCTACCAATTTTGCCTTAATTAATCATAGCTGTCATTTAGTTAAGGCGTGTTGAAGGATACAGGAACATTTTAGCTTCCACAGCAATGAGGAAACATTCTGTGAGCTGGAGTATTTTTAGCAGAACACAGTTAAATCATAAAAATAGTTATTCTTTGTAAAGACAGCTGTTATTTTCCTGTTGGAGTTAGAACCTCCATCTAGGTTTGTCCTAGGTGTCGAAATTGCCTGGAGTAAAGCAAATACTAAAGTGTTGTTGGATTTCACAGGCACTTGGAATAGGCCTGTCTGTAAAATTCGCTGAGGAGGTAACCAGAATTTGTCCATCATCAGTGGCCTGTGCAGTGGCACGCCAGCCAGGGGAAGTTGTGAAGATATTGGGACAGGAAGGTGGCTGGTGGGCCATATTTTCATTGCTGGCTTCGTTTCCAGTCAGGTTTATCAGGAGGCTCTAGTCAAAGGCTCGTTTGTCTGTGGATTTGTGAGCCTCCTCGGCTGTGAGAAGGAAGAAAGCGATTCCTGGTGGTTGGGGAATGTATATCGATTGGAAATCTTTCACTCTAATTCCTGGTGTAGGCCTCTTCTTGCATTAGCCTTCATCTCGGTGCTACAATGTAGGAAGTGGTGATGTAGGTGACACTGTGAAAACTGAGTAGCATGTGGAATTATTTATCCTCTTCTTTTTTTAATGCTACATAAAATTTCCCGCTGGAGCTATTTAAGTATGGATTATATTTCAAACTGCTTTTTTACTCAGAGCTTCTTAGCACAGCTACAGAGTTTTCCTGCTCACCTCTCACATGCTACTCATCGGTGTAAAATGTGGGGAAGAAGTGTTGGGTTGTCCAGGCCTGGAAGCTGGACATTTCTCAGACTGTTCAGAGATTGAATAAATAGGATACCTGCTTGCTGCTGTGAGAAGATACCGAAGATGTCCTCGCCCAAGCCTTCCAGTCACCAACCACATCCTCTCTACGAAGGGAATTAGAAATACACTTGTCAATGTTTGGTGGTTCAGGAATTGCAGTGTAGTTGACTGCATTTCGCATTCTTTAAGCTGTTAAAACCAAAGTTCACTTGACACAGTAATAGTCACATCCCACAGGATTTTACAGGTGGAAACAGTGACAACAAACTAATCCAAGCAAAAGACAATTGTGTCAATTATTGAAATTACTCTTCTGATTCTGTTTTGCGAAACCTTAGTATGAAGGGCAAAGTGTTTACAAATACTCTTAGTATAATTTTTTATTTAGATCAGCCATGCCCAGAATTATCTATTTTTAAAGAAGACAGCAAATGCAATTATGCAAATAGCCGATGACTATGGCTGGGAGGAAGGAGAGGCTTCCTTCCCTCCTTGCAGTGTTTTCCGCTGCATTTACCTGCAATCAGCCTTTCCTTGTTATGTTTTGCATTTGCTGGTAAAGAGCCCACTGTACTGGGCATGAAAAGATGTCCCTTTATCAGATCACCTGAGATCTTGAATAATTTAAAATACTTTGGTAGCTGGCACTGGAAGCTGGAGAATTTTAGCTCCACAGCAGGTAGTGTCAGCAGTGGCAATGGAGACTTTGTGTCTGACAGCAACAAACAGGCAACAAAAACAGTCATAACAAAACAATTTCTTCATGCCTAATGGGCCAAACTGAAGCTAACCAAAATCAATGTAAATGTTTCTGTGTATATCTTATACTTCTCCTATACAGGTCATGAAATGTGACAAAAAGTAAATTTCTCACTGCAGGTCTTTATTTGTCCTGTATTTATATACAGGTAGTTATAGACACTGATTGTCTCTCTGCTCTCTGCTGTCCTTCCCCCAACACATGCTCTTTTCTCTTGGATGGCCAACATTAATAATGGTTTGATGCCAACTGAAACTGTATTGTTTTTTCTTGGATGGTCAACATTGATCATGGAATCACAGAATCATGGAATTGTCAGAGGTGGAAGGGACCTCTAGAGATCATCAAGTTGAACTCCCCCTGCTGAAGTAGGATTGCCCAAAGCACGTCACTCAGGACTGTCTCCAGGCAAGGCTTGAAGATCTCCAAAAAGGGGACTCCACAACCTTCCCGGGCAGCCTGTGCCAGGGCTCTGTCACCCTCACCAGAAAGAAGTTCTTCATATTTGAATGAAACTTCCTATGTCCCAGCTTGTGCCTGTTGCCCCTCGTCCTGTCACTGGGAACCACTGGAAAGAGTGCAACTCCATCCTCCTTCAACCCACCCTTTAGATATTTATAAGCATTAATAAGGTCTCCCCTCAGCCTTCTCTTCTCCAGGCCAAAGAGTCCCAGCTCTCTCAGCCTTTCCTCATAAGGGAGATACTCTAATCCCTTAATCATCTTTGTTGCCCTACGCTGGACTCTCTCCAGTAGTCCCCTGTCTTTCTTGGACTGGGGAGCCCAGAACTGGATGCAGTATTCCAGTTGTGGCCTCACCAGTGCAGAGTAGAGGGGGAGAAGAATATTAGTTTGAGGCTAACAAATGCCATTTCAGAGAGGTAAAATCACGCAAGCTATTTTCAGTAGTTTAAGATGATTCAGGTGGGAAAAAAGTATCTGAATAAGTGTTGAAGAAAGTAATTTGTAAATCCAGTAAAATGCTCTGAATGAAATGAATGGCACAAAATGAGATTTCAGGTGTTTGATCGACTTCTGGCTGCTAACAATGGCCACACCTGGTCAGCTTGCCTCCTTACTGAGGTGCCAGCTCTGCAGTCCGGAGATCCGTTGTTCCTCTGGACACAAGGGTGGATTTTGCTAAATCTTGAAATCTTGAAACCTGTCCCATTCCTGTGTTGTTAAGATGCCTACCTGAGTATAAGGCATGATGAAGTCTGGTGGTCTACAAGATGTGAAGTTAATTGCCATCCCTCTTAAAATTTCCCCTGTTTGGTGAGCAATGGCTGTCTCTGGCCGGACAGGGACAGATGGTCCACCACTGTTGCTGCTCTGGCCTGGCTGCCAGTCAGTGTGACCTTGGTGGTCTGAGCATTTGCAACAGGGCAAGGCTGGATGGGAGGGTCCTGCTTTCCATCACATCTGCTTTTGGGACAAGAAGGGAACATGGAATCATACAATAGTTAGAGTTGGAAGGGATCTTAAAGATCGTTGGGTTCCAATCCCCTGCCATGGGCAGGGACACCTCCCACTAGACCAGGTTGCTCCAAGCCCCATCCAGCCTGACCTTGAAGACTGCCAGGGAAGTATGCAAAACAGAGGTTTAATTGTGCCTTCTTATTCTCTGTGACAAAGTTAATTCAGATACTGCAGGAGCTGTGCTGGGTACACATCTTCCATTTGTAATCAAAAGCATTTTCTTTGCAATATGTGGTCTGTCAGTCTTGGTGGCTTAGTGCAACATGGTCCTGAGTTAAACTGACCTTACACAGACATGAAGGCATCAGACCAGATTTATGGAGGTAGACCAGATCACAGTTGTTTGGTAACGTTGATGGGCTTGATTTTGAGGTTAAGGAGATCTTCCTTTTTTCTTTCTTGGCATAATGTCAAATACAGACTCAAATAAAAGCACTAAGATTTGTACGTAATTAGAAAAATCTATATTTTTCATGGATGTAGCTTAAACTTTTTGATATTGTGCCAGTAGATTGATGAAATTTCAGCTCCAAATAATTTATATCCTACTATAAATTAAAGCAGCATAAGCTCTCTTTTTTCCAGTTTTACAATGGTGCAATTCAATTGAAAACGGTGATGCTGCCCTAGGAAAAGCAGGAGTAAAATAATATTGTAATAGCCAATACTACCCATTGACATTTATAATATGATTATTTCTCACCTTAGTTGAACTGTTACTTCTGGATTCATTAAATTTTGTAATATATTTGTTGCCCTGTTCTCCCAGATGTCAAGTGGGTTTTGCTTTTAGGAGTCTGATATATTAACAGCTTCATTGGAAACTAATCCCATGCACAGGTCAGGCAATCTGTTGCTGCTGAATAGGTTTAATACAATAAATAAAAAGCAGTTAGAACATATTATTAGTCATTTTAGTCAAGCCTTCAGATGGCTCCAGTGTTCTTTAAGAGGTCTTTCCTCTTAGCTAAAAGTTCTGCTTCACCAGCTGATAATTTCACTGCTGTTCCTCTTTCATGCTGTCTGTCTTGTGACCAGGCAAAACCATTCAACTTGTCTAGACCACAGTTGCTGCACATCAGGGATTTCATAACTTGCCTCTAACTCAATTGCAATGCTTTTTCTCTCTAATGCAGAGAAAAAAAAAGTCAAAACACAGCAGCTAGTTAGACACATTTTAAAAGCAACATTTTTAATCCACTTGGTTCTTCTTGGAGACAGAAGAATGGAGAGCTGGGTAAAAAGGAATTTTTTAAAGACACAGAGAAAGTCTTCCAGAGGCTTAGCAAATGGATATCAGATACTTGCTATCATTTTTAAATAGCAGAGTCAAACAGGGAACCCTTGCAATGAGTTACATAAGGATGTGAATTACCATGAGTACACCCACTGCTGCAGATTTCAAATGTCATATCTTAAGGGCAAAGTATTAAGAGAAAAATGTAATAAACTTTCCTCATCTAGAATAATTTTTTACAAGCATTTGGGAGTCAAGTTATATTGCGCTGTTGAAATAAGTGATGAAGCAAAGAGTGTTTTTCTCAGAGAGCTTATATGATGTAGGTGGAAAAGGTTTGGGTTTTTTTTGATTGCTTCATTTATTTGCAATGGTAACGTGATGTTCTTAATACCCATGCAGATGAGCCAAAGGACAGGCTGATTAATACTAGAAAAGTAGGATAAAGAAAAAAATTGATCCGAAACCGCCCTTCTAACCTTCATTTAGAAAATTAATGATTACTGAGGTTGCTTTAGATATCCAAGTATTTTTCACATTATAAGACAGTGTCAAAGGGCCTCATTTAAAGATTAATTCACCCAAAATGACGAAATTCACATTGAATAGAACGATATTCCTTCACTGGGGTTGTTGGGGTAGGTTACAGAAAGACAGTGTATTATTGTAGATTCCCTAGGTTTCCTTAGGCTTTTAGTGTACTTGCTGAATGCTTAGCATTTTGGCAGTTCAGCAAGATCAATTCATTACACAAATAAATTACTAATTATATTGTGGCTGCATAGGGTCCATGCTGTACAGATACAAGTGAAAATTGCCTATCCACAATCTTCAAAGATATCGACAGCAGTTTACATCTGTTTAAGGTCCAATTTGCATTCTTCTCATATTTTACAAAGATAACGATTTAACAATATACTGCATTTCATATTCTTGCATCCATGTCTTTAAAAACCAAAGACTTCACTTCTTTCATTTCTGTAGTGATCCCTGAAGTCTCAGGTCTTTCTGAAAAACCTACCCATACATGAAAACAGCTGTATTTGGACAACAGGTTGGTCTTACTGCATCCACGTGGGCCAACAGCAAATGCTGAAGAAAGAAATACTGAATAACACAGGAAGCATGCAATGATATTTTTCTTCCTAGTATGGTATGCCTTCCAAGCTTCTGGCAATCTGTAGCATAGGAATTTTCTGACTCATATGGTAGGAGATCACAGTGTTTAAGAGAAAGAGGGGCATTTTTTCCCATTAATTCATCCAATGGTTTTAAGCAAACTATTTTCGTTTTGGCCTCCAAAATTTTTGTGGCAATATATTCCACCAAATAATTATATTATGTAAATAAATACTTGTGTTTTAAGCCTACTGGCTGATCAGTGCATTAACTATGTCCTAGAAATATTAGCTGGGAAATAAACCAGGAAATTATTATTTACTATTCTATTTCTGTATATTAGTTACTCCTCACAGTGAAACTCTTCCAAATATTCATCATTCATCTCTGTGTTGAGGTGTCTTGCATTTAGAACACTATTTAGGCTCAAATATTGTCTCACTTTCAGCCACAAAGGTGTGTTCTGTAATAGTCATACCTGGGAATACTAGTGAATTGTGTCAGACCCTGCTCCAAGGACATTTGTTTAGATAAGGAAAGTAGATGTGTGTTGAAATTATCGTCAAGCAGAGCCTGGGACCTTCAGCCTTTGCACAATCTAAATGTAGCCTATTTGACTCCAGCAAAGGTCAGTAGCAGAACACATGATTACCCCTGAAGCAATTGCTTTTTAAAATAAGGAATCCATACTTTGGCATAAAATAAGGCTAGTGATATAGTAGGTCAACCTTTGATCCACCCAGAGAAATGAGAAAGGTATCTTTCATTTACAGCTTGAAGATTTCTGAAGCGGAGAAGAAAGGAAGGAGCACTGCAGCCAGGGCAGGACAAGTGGCCATCGAAGTGAATTAAGAGCTTACCAGCCTTAGACAAAGAAACTGGCAAAAAACAAATGCCCTATGATCCAGTGGAAATTTTGGCCTTGTGAGCTCTAAGTTACAAGATCAGAGACAGACAAACTCCAGCTTCTTGTGACTCCTGACGCTCCTTTGGCGTAGCTGCACGTGTATCCATTAAACATCATATGTTATAATTTTGACAATAGTAAGTGTGTGTGTCCTTTTACTGTTTTGGTTTTCAGTGTCTCCAGAGAGATGTTCCATTTCAAAGTGCAAAAATATAACCAAACAGCTATTCAAGACTGAACTGGTTATAGGAGACTTGGTAGAGTCTGCGGGGAGAATGAGTCCTCTGCATAATGCACTGGAAGAACTATGATTATTTAGAAAGGAACAGATAATCTTTGACTTCATAGAAGACAGTAATTCTCCCTTTAACATTACCAATTAAAAACCATTAACATAACATTACCATTTAAAAACTTTTCAGGTGGAAATTAGACTATCAAAATGAGTTAAGGCTTAACACATTAGCAGCTGACAGCTATTGGAATAAACTGGCTCCTAAACAGTTTGTCAGAAGTTGTAGGAAAAATACACAACTTGTGGATCAGTATTGATCAATATTGATATTTGAAGTCATAGAGTTGTGGAGAACAGTGCCATCATTCAACTCCCAAGAAAGAACCAAAGACAAAGTATAATTATCTTGGTGTCATGGTTTCAGTCAAATTTACCAAAACCAAATTGACAGATGGCCCTTCCTCCCCCCAGAAAGAAAGGAGAGAAAGGGATTTAGGAGTTTAGAATGAACTAAACTACTTTAATGAAGTATTAATACTAAAACTAAAGTAAGAAGAAAATAATGAAATAGATGCAGTATATACAAAACTGTATCAAGCTCCCAAGATGACAACCACGTCACCAGCAGACATCAGGAAAAGTCCCAAACTGGACTCGGTGATCAACAGGAGCTGGATTCCAGATCTGGAGTCAGGAATGCTTGGATCGGGATCAAAGGCAGAAGAACAGGCAGGGTCATTCTTGGACGTTGGCTATCAAATAAAGAGAGCTGACCCTTTGATCCCTCAACTTTTATACTAAGCATGATGCGGATGGGATGGAATGCCCTTGTTTGTCAGTTTTGGGTCCCCTGTCCTGTCCGTTCCTCCCTGTAGGTGTGATCCCTCTATGCTTTTCTGCTTCCAACCCTCCAATGGGGCAAATAACAAAATTACCTGACCTTGGTTGTTCTGGCAATAAATATAAGCAAGGGCCTCTCTCCATACCCTTCCTTGGTATAATCAGGTCTTATCACTGTGAGAGTGAACAGTTTTCTGAACAATGTGCTGTTAATTTCAGAGTTTAGTTAGTTAGAAGAGGACCAGCTACAAAAGTAAGATTGTAAAGCAGAAAATTGGTTCGTTTTACTTCAAACCAGGACGGTTGGTTTTAAAACACACTTTCAAATACAGTAGTAAAATATCGACACTAAAAAGTACTATGGGAAATATCAATCAATTAAAGTTTTAAACATAACTACTAATTAAATAATACAAACGTATACATACACTTCTCTGTTTCTAAAACTTAGACACCTGATACCTAGATTTAGGTGATTTAGAGACCTAATTTAGATTACAAAGATGCTTAGACTCAGATTTAAAAGCTGCTTTCTAAACATAGGCACCACCTGCCACCTGTGCCCGTTTCCTCCTCCCGCAGTCAAGTCTGCCCTTACCCAAGGGACCTCAGTCCTGGGCCAGGGACAGCCACTACCTGCTGTCTCTGCCACGTGAGAGGTACCACCTACACATGACAGCAAAACAAGCCATATTTAAGATTCATCATTCTCTTAGGTTTCTGGAATATCCTGAGATAACGGGCTTAAGGTGATGTATTTGAAAGAGGGAGAAAAATGTTCCTCCATGGCATTACTTGAAGCTTTTAGTGGCTTAGTACAATCGACATGATTCAAATGAAATGAAGAGGGACAGAGGCAGTATTAGTCACTGTAAATCTCACAAATGCCTTCATCTATGTCAGTGAGGATCGGAAATCTACTTTCCCTGGCCCATCATCAGTCTGACAGACTAGAGGTTTCATTATAACAATATAATTTACCTCCAGCTCTCAAAAAACAGAGGAAAGGCACCAGTTCCAGAATAAAAAATTCATCATGGAAAGCTGCTGAAACTGAAGTTTCTGAAGCATTGTTTTAGTAGTTTCTCTGCAAGATATTTGTTGGAGATAAAATATGTAATACTGCAGTGTAGAGCAATGGGCACTGCCTCAGAAAAGGCTCTGCTACTGTTCACTGCTCTGCCTTTCCAGTTCCAGCTTGTGCTAGAGCCGATGCCATCCCCATGGGCAGGTGCTATAGGTATATGGGACAAGTCACCCATAGGGCATCTAGAAGGCTGACAGCTGACATAAGGAAATCTGCAGCCTCAGGTTTATGCAGCTCTGGGTGTTGAAATTAGAGTTATTTGCAATATTCCTGTAATTTGCACCATTCAGCAGCTGAGTGAGACTTAGAGCATACTGTCCCGGAGGATCTCAATGTCTCGTTTCCAAGAATGGTCACGAAAAGCCTCTAGTAGAAGTGACATGACCTAGATGAAGTGAAACAGCAAAGCAAAATTAGTAGGTGAATATATTTCATAAATGTCTTCCTTTGTGTAAATGTGGATTTGAAATCTTTATTTTCCTCACTCCCACCACTAGTCCGACAGATTGCATGAAAAGCATGAATTTTGCAGGGAACAACAGGGAAGGAAAGTGGTGCTACTGTGTCCCAGAAGCAGAATAAAAAATGAGCACAGATTTGGGGTATATGCATCAGAATCGTACTGGAAAACACTTCAAGCAGTGACCTATGGACTGCGCTGTGGGAGTGTTGAGACTGAGCACTTCTGTTCAGAGGTTTTCATCTAGCAAAGGTCTCCTCTGAAAGCGCCACCTGAAATACTGCTACTTTTTTGAGGGGAATCTTAGGTCTGGCTGGAACCAGTTGGCTGCGGGGCCACCAGTGCCTGTGATATAATTGCAATGGCTGCTGAGAAAGCAGATGAAGGCATAACAAGGATAAACCCACAGGCATCTGTTCTGTCTGTTTAATCTCTCTCATCCAATGTCAAAGGTGAAGATCAAAGCTCCATGTGGCATGGCAAGAGGTAGCAAGAAGAAAGGTGTTGCTGTAGAAGGTGATTAGGATCATTGGGACTTTCTCCTCCTTACCCTCCTCATGGGATAGAAGAACCCTGGGGAGTTGCCACTGAAGGTGGAAGGGCATGAATCTGGGGAGCAGAAGGTGCAGGAAGGCAAGCTAGTGCCATATGGAGAGGTTATGCTCATGCTGCATATTCCCTCTTCTCACACCAGATGTTCCTGCATCTTGCCCGCATGCTCTTAACTGCCCAGACTAGAACCCACAAACGGTTACTCGATGAAGCTTTCCAAATTTCTGATTTGTTCCTTTGTACTACCCAACCAGATCCTGCAGAAGAGAAATCAGAATATAATTAAAAAAACAAATCTTGATATTTAATGACTTATAATATCAGGCTGAGACATCAAACAAACAAGTCCCATTTACTTGAAGCACTGTTGAATTCTACAAAATCTCATGATCCATGATCACACCATCTTCCAGTATTTGCATTTACTAAAAGCCAACCCGCACTCAAAAAGCCTAGTAATTGGCTTCAAAGCAACAAATGTACAGGTTCAGACTTAGTGGCAGAATTCAGAAGGAAGAGTTGGACCCCACACACCAGCTGTAGTAGCTGGGACATTTAGAGATAATGAATCAGAAAAAAACCAACACATCGAGAGAGTCCCCAAGGGACTCTCCCTCATCCCTTTCCATTTAGGTACATGCAAACTGTCAATGCAGCTTTTGGATACATAAGTCCATGTTTGGTAAGTTATTTTTGGTTATTCTATCTATTGAAATTCATCCAGAATCTAATTTACTACACCAGCAATGTAAGACGTGATGGCAGGAGTGTTTACGCATTGCATTTCTGCTCAGACTGTATTTCAGAGCCTCGTATTAAATCCTGCTATAGAGTGTTTTGTGATTTTTTTTTTTTAATAATACCATTATTTATTTGTGCATATTCAAAAACTCCAAGGTATCTGTAACTCCCTTAGAGACAATGAGTCTCTCTTCTCTGCCAAAATTAAGGCACTTCTAAGAGCTTAGCTTTCATTGACACCCAGCCCAAGGCTGCTCACTGTCTGTCAGAAAAGTGTTCATGTCTTTGACATAAAGCACTTCCACATTTTGGTTAACAAATTTCTTTACTCATTATTTTGTCAGTTTATCATGTGCATTGCATTCAGGGCATAGCAATGCCCAGCAAATCAGGTTAGTGGGCAGAATCTGTCAGAAAGTTTGATGCCTGACTTCGAGAAGGCTATGGTTCATAAAACTCTGATACTCCAAAAGCATTATCAGCTGCTGAAATCACTTCAAAGTAATCTTCTGTTCCAAATTAGAGTGCATGTTTGCAGCTTAATCAAGTCATTTAATTTACAGCCAAAGTTATTATTTATGGCTTATCATTCATATATTATAAGTAGTGTGCTGCAAACTACATTTGTAATGTTGATAGGTCCATTAACATACATAATTTAAATCGATATATTTTAAAAACTTGAACATCCATAATGGCCTGCTTAACAATCACTGTGACGTCTTTAAAATGTAGTCAAAAGCACAGTGATTGTCCCACGGGGTGTTTGCATTGCAGCATATATATCAATTTGCAACAGTAGCAATAGCATCACTTAACATTTTGTTAAAATATGCTTATAAAAGAGAACAAAATCATCAAAAGAAGGAAGGAAGGAAAGAAAGAAAGGGGAAATAATTTGTACAGATTGCTTAAAGAATAGGCAGGTATTTCCAAATGTAAAGAGTTGCCAAGGCGAATTTTGGAGTTTAGTTGAACAGAGCATAGTGCTGGATCATGCAGAAAAGTATCATGGATTTACTAGCATTAGTTTTGCATTTGCCTTATAAAATTTTGAGCATCATCTGAATGAAAGTTCTTATCTCTTTTCACCCCCTAACTGCAGTGACTGCCCAGACACCCAGCAAGAAGCTGCTGGAATCTCACATATTATATTTAATGCTTTCATACCATAGAAACAGACACCTTAAAAGACTTTATATAGACAGCACAATCATCCCTGCTGATTGAATCTATTTTTCTGTGATAACCATCCAGGTGTGAGCCTGTGAAAATAATTAAGCATAGGTATTAGAGTAATACCGCTATGCTGCTGCAATGAAGTGCACCAGAAATGTAAGTATCGTACCTGTGGAAAATAAGTATAAAATGCCTACAAATAAGGATAAAATTCTACCAGTCTCTCTCCATCTAGTTCTGCGTGAATGCAAGGGATGAGTCATGGTGTGAGGAGCTGGCGGATCGGGACCTATGGTTTTTGGTAGTCTTGAAACGACACGAGTTTTCAGAGAGACTGGGTGTTGGGCTTGGTAGGATTCAACTCTTCTGTCTAATTCCTCAGCGTATCATTATGGGCTGGTATCTATCGTTTGGTCAACCAGACAGCAGTTTTCTTTTTTCACACCTGCAGTTTTGCCTCCCTTTTTTGGTTTCTTCCCACCTTTCTCTCCCTCAGCCACCTCCTTCCACCAACACACTGTGTATCACCACCCCGCAGGTCAAGCTGACCCCAAACCTGGCAGTCATCTTTCCACAGCATCCTCCAAGCATCCTCATGATCAGTCTGTCTAAATGAAGCCAAGAACCCTCTAAGATGTGGTCTGTCCTCTTCTTTCTTACAGCTACAGTGGCAATAATCTATCCTCTCACTATTTTGGGTCTTGCTCTTTTCAATTCCCATTACTTTGACTTCAATGAAAATAGAGAATTGAATAAACTAAGTTGTCCAAAAACAGGAGAAGTGTTCCTGAGTGATACAACATTTGTGATGATGTATAAGGGGAGAAATAAAGTGATCCTTTTCTGAACTTGCCATTCTGATTTGTAAATGGTTTCTTTCACCCTGGTGAAAAGCTGATGCTTTTAGCCTGCTGCTGAATTCTGTAATAGGCAAACAGTATTTTTCAACACCCAGCTGTAAAGATAACATATCCACATGCTACTATGAATGACTAGTAAAGCCAGAATTTTCTAAATAATAGAGCATTGCTGCCCAATAATTCTTTGAGATTTTCAGTTTTCTGTCACTTTCTCATCCCTAAGCACAGTATCCCACAATCTTAGCACTGATTATATGTTACTAATAATACATGCCAGCCATGGAGACATTAGCAGTTACTACAAGACACACTTTAATACAACACCCTTTATTCCAGCAAGAAGACAGTGGTAGATCCTCACATCTGCCCAAAATTAGATGGTAAAATACATTTTTATTCTTAAAGAGAATCAGGTCCTAAAAATAAAATAAGCTCTGGCAGAGCCAGTGTTTGCAAAACCTTCAGATCTCCAGCAGTCTAAAAGTTCAGTCTAAAAGCATTGGCTATAAAGTTTTATGCTGAAAAAAAAGCTTAAGAGAAGAATAATAGTACCATAAATGATAGCACTGTCTGTCTGATATGCTCAATTGGCAATGGTTAGAAAAATAATGAAGATAGGGATTGTGTCATTCACCAAAGTGACACTTGTTTATCTTGATATAAGTAGTGACAATAAAAGGATGAATGATGGGGTTCAGTCTTTGTGTAGCTTGGAGAGCGGGCAGGCTGGAGAAAAAACTGGGAGTGTTTTGCTGTGTAAAGCACAAGAAATATTTCATTTCTCTGAGTTCCAGCTGTGACACTGATTTATTTTGCAATGAGACAGAGCCAACCCTACTAAATGTTAGGCGAAAGAAGATCTAGAATCTGAGTCCCATCTTCACCCCATCTGGGGTTTTGTATCATGTAGTCTCTGCTGACATTTTGGGGCCCAAAGTACCTTTTTGCTTTGCACTGAGGTTACGGGTATCTAACTTTCTGGTATCCACACAAGCTCACAAGTACCCAACTCTAAAGAGAGAGCTATGTCCCACCTCAGATCTGCTATGATTTAGATGTGCCTTATGCCTGAAACTTTACCAATGGGCTAGCAACGGTGGTAATCTTTTGCACCTGGGCCATGAAATCATAGAATCAGAGAATCTTCGTGGTTGGAAAGGACCTCTGAGATCATCGAGTCCAACCATAAGCACACAAACCCCCCTACAATCTCAGCCACTAGAGCATGCCCTGAAGTGCTACATCTACATATTTCATAAATCACTTTCCTGCTCCTGCTGGCCACGTTATTCCTGATACAAGACAGGATGCTGTTGGTCTTCTTGGCTGACTGGGCATGCCGCTGGCTCATGTTGAGCTAGCTGTTCACCAGCACCCCCAGGTCCTTTTCTGCTGGGCAACTCTCCAGCCACTCTTCCCCAAGCCTGTAGCGTTGCTTGGGGCTGTTGTGACCACAATGCAGGACCCAGCACTTAAACACGACTTTTGTTTGAAGTTCATGTTATACTCTTGTTTATTTTCTTCTAAATGGTGCCCAGCAGCACCGAGTGCAGGCTGGCATGGGTGGCTGCTCTACCACAGGAAAGCTCCAGCTGTGATACTTCAAGCTTGAACAGAAATAGTAAGCAATAGCAGGTACCTCATGCAAAAGATTGGCTGTTGTCAGCTCAGTCTTACAGCCTCAGGATATACGTATGTTACGGATATCACATGGATATCATCAGGATTAAGGGTGAATTCTATAAAAAAGTGCAGATAAAAAAGTCCTGCCTAACACCTGTGAATTTGCCTGTGTTTTCATCATTTACATTTATTAAAATGCTAATAGAAGATCAAAAGCATTGGGATAGCTGTGAAAATGTAATGAAGTGCCACAATCCAATGGCTTATCAGTTCTGCAGATCTTACTGACCTTTTTCCACTCAGTCTGCATAGAAGTACCACTGATATCATATTACCCACCTGGGCATCCTGGGATGATGGACCATGCAAGCTTTGCTTGTTCGTTTGTGGGCTGTGAGGCTTTGCAGGGTAGTGCTCTTTCTGAGGAGGGTGTGGAAATACCTTTCGTATTGACTAGACCCCATTTCCCTTGCCATCCTTTCTTCTGTATCCCTGTGGGATTTTCAGGGACAAGAGACAGTCACAGGCATTTTAATTTCATTTTCATTGGCCAGGTTTATTTGGGCGAAGAGAACGGCCAGACTGAGGTCATCACTTCAGCTTTCTGGTTGCAGGAGAGGGGAAAAGCCAAACAGAAAAAGCAAATGCATCCTCTTTACAGGCTGACATGAGCTGAGGAAGATAAATATTCCAGCACAAAACATAAGGAACAAGTTCAAAGCAGGAAAACATGAAACTTCATAGGCAAACCTGAATCCTGACAGGCACAAAAGAAATTAAAATCAGAATTGGCACATGGATGTGTGCTTGGATCCAATTCGTTTCTTGTAATATCAAGAGTAATAAACAATCCTTCATAAAAGTAATTTGTGCTTGTATGTCCCAGCTATTAATGTGCCTGGAGAAATAAATATTAAGTCTGGAGTGTGGGGAAAGCTGGAATCATGGTTAGAGGGCATACCGTGCTGTGTTAGCGTGTCCTTATGGGTGGAGGCCTGTTCATCAGGCTCAACTGCTGCAAGGGTGTAAGAGACAGAGCCTGTGCCCAGCAAGTGCCTTGGAAAGGGGACAAGAAGGGACAAAAGGAGGCAGCCCAGAGGAAGCTGAAGGATGCTGCTTCCCTGCTCGTGTATGGGCTGTGTCAGGAGGGAGAATTTGATAAAGAAATGGACATGAGTGCATGAGGTCTGACATCCTGGTACTCTTGTGACCCGCTTTTAACTTCAGGTTTGCTAAAGAATGTCTTTATCCCATACCTGCTCTCACAGCAAACCTGTCCTTGGCCTCTGGGGCCAGCAAGAGCTCAGTCACTGGAGAGCATGCAGGGAAAGAGCCAGGAGCAGGAAAACTCTGCTCACTCAGGTTCTTCCTCCTCCCAGCCCCTGAGGGTTGAGGACTGTGGGAGAAGCAGCACACACAGTTGGAGAGGGGCTGTCTCACGGCCTGATATGTTGATGCCTGTATCTCATACGTGTAGCTGGTTTCATTTGAATTCCTAGCCAGGTAGTCTTTGTGCTTCATTTTTTTCTGACAACAGCTGCTCTTTGATTGCACTTGCCTACCTAATAAGCTGTGATTGAGAACCTTTTATCTCCAAAAATGAACAACTGTCATGAATAACTGGAATAATGGTGAGAAATTAATTGTGCTGAAACCAACACATCAAAATGGCTGAACTAATTGAATGTGCTGTTATGGTGCAATGACTTCAGAATATTTTCAATACTGTGATAAGCTGATCTTGAAGCAGAAGGAAACTGGTTGACAGTACTTACATACAAATGTTTACTATGTGTTTTTCAAATGCTAGAGAATGGAAGTATTTCGAAGGAGAGGAGGGCACTGGCAGAGCTCTGGGAGCGGATGGGTGCCAGCTCCTGCGGTGCCTCCTGCAGGGGCTGTGGTTGGATTACTGCCACCTATTTTTGTTTAGCAAGAGCACTGAGTACCACTCTGGAGCAGCAGCTGACAACAGAGCCAGTAGAACAGGTTAATAATTCAATATTCAAGACAAGTAGCTTTCATTTAATGACCTCTGGGCTGAAAAAATTTGTGATAAATTGGAGACGGGCAGAGAAAGCATCTTCTTTGAGTGTGGTGGGTAAAGGTGGGTCCGTGAAAGTAAGCAGGAGTTTCAAAAGCATTTCAGTGACTTTTGTGCCATTTAAATAATGCCACCAGTCCTAAGAAGATCAGGAGAGGTGTGCAGACCTGTTAATGCACCAACAGTCACCTGACTATTTTCCACTGGGCCTATGAAACTCACTCCCTCTGGATTTTCTTCAAGTGACACTTTCACAACTTTTAATTAAACTTACTTTTGCACCTAAAATGTTGCTGTGTCATGTCTTGGTTGCACCTATCTCATATTTAAAGCTGTTTGGCATTTGAAACAAGGACTTTATAGCTAGAGGCTTGCTAAGAGAAGGAATCGTAATGATCCTGGTGTCCACTGACATCAGCTCAACACCAGCGGCTGCAGTCACTTTGATCCAAAGCTTGGTGGTGGGACACCACACATCCCTCAGCCTCCTGCAAACCCAAGCAGTGCTAAAACGTGAAAAAATCATATTTCATTTATAATACAACTTAGAAGGGCTGAATTTTGAGATCTCTCCTTTATCCCCATTGTCCCAAGTGCCAGCTTTTTGTATTTATATGTCAAAGACTGAGGTGTACAGGACTTTCCTCTGAGCATCGTAACCAGAAGGGAGAGATTGTATGCCAAGGTGACCCCAAGCTCTGAGAGTAATGCCTACTGTATGGGCTGTGTTTGAAGATATTACTCTAAATCAGGGGGGAAAAATGCATGCATAAGTGTTAATATTATTAAACACATGGTAATATTCTAAAAAATGTCACTGATATTTTGATTTTTGAAAAATTGGTGTTCATTTTAAAGTTCATGCACTTTCTAATGTACTTCTCCAAGTAACTAAATAGAGCAAACCAATTGCCTGCCATCAAGGACAGAACAGGGAGGGGTTCAGGACTTAGGACGACAAATATAGCTGTTGAAAAACGCCATTTCAAATGTTCTTGAGATTGAAAAGCTCTAGATACTTTTTATTTACTTATTTTAGTTTTAATAACCAGTCAGTTCCTTCATGGAGGTTTCTAAAAATAAGCGTGTTGATGCAAACGCTGCCGGGTGGAAGCTGGAGGGCTGCCTTGTTCTCAGTGTGAGGTGTGAGTCCCAGATGAGGGCTCTGGGCTGCTGCCAGGCTACTGTATATTGTGCCTGAGTGATGGTGACTCCTCCAGCACTGGCTCTTTCCTGCAGCAAAGGCATTATTAACAGCTACGTGCGGATTTCCAGATGGATCTGGAGGGTGAAAGGCAGTAGCGGTTATTCTTGGATTGTCTAAAATGGTCTTTTTTAGCTGATGATCCTTACCAAGGATCTGGTGTACCTGTTGGATTTGGGAGGTAAAGGGCTCATTTTGGGGTAAGTAATAAGGAGATAGGCCAAGGCTTCTGGCCAGCAAGGGATGGCAATGTGCTGAGGCTGCAGCTCATCTTTGTGCACACAGGAGAAGGTTATTCTGCTGTTCTTTCACCCTGGCAGCTTGCAAGTCTAAAATCAGCTCACATCTTTCCTAAGTTTTGCAAAAAACAAGTAAATTCAGATATACACAAATAAAATTTAAAGTGCTGTTTTCTTAGATCTATAGATCTGTTCCTTTAAAAAATACAGCTACATTGTTATCTAACTTCATCTATCACAGATAGGCTCTTTTTTTGGTAATAATGGAGTCACATAACACAATTTCCTTGATTTCTCTCACTTGCTTGTAGATGGAACCATGCCACCTGGACCACCTCCACTGTCGAGTGGAACAAAGCACTGCAAAAAAGACCTTTACAACTGCAAAATATGTATTTTATTAAGTGGAGTGAGGAAGGGAGGACATATCTTCAACACCTCTTTTAAGACAACTCCCTCACATCTCCCTGCTGATTATAAAAACTTGCTCCCTTTCTGTTTCAGATGGGTAAAGTCAGAGTCCTCCCTCCAGAGGGCAGGTTGAATTTATAAAACTCCAATAAGTATGGGCAAACTTTTAATAACAAATTACATTTATTTCTTTTTCCAATACCTTAATGGAATCTGAAACACCAAGATAACACAAAGAATGAGCATGTGGCCCTGAGATGCCAGAATGCTTCTTAAAAGCTTTGAACAGGCTGGAAAATGGAGCTGAGAATAGTCTAACTAAGCAAACATCATCATGGAGAGAAACTAAAGATTAGGACTAACCTATGGTTACTGCACTGAGGTTAACATATCCTGTGTTCCACAAAGCTCCTAGCATGCAGGGTTCACCCTAAATTCAGACCAATTTGGGCACAAGATTTCTTCGAGCTGGCCAAAACAGGTGGGGTTTATTTTCAGTTTTGCTTGAAATGGAGAAAACCAGGTAATGGTGAGTAATGTAGCACTCTGAAATCCATAGGTACAATTTGAAATCAGTTCCAGTGATTTCCATTAGCATCAGTGAGACTGTGATTTGGTTTATTTCTATGAAACTTCTGCCCAAGGGACAGAGGATGGTGAGAGGCAGGAACTGACTTGGTGACTGGTCATGAGGGAGCCACTCTAGAGCTGTGCACAGGAATGGAAGTCACTCTTACAGTGTGTGGCTAAACAGCTAATCTCACTTCTCACATCCAAACCCTGGTCATTTAGGCTGCTCATGTGTGGCTCTGAATTCAGGTCCATTAAAACTCAAAAACGTTTTTCCCTTTGGGGAAGTGGAGTTAAGTAGGGTGAGTAACTTCTGCTTTCATGGACATCATTTGCTAGCCTACCATTTGCTTGTCTGTCTGGGAATGGTACTTGCTTGTAGATTAAAGTCATAAATGAAATTATTTTGCTCCTGTCATCACCATCCCTCTTGGCCACGGTTATGCTGCACTCATCTATCCTGCAGATGCTGCACTCATCTATCCTGCAGAACTGCTACATGATATGCTGCTGAGTGCTGAAATTTTTCCCTCTGAGAAAAATAACACATAGGTCAGCCCCCTCCTTTTCTGCTCAGTGCTTTTCACCACCCATCAGCAGAAGCTGGGACGAAGCATAGTTTTTAAATGTATTTTGACACTTTCTATGCAGGCACAGTATGATGCTTCTGCTTCTTGCTGGTGTTTGAACTTCTGTCCATCTCCTTCCTCCAGCTCCCAGGCTCTCAGGAGTGGATATCTGGCATGCAATGCTGTGTGCTCCTGTGGCAGAACAGAAATAGCCTAAATTCGCAAGCAAAGTCCATAAACCTACCAGCTACCTTTGGAGGATGGTGATACTATAGGAGAAAGAAAAACTGAAGAAGCTCAACACAAGCTATTAAGGAAGAAATCCTCACAAGGTTGGGAGTGAAGTTAAGCCCCATTTTCTTTGGCTGTCAGTTCTGTGTGCAGTTTGCACACTTTCATATACACAATGATGTTCACTGTGCAAATGCAACATGGGTGTAAATACCATGTCAGATGTGGGGGTTTCGTGGCTGATAATAATGATTGATCTTTTTTACAATTTGAAAAATAGCTGAATCCTGAATATCTGCACAGTAGTATCAGATTGTCACTACCAGTGCCTGGCTAGGATTGTTCCACGCAGCACTTCAATCACTTTTTCAAAGTGCAGTGCATGATTGTGCACAAAAATCTCTTTGTGTGGAAGGAAGGGAGAAGAACTTTTCCTCCAGTTCCTTCTGAGACCTCAGAGGCAAGTTGGCTCTCTTTGACATTGATTCAGGTAAGGTTTCACCAAACCCTTGGTAAACTTAAACTTCATTGGCTAAGGGTGGGTTTAAGCACTCACTTGAAAGCAGCTACGTGCTGCCACGCATGGCTGAAACATTGTTTGCTCTCCACTGTTTAAGAACTGGCCTCCAATTCTCTGACAGGTGGTTTTGGTGCATCTTTCTGCTCAAGACAGTACAGCTGCTTTTGTACATTAGTCGTTGATCAAAGCCGTTGTGCATATAGGGGAGAAATCCCTGGAGTCTCCAGTTCCAGCTGCATTTTCCTGCCTTGAGCTATCTGACCTGTGCCAGAGAGGAGCCTGAATAAGAACCAGAATATACAGCATGGACAGCAAGGACATCACAGTGTAGGTACAAAACTGGCTGTGCTTCAGCATGACACAACAGACCAGTTAACTGTGCATAATTTCACCCATGTTAAACTCTTCTGATAAGCTTCCTCTCATATTATTGCTGGTAGACATGGTGGCAGTTTGTGTAGACTTTTCCCAGGAGAAACAAACCAGCTCAACTCTCACAGGTGGGCAGTGTCAGGGTTAAAAAAACATAGTAGCTCACATATGAAAAATAGTCTAAGCACACAACTCTTTTCAAACAAGTATGAGAAATCATAAATGCTGAGCACATGGACAGTCCTTTCACCAGAGGAGCTATTTACATCACATCCTCAGCTGCAAGCAGCAAAGCAAATTTCATCTTCTCTAACAGATTGTTTACTGGCTTTTGGACAGTCCCAATGGTGCTGAGATACAGGTGGTTTAGTTAATTCAATTCACTTTGCAGTCAAGGTAAGCAAAAAGCATGTGCTGGCTCAGCAGCTCTGTGGAGATGGAGCTGCATTGAGAAGAAGTAGCTTGGTTTCTAATGATTGCAGGACATCCCAGAGGAAAATGCAATATGGTCAAGCAGAGAAAAATGAAACTGCAGGGTGTTAAAATTCAGTAACTTTTTCTCCTGGTGATTCAGTTCTTTTTTTCTTGTTAAAAGAAAGGGTTGGGAAGGTTAGCTTAAATTTTATGTGGGTTTGCGTCTTTTCTGGGCTTCTCAGTTTTTGAACTGAGTGAATTCACACCTCATATGCATCCTGCAAGATATTTCTTTAGCACTTTATTTTCATTCTTTTATAATTCAAAAGTTCAGTAACTGCTTTTAAATTGAAAAATCCTTTCTGTAGTATTCCACTGCACCTGGCTCTTTTGAAAATACTTTTATCAAGATTTCTTACTTCTATTAGTGCTAAGCAGAATCAGCGGCAATTCTGTCCTTTTAACTTGGCTCAATTTCTTCTTCTACTTTTTTTTTTTCCTGCAATTGGCATATCTACTAGAGCCCTGGATAGTTATTTTCTTACAGGTTTATCCTAACTTGCTTCACTTGATTTCATGTATTTCTTTTCAGTGATTTCTGTCATTGAGACACTATTTTGCCAAGCTGACCTTTGAAAATTTATTATATTTAATTATAAAAATAGCATCTCGTACCTCATAAAAAATGCCTGTACCTCACATAATTTGAACAGCAATTTATAAATAACATATGGTGGCTCCATCCATGGGGAGCTAAATGTCTGTAGTAATCATAGCAGAGGACAACTTTAAGGCTAGCTATTCAAGATAATAATGCAATGGCTATGAACATCTTAATGCATGACGGTAATTAATGGAAAAGGAAATTTAGAGTGATTAAGGTTTACATCGCTGTATGCAGACATACCAGTTGAGGCAGAAGTCATGAGTTCAAAGAACACAAGAGATTATGGTTGGGATAGGCAAAGACTACAGAAAACTTAAAGGCAGACCATAGAAAGCTTAAGTGTGAAAATGAGTCTGTAAAATATTCCTGAGAAAGTTGGAAGCAAAATGCAATCGTAGTCTGAGGCTGAGTATCTCATGGCATCTTGGTGAGTCTTAGAACAAGGAATAATCCTTTTAAATATTTGTTTTTGTACCTTGCTGTGGAGGACTGTAGAAGAAAAGCTTTCCAGTATCAATGGGGCTGTTGTGAGATTGCTGACTGCCTGAGGCAGCCGAAAGGAATACATGTCTTCTGGTGTTAGAGCCTTAGGAAGGCTTAAGAAAGTCAGAAAATCAGTGAGGTAAATACCATGGTATTTCTCCAGTCTCAAAAGCAGTTTGATTAACCTGTATATTTTGGAAATCCTACTTGTTTCCAGGCTCTGAGACATCTGGAATTGGTAAGAAAGGAAATTGATGGGTGAGATCCTGAAAAGACTGCTTGGTAAAGGATTAAAGGCTAGTGGCACACTTAGTGCCAGGCAGCATGTTTTGAATGGAGAATTGGTCAAACAAATTTATATGTGATGGAGGAAACTGCCTTTGCCTCATGCATGAATCATTAGTTTACATACATAAGGAAAACAGGTGTGTGATGGTGGTAGGTGTGGTACCTCACATTACTGTTTTAGTGGATGGATCTTTGGTGTATATAGGGGTGGACGAGACCCAGGTTAGGCCATCTGGCATGGGTGATGCCACAGTGCAGAGCTGAGGTACTAGGAAATTAGAGGGGATGCGAGAATTATATAAACCTGCGTGGAGGTGCTGTGTAATTTTAATGAGTGTGTTTGGGACCAGTAAGGCAGCTAAGAAGGATCTCCAGGGCTTTTGAACTCCCACTGACTTTCTGAAGTTATTCCAAATGCAGCCATCACCTACAAAAGCTGGCAGCTTGACCACATTAAAAACAAGAACCTGATGGTACAAAAGTACGAGCCAGTATTCCTTATCTCCATCAGTGAAAGTACTTCACAGCTGTCATGTTTGGTCAGATGAGCTTTTACAGACTCCAGAGATTCAGATTAGTCATTTAGTTTAAAGCAAGGTTGTGTTCCCACAGCTGAAAGCGATGAAGTTACTGCAGACAGTTCACAGCTAAACATCCTGCATTCTGGAAGGTATCCAACCCAGACATGAGAAGAAAATACTGGTTCTGCTGAAGCTAGTGGAAAAATTCCTATGAAGTTCAATGGTGGTAAAATTTCAGTTTGAACTTTCTGAGATAACCCAGCACAATTTAAAGAGAAGGTGTTACTCAGGGGTCGGGGGCATTACACTGCGCAACACACCCGCTACTGTCCCAGTTGGTAGCTGGGAAACCAAGGGATGAGTCAGTACTTTCAGCCCAGAAGAAAAAAGGTACCTACCCTGTTTGACCTTTCCCTCAGCACTGATTGGAGTAATTATATTAGCGTGAATGTTATGGGAGGTGCAGCATATACAATGTTTTCATGTCTTTGTGTTGTTTAAGAAAACTTCGCTGGTTTCTTGTTCATTCAGCATCTGTCTAGATATCGATACTGTGAGAGGGTGAAAGCTAAAAATCTTCTTCAGAAGCTTTATCAAGATTTATGTGCCTTGCTAACTGCTGAGTGACCTGGATTCTGTCCTGAGATTCCCTGCTATAAATTCAAACAAATTATGGAAAGGGGAACTGGGAAACGCCTGCTGTTTAATTACCCCATTCTGCATCTGTAAGACCAGCTCATTCTTAGCAGATAAATGTCTAAGACGTGCACACAGAGTGTATAAACCAAGACATAAATCCTGATGTATATTTATGTGTTGGAGATTCTTTCATCTCCCTTGGTGATCTACTGTAGGATTTGTCAGTTCCTATGGCACACATGCTTTCCTAACCTAGACTTCTCTGACTGCAAATGGAGTTGATTCCAGTTTGGTTTAAATATTGGTGGAAATGGAAAAATGTGGATTATCTTACTCTGTAACAATCCTTGCATGTATATGAAGATTATTACCATGTTTCTGTGATGCTTCTCTATTCTACAATAAATAAAGACTTTTTCCTTATTTAAAGTTTCTTCCAACTTTTTCTACGGGCTGAGGGCTTTTAAAGTTTTTATTATTTTATTTTTCTCCTCTAAACATTTTCTCATTTGTCTAGAACATTAAGTGAAATGTCCAGAGTGAAATGCTGTACTACAGCAACAATTTTCCATTAAATAAATCAAACCGTATAAAGGGAATGAAAATGTAGGATGACTTGCACAGAAAATAAAACTATTTAAAAAAGCCATTAACTATTCCTATCACAATTCCCACTGAGTACACATCAAAGTAAACGTAATGGACTGACCCACTGCCAGTAATGCAGAACCACTTAATAAATTATTGTTTAAAAGACTATTAATAAAATAATTATCCTGTTTTTATTCTGTCTTCTTACTGTTCCTGTCCAGCAAGAAACTTCCGTGGCATCAGTCTGGGTGGTGTTTATTTGGCTCCTGCTAAGGAAAAAGGACCAGTTATTCTGGCTACCATTTAATCCTGATTTATTGTATGCCCTAAGTACTGGCAGTATCTTTCAGGTATTGTAGCCTTGCAAAGACAAACTGAAATGCAATGTGTTCTACATTTTAATATCTGAATGTATTCTGAATGGTCATCAGGCTCACATCTGCACTAGCTTCACTGGGCAGCAAAGAAGGGTTACACCTGCCACACCTGGGGTTGGTGACAACCAGTGCAACAAAGCATGAGGAAAATCAAACACTTATGTCTTCCCAAAGACTAATTGCTGTTGAAGATGAGGGCAGGATTTCTCTAATTATTAGAATTTGTACCTGGAACAAGATGTATAACCTTCCCTTTCTGGGTTAGCACTTACTGTCTGCAGCGGCCTGCCGAGAAAGACATTTAGAGTGAGATTGCTGATAGCGTGAAGGAAATGTTCATATTCCTTTAAGTAAGGAAATTTTGCTGTAGAACTAAGACTTTGAAATATGCAAAGGACGCTAACGTGCAATGGGACAGAAGCCCTCTCCAGCTGTGGAATTGGCCAAAGTTATGAAATAGGAAGTGCTTGTTTTAAAGTGTGCAAGACACTGTGCTGGCTTGCAGCATAAATTATGCATCTTCCCCTTCCCGCAGGCCTGCTGTGTGTCCATGGCTGAACACACAGTCCTTGGCTTCAGTGGAGAGAAACTGTCTGGATAACAAAGGAAATGGATGATTTGCTACTAGGCAGAACATCCAATTCTCGCTGAGCTGGTTGTCCTTAACGACACTGGAGTGTGCTGTTAGGATGGATGCAGCTACATTCCTGAGAAAGGAGCACTATCTAAAAAAAGTCAGTGCTCAACTTCTGCTAGTTCAACTTCTGGTAGTAGTTACCATCTCAGTAGATGAAGGAGAAACAAAATTTAAAACTTAGGAGGTAAATGAGAGTTAGTGCATGTCTGGAAAAGATTTCTTTAATGCTCATTCTGAACTGAACTAATCTTGTTGCCATTGTGTTCAAACTTACTCTGCTCCACTTCCTTTCCCATAGACTTACACCATCGATCAAATGTACCTCCAAACCCAGTCTAAAACCCAGCCTCCTTTACCATTCACACTATTAGCTTGCAAATGCACTAAGTTTCAGACTTAGTCTGAGGCCCAGAGCACTCACAAGGGCACTTCTGCTTTTGCACTCAGACCCAGGAGGAAACACAGCTGAATTTACCACCACCACCAAGAGTGACCCTGAGCATGGAGTGTGGTAATCCCAGACTAGACTCCATCAGAGGGAGCAGCAGTGTGGATGATCAGAGGCTGGAGACAGAGCCAGCTGAAATCAATTCTGCTCTCACCAGTAACACAGGTGCATCTTTGTGCTCTCTCTGCTAGGCAAAACACACAAATTTCTCTTTGCTTTCTACCATCAGCCATGAAAAATGTTGGAAGCTGTCATCTCCCTAAAAGAGTATCATTTCTTGTGACATCTCTTTAAACAAGTATATGACAGAAAAACAGAGAAAGAGCACAATGCAGAAATTAGTATTCAATATTACTTGAAATGATAGTAAATGCTACCCAATGGAGCAATTTTTTTTTCACAGCATAATCTGTTGACTTGATAGTCAACGTGAAATGCAAACATAATCTCTACTTGAACCTCAGACAGTGGATGCACAAAGCATCGTCAGTGCAGATGAGGAGCCCCTGGGTGTGTTGGCAGTACTGGCTAGCTGAGATCTGACTCTGAAGGGAAACCCTCAAAGCTGAGTGAAGCAAACAAAAAGATAAAACATGTCCTCAGCTCGTGGCTACAGAGCTGTGTGCTCTGGAAGGCTGCTCCGCAAGAGCTGTAGTATTCCTTCAAGTGCTCTGGGAGATACGTACTATGTTACATCCAAGAGCAAGCCGTAAAGTATAGTAGAGAATAGTCATTAAGAGGGCACTGACTAGTTTAAATTATCAAATAGTTAAGCCATGGCAATGATACAGAACATATTCCTATAAAACATGAGGGTATCTCTGGCTGTAATAGGACTGTCCTTTTATATTTCATTGTCAGAAAAGCATACTAACTGCAAAACACTGCTTGGCCCGCATAAAACCGTACTCAGTTTTTGAGAGTTTTATTTATGGGGTAAGCAGTGCAATGACATTTTAAATGCTTTCTCTTTGGATAGCAATAATGACAGAATGATTATTTAAGTGATTTTCTCAGTCAGGCTTGTATTTAGGAAACTGAAGTGTATGAAAATTATTGCCATGTAAATGTCAGTGAAAGTGATTAATCAGTGAGAAATTTAAGAAGATATCATTTGTCCCCTTTTCCTCTCTTCTACTGATATTTTAAAAAGCAAGCAGAACTATGATGTCCTGGGAAATATTATGGAATCACAATATGGCATGATTTAAGGAAGGGATTCCATCTCCTCTATTGCACTTGCCACACGGCATTTCTATAAAAATTCAGTATAAATGAACCGTACACTAGTCTCCTTGAATGTAATCCAACCGCAAACAGTCATTTCTGAGTGTAAACCCCTATCTCCACTATAACAGAAAACAATTTATCAGAGCACTAATAGCCTGAAAGATACCGAACATTTCAGAATAAAAAGGCTGCTAAGCATGTTGCTCAGCGCTTTTCTGAATTTCTGTTAATGGGAGATTTTTAGTACAGATGAGGCAATATGTTTCAGAAATTGTTTAGCCCGAAAGGTCCTTCAGTCATCCTGCAACAACAGTGCTGAAATAATGGCTTAGATACAACTGATCCTTGAGGACAGAGAATGCAAGTCAGCTGATTTCCTGAGGTTTCTTACAGAAAGTTTGGGGTTCCATGATTCTGTGATCTTTTTACAAAAACGGTCAAATTAAGTAGGACAAATTAAGATAAAAAAAAAATGACAAGGCAGAACTCCCTAGAACTAGAACAATTTTCCCAATAATTTCTCCGAGATTTTTTTTTTAGCTTAGTGTGAATATCACTGAGAAATTATATTTCTTGTATATTTCTGCTAACACCAATATCATGGCATTGATGTATATGTATGCTGATTTGTTTTTATAAATGGCATGTTTTATACTCAATGAATTCAGTCACTCATTAATTTTCTGTAGAGCAGCATATATTTCATTAGATGCTTTTCCATCCTGCAGAGACAGACATCTCTGAAGAGACGTTTATCACTGATTACTGCAGAAAACATTCCTAAATTTTGAGCCATGTACTGTTTCTCTTTCTTTTGATGTCTTGACTTACTCAAGCTGGTTTGTATGTAAAAGTTATTTCCAAGACAAAATTCTGTGTCACCCTTCATTTAATTACAACTGATTATTAGGTTCAATTCTGTTGCTGATATTAAAGGTGTTTCATTATTTTATTAATGTTTTCAATAATTTGTAGAGACTATGCTTCAATCTGTTTTTTTTTTATCTTGAAGAGATTATTACTCAAGAGGCTTTGATATTTATTTAAACAGACATTTTACTAAAGAAAAAGGAATTAAGGAACCATCTGTTGCTTGTAGGTGGTGGTTTTCCTTTCCATTGTTAAAGGGAGTGTATGTGTGTATATTGTGAACATACAGTAATATATACTTATATATAAATAGAGGTAGAACACCATTCTGCATCATGAGCTTAAAGGCTGGTATTTCTGCTGCTGTTTATGGAAGTAATATTTGAGATACTGGTAGTTTACGTCAATGCACATAAATTTGCATAGTCTTGATGGATTTTACACCAGTGTTACAGGGTATGTGCTACGACATCCTTACTAAGCATGGGGTATGCTCATCCAGGTAGAACACAAGATGACTGTTGGGTGTTCTGGGGAAAAGAGGCGGCAGGGTTTGGAGTGGTACCTATGTATCTTGTAAGGATAAGTTTTTTCTCTGGGGTTCCAGTCATCCACTGGTGTCTGATAACCTATTTATGTCCAGGGCCACAGTGTCAGAATCCTCACCAAATGTCTTGATCAAAAAAGTTGCTGAGAAGCTGCAGCGTCTCACAAGGAGACGTGACTTGCCACACCAAATTGTTTTCAAGTTATTAAGAAGAGTAAAGGTTATTACAGTTTAAAGACCCCCACGAAAAGCTACCAAAACAGCATGGTGAAACAGTGATTTTGAAAGCTGAGCACTGCCTAGACAGCCTTGGAGTCAGCAACAGCTAAAAGATCTTCCAAAAGAAGATCCCAATGAGAAGTTGTAATGAAAACCATTCCTATGGCCAGCATCTCACTGCCACAGTGTATTTTGGTCCCATATATCCAGTATAGGCCTATTTTGGACAAAACGGACAAAAAACTGTTTTGGCACTTGTCTGGTTCTGCAGTAAGACTTGGCCCATTGGGCAGCACTTTTTGGTAACCTCTCACTCCTTTTTGACTTGCCTCATATCAGTCTGCAATTGCATGTGGGCAAAAAATAACCTCCCTGTCCTCAGCTGGACACTATGGGCAAAAATTTTACTCCTCAACTTTCATAAATGTAAAGTGTTTAGGAATATCTATGTCTTCAGAAAGGACCTCATGCATAATGATTGACTCAGAACCAGTGAGAAGTGCTATGGACCTCAGAAAAAAATCCAGTTATTAGCTCCTTTATCTTTTACTTGCTCTGTACCCTAGACATGACTCCAGGAAGCCCACTCCTACACTAGTGAGATGTTTGTCTCCTGCCCTTGGTACAGAGGGAGTGTCCCTCACCCCACATCTCATTTGGACTGTCAAACAAACTGTAAGGCCAAGAACAAAAGGTCTTCTTTCTGTCTGATTTTCTGTGAGTATGTTGCATTCAGTAGTTTTAAAACTCTACATATTTTGTAAACACTAGCTGGATTTATCGCCTATGACTTCATGCTCTTCTTCCAGGAATTAGCTCTTTGAAGTGCTTTCCCAGAGAATATTACAACTAAGATATGTCTGTTCCATTTTAAACTTACTGACACTGCTCTATCTTTTCAGATAGATAAAACAACCAGACTTCCACAATTTAAACTAGTCTCTTAAGCATGCAACAGATCAGTATAGTGAATAGGTGCCTGGTGCCTTTCCATGCTTTGGAGACTCCAAAGGCAAAAGCTTCTAGGAAAGGAAGAAAACCTGTAAAGCTAGTACCTGCACTAAACCTTGTGCCTTGTTCTATCCTACTGCAGATGCTATTGCTCAAGGACACGGAGCTCAGGGAGCTCTAAGTGTGCAACACCGGGAACCTATTTAGTATAGCACTGACTTGATTTTAATGAAACAATTATTTAGAAAATTCAGTCACATATATAAGTGCTATCATCCTCTTGCTTAAAGACTAACACCAGATTACAAAAAATGACAGCCCTTCATTCCTCCTAGTGAAGCTAAACCTTTAGACTACAACAGAAAGGGAGTGCCACAAGACAGGAACCAAAGAGCTGCTTGCTGATGAGTAGTCTTTCTGGGAGAAGAGGCTTGGGATATGGTGTCATCCAATCTGTGTATTTTAGTCAGTGGTCTTCAGTAGAAAAGTCATGAGCAGCAGATGGGAGCAGCAGCAGAGTCAGGACTGGAGCTCTGATAAGTTCTAAACCATCAGTCTCCATCTGATTTTATCTATTAGCCACTGTGCCTTGCAATAGCAAATGAGAAAATTCCCTTGCAGAGAATGAGAAGACACCTCTCCCTCTCTCTAGATGGCTCTTTGAAAGAAGCTTTTCAGAAGGTGATTCACATCCGTCTTCAGTTTAGGCTAAAGAATAAGCATTGGCTTATCTTCACAATTCCAGCCTGAAGGACTAAATTAATAACTTGGGTTCTTGCACTAAAAGTTACTGTCTTGACACAGCTTCTGCTTCTTCTCTAAGTGCTTGTGGTTTTTGTGTGTTTGGTCTGCCACTGTAGAAATAATTATAAACCGCTCCAGCTAATTGAAAGAAATAATGAAAAGGCAACCCCAAAAGACAGATTAACAGTACGGTATTGAACTATGTTTCTGGGACTGGACAGCTGAGTAAAGTGCCAACCTGAATAAAATCATTTGAACATTGCTGCTTTGCAGGGTAAACTCACTCTTTTAAAGAGAGAGTCACTAAAGATGTTTGAAGGTTTGGTTTCAGAGGTGATAGAAATGTTCTTTGTACCTCGAGACACAGAGAAGTTAGAAAAATGAAAAACATTCACAGATTTGAAAACTGTTAGGAATTCAGTCTTGATTTTTATCTGAAATGCCATAATCCCCAACACTATTTCAAATGGGTTTGCTACTTGTGTAGCTGCCCTTTGTGTTACTCTTACTGATAGCATCGTTCCCACAAAATATATTACATTTTGTTCCTAATGATTAATCACTCCACTTTCCTATTAACAAGAGCAGCAAGTGGGGTACTAGCTTCTTTCCTCCCTGCTGAGAAGAACATTTTATGCAGTTTCCTTACAATAGACCGTGAGTAGAAATAGAGACTGGTTACTCTGAATTGCTGCTATGGATACGAGCTTCTTATCTCTATCACTGTTCTAAGACTTCATGGAGTGCTTGTTAACATGTTAACTAAAAGGCATTTAATAGTGAATATAGCTATATCTCATTAAACTATACTGCCCATCCTGTTAGGTTATTGTACATTCTGCAGAAACAAATGTCAAAGATCCATTTTCCCTGTAAAATATAAACTTCAAACTAAGACATACAAACCCTTCAGTGCAGATGATACCAAGAACTGACAGACAGCCTCACAAGGGGCATAAAAAATGCCAGAACTGACCAAAGAAGCAGTTCACATACATACAAACTTTTGCCAAGAATATATCAAATGTTTTCAAATAACTCATTAACCAAAATTTGGAGGAAATGAACTTCTGATACCCTTTGTATAGTACTCCTTATGCTATTGCTGGCACATATGTAGGTCAGTGCTATTCCATTATAGAACATCTTGCCTAAAGACATCCATTTCTGTGGCTGTCAAAAATCTCAAACATAAAAGGAGTGAGATGAACAGACAGATGAAATTTAATTCGGCAGCATAAGGATGTGGGTTGTACTTCTCACCAAGAGTAAATAAAAGGACACATAAATGACTGGAGTGTGTGAAATGACTTGATTTGTTTCACATACACTCAACATATCTCACAGGAAGGATAACGAAGGAAATAACTCTTGCATTTGTTATTTGACTGTGGCAGAAATACAATACCACAGTTACTATTAGTGTAAAGCTTTTGATGTCATTCTGCAGCTCTCTCTTATTCTTTCATTTCAGGCTCTCTGAAGGTGACATTTTCAAAGACCTTCAACCTTCAGTCATATAAACTAGCCAAGCAGCTATTTCCACGTGTAAACTGTGTACTAGCACACACAAAAGCATGTATCGAAACTATGATCTGACTTCTCTGGACAGCTTGAAAAAGTCCAAGCTCTAGTGATGAGTACACTGAACGTTTGTGCCCGAAGAATATTTTAGCCTGTTCTTGTGTGTCACTTTTAGTACCACGAGCACAAACAATCTGAAAATAGTAGCAATGGAAGATAATATATAAGAAAATATTTTGTAGGACCAGAAAGTAGCATACTAATACTTAACTTCATGGAGTGCTGTATACCCTCTCTTCAGTCTGTTGAATTACATAGCTGTTAGAAAATAAAATTTCAGGACCTTTAGAAGTTCTCATCAGATAAGAAACTGCTGTAAGGAACACGATCACAGCAATCTGGGATGATCCAGTCTATTTAAATCTCTAGAAAAACCAGTAATGACTGGTCATGCTGTATCTCAGGCACATGCTTCATGTGTTTGGGATTCTTAATTGAATATAGATGTTTTGCCAGGGGAGGAGGCACATGAGTGATTTGCTTAGTCAAGGTCTATGAAAAAAAAAAGAGATTATCCTGTCAGCACATAATAGTACTAGTGCTGCTTGGCTTCTGAAGCACTTCCTTGTAGCTTGAACTAATTCAATACTAATTCACTGAATACACTGAACCAGGGATATTGTGCCATTAAATTAACTTAAATAGCTTTGTAGCAACCCTGTAGCAACTCAGCTGGTGTTGCATAGATCTTCATCATTGATTATCCCTGTTGTCCATACAAACTGATGTGTTTTACTGGTACTTCTGCCGCTGAGGCTGCATCACTTTAAATATGAGCTACTGAATGTGAGATTAATAATCCATGTAGTCCACTTGTTTCCCTTGGGCAGCTAATGAAACAATTAATAAAACATGATTTTTCTTCCCTGGATGTTTGATCTCACAATAATCTCATTAATGCTAAGATACGAAATGATCATAAACCCAAACTTTGTTTCATCCTCTTCAAGCAAATTTTGAGACTATCCATGAAGAAATTTAATTACCTGCTCTGAAAGTGGCACATGACAAGCAGAACTGCAGACCACAAGGTGCTGCACAAATGCAGGTCTTGTTTAAAAATTATCAGAGCAGGCAGATTTGCATATATCTGAATGGATTTGTTTACTTTGACAATTTATACTTTGATTCAGTTCACTGAAGTACCTAACAAATGAAACACTTCATAGATTTCTTTTGCAGCAATGATGTGCTAATATTCATAGATAAATGTCTGCTGAGAATACATTCACAAACACATTGCATTTTGATGGAAAATTTCATCAAGCAAACCCATGCCTGGGAACTCTTGCTATGTGGATAATACATGATTAATGGGCAAGTGAGAACGGGCCTTGAATGCTGTGAGTGGTTCTTAATAAAGAATGCTTGGGATAATTTATATTAAGAATTTTTTTGTCTGGCATTGTTCAAGAAAAGTCCTTACTAAATCCAGGATAAAAAAGGCTGTCATGGCTCTAGGAGTGGGCCCGTGCCAGGGGGTTTGCTGCTGCCACTCCAGAGCAGTGGGTGTCCCTGGGCTGTGGGAGGGACTCATGGCTGTCCCTGTCCCCAGAGAGGTGCCCAACACCCGAGGCTAGGGCAGGTGGGAAGGAACAGTGTTTTTCAGTGATATTTTTCAAGATTAAAAGGCTTAATTTAATAATTAAACAGAAAGAAACACTAAGGGTACGAGAGGAATTCCAGATAACCACATTTTTCCTTAGGTATTGGTATAGCGTTCAGATTTGTTTCACAATGAACTCAACCACCACTAAACCCCATAGAAACAAAAGTAGTACGTCAAAAAGTCAAGTGACTAAAAGATAAATTAAAATTTAGAAGTTGCTTTGAGGATTTTCATCACAATGTCAAGGGCATTATAGATGTTTTCTGGGGGGGGGGGAGGGGATGACAACCCCACTTCATCGATAGCAGCAAATTGTTCATGTCTGAGGTGGGTCTGATGACAAAACAATTCCATGAAAGTAGCACGGTACAAAGTTAGGTCCTTCAGACACACTTCCTTTGAGAAACGGTGGTCTGAGTACCACACTTCTTATCCCTGGACTTGTCTAGAGAAAAAGAATGCATTATGTCCTCAAAATATGGGTTTTGGAAGAAATATTTATTACAAAAGCATAGAAGAAGAAACAGAATGCATTGTATCTGTGAATTTAAAGTCATTTGAATGTATGGTACTAAAATCTCATCTTGCTAAAAGTTAAATTGTTGTAGGTGCAACGGCAAAATAACCAGCAAACCGATAAATAAAAGCAACCGGTAACTGAAATGTCCCGAAATAAAATTGTACGACGTGCTAAGCCAGCTATATAAAAAGGTTAAATTAAAGGCTGC
Source organism: Thinocorus orbignyianus (assembly GCA_013400375.1). Taxonomy (NCBI): domain Eukaryota; kingdom Metazoa; phylum Chordata; class Aves; order Ciconiiformes; family Thinocoridae; genus Thinocorus; species Thinocorus orbignyianus. Next base: position 805,839 of record VXBW01007314.1, on the reverse strand, counting down.
GTTCCTCCCCCTCAATGCTCCTGGAGAAAAATGCTCCTGTTCATAATTGCATGTTTGCTCTTCACGAGTTCTGAAATGATGAAGTATCATGACTGTATACACACAGCAATTATGAAAAAGCCAAGATCAGGATAGAGATAGGAAGTGTGTGTTGGAATGACCATCAGATCAGTATTAGACGTAGGAAAAAGAAAAGAGCAAGGAAGGAATCTGTAACATGAAAGAAAGGATGAAGAGACAAACAGAAAGGAAAAAAACACTATTTTCATTATTAAACCAGACTTTGGGAGGACTTGGCAAAGTGGATACTGGCTAGTCTAAATAACAGTGATTAAAGAGGTATCTCCTCACCCACACCAACGCTGGCTCTTGCAGTCCAGAGGCTTTAAATGTAGCTGTTGCTCAAGACACATCTGGACTTGGCAGAGAGGAAAAGCAACCACAGGCACCCATGTACCATAACATTTTTCAAGCCGAGCCTGTCATTCAGTTAAACTGAGTTTGGGAAGGTTTGCTTTAGGCTCTCAGATGCATCTAAAGATAAGACATAGCCTTGTCTTATTACCTATTATTAATAACTACGTATTTGTAAAGAGAGAAATAGGAAGATTTCTGCTAGATTTAAAACACCTAACAACCATTTAATCCATCTGTCTCTAGAAAAGTCCTTCATTATGTTATTTTAATTCATGCAATTTAATTAACATCAGTTCCATGAGGTTATTGACCCATATTCACATGTTATAAAGTGCTCTGATAATCCATGATAAACTAATAAGAATTACTTTTACTGAAATTCTTCTCACCATCTCTCAACCATTTCTGACCATGACTGGTAGTAAAAAGGACTTATAGTTAATATTTGAGAATTAGAGTATCTTCTTTTTGCTCATGTAGATAAAACCATTTCTATTAAAGTAAGAAGCATTCTGTTACAAGCTCTCCAAATACAGAAATACCAAATATCTGTAGCTGAAGTAACCGGATTTGGTTATTTGGTTTCTTTCTCCCCCCCCCCATTTCCTTAGGAATCACATTATTCTAATTAAGGACTGCACTGATTTTACTTGACTCTAATTGTGGTATTGCCTAAGATAAGGCAAAATCACGTGAGAAAAGAAGTGAGAGGCTCACCAGGAAAAGAAATTGGTATTAAATTCAGCTTTTTATGCTCTTTTCTTCATTGATTATAAATTACTTTTCAATTAACTCAAAATACTTCTGCTATGCTCTGCAATGAAAAGAGAGACCACGTTATATAAAATAATATTCTACTAATAGAAGAATATAGATTCATGTTAACAATTGTGTTTTGCTCACATATTTCATGTAAATCCATAGGACTTCTTTGCTGTAAGGCTTTCAAGGTAGGGAATTCCAAAAAGGAGAAATCGAATATATTACGGATGATGTTCAGAAATTTTGGATGTATTCTTTTCCTCAGTTCCTTTTGCTTTCAGTCAGTTTTATTCTGGAAGCTACTCCTGACAAAAGAATGCAGATGGGAAACAAAACCCCTAGCTGTACATGTACAACCCCATACAGATGAACTATAGCCACTCAGAAGGGTGCCTTTAGATAATCTTGTGAAAACACTGTCTTCATGCTCACTGGTGGTCAAAGGTCAAAGAGAACATTAAAAAAGGATCTTTAATTAAGAACCCTAATTAATGTAGTTCTTAACAAACAGAAACGTCACTAAGTCACCGTAGAAATCAATGGTGCATCCACTTCTTCAGCACTGTGTGTAGCTCTGTTTCCTACTGGAAAAGCAATGCAGCAAAGCTAGACATAATATGAAGAAGGAAGAACACAGTCAGAGGGACAGTGTCTGCCACATCAGGACAGATTAAATGGGCAGCTCAGTCCCATGCAGCTGCTCGTTCACTCTCCCACATGGTAAGGGGGAGAGAAATACAAGGGTAAAAAAATAGCATCTTTATGAGTGGACTAAAAATGCATGTGTGAAAATAAAACTCTCTGGAGATGTGAATTAAACAGTGTCACCTTGGCAAGCAAATATTTAGAAGAATGGAAAAAACCTACAACGTTATCCACACATTTATGTAAGCAATAAATGCAGTTTATGGGTGGATGTTATCATAACCTATGCTCACGATCACTTTGCTGTTCTCTGCAATTGTCAGGGCAAAACATTTCTGCAAGAAGATAAAGATAATGGCACAGTTAAATTTAGTTGTCTATTTTAATCTTAAAATTCAGCCTCTAAACACATGTAATTGATAGTATATGAATGAGTCATGGAAACTTGCTTTTTATGAAGAAAATTACTAATGTTCCAATTTGGCTTTTTTCATTACTTTTTATATCACTAGTTTCCTTCCAGTATGCAGCTTAGTGATCATTGATCCACAGCGTTTATAGTAACTTAAATGTATTTCAGATGCTGGGTAACATGGATCATGCCATTTCAAAATTCTTATTAGTTTCCAAGCTATCCTACTTCCATTGCTATTCTTTATGAGCAGGTCATTATTTACCAGGTCTTTAATGATGAACTACTGCTTTCCTCAGGCTGGAACACAACCCTTTCACAACTAGCTTGCCAAGTTCTCTGCACTGGGTTTCTAGACCAGCACAACTGGGAAGGTCAGCTATGACAAGCAAAGAAAAGGAACTGAGATGCTAAGGAGGTTCTGGGAGATGCACGAAAGTACCTGGATGAACTCGGGCATCAGCTGATGTGATGTCCTGCAGCCTCCCCCATCTGCCTTGCAAGGCAGTCATCACCAAAGCGTCATCCTTGGAGGTTCCAAGGCTTGGCTAGACACAGTTAAAGCTGTCATCATCCAGGATGGCAACAGTTTCCGTCTGAGAGGAGGACTGGACCAGGGACCCAGACACCTTTTCCAGCCACTTTTCTATGTTTCTGTGAGAATGAAAGAGAGAATGAAAGACTGTTGTATCAGTCATATCATGGACTAAGAACTGCCATTGCTCCTCTGAGGAAGAACTTGAAGTCCCAGAAGGTGTTTGGTAAGGTATTTCCTGTAGAAATAAGAAGTGGTTTAAGAAAATAGGGGATTCCAAGTGGGACACTTTTTATACAGCTTTAGTAATCTATGCTCAAGAAAGTAATTTTAATTTAAAAAGATGTTGAGAGAGAAGGATAGAGCTACAAGTCAGCCAGGATTTGGGATGCATCTGCCTAGACCTTTTAATTCTAAGAAGTGTGTCATAAAAGACCAAACATTAGTGGCACTTTCAAACAGAAAATCAAGCTTTAGTGGGAAAAAATCTAAACCAATTAACATTTGAAAAAATAAGTAAGATAGAATTGAAGATCAAGAAACCTAATACAGAGGGGATTCAGGAGCGACTGCACACTGGACTGCAGGATACATTGCAATGTGATGGTCTTACTTTTTTTTTCCAAAGTTCTGAATAGTGTAGGATTTAAGAGAATCCATCATGGTGATACTCTGATAGCATTTAAGGAGGGAATGGAGAACAAAAACTTTCAACTCTTAAGAAAATCACATTTCATAGACTATCCGTCCCCTCCAGAACAATTTCACAAGAATAGTCCAGGACAGTCTACAAAGGCTTTAGTAAACCTGCACATAATTCTTGAAAAGGAGAAAATTGGCAGACAAATAACTGATTTGATCTTGTCTTTCAGAAAAGGAATAGGCAGTGTTAATGATGGCGTGTTTCATCTTAGTATAGTTTATATGCAACCCAGCAACACGCCAATTTAAAACTTTCAAAAATGCCTGTTCTTGAAGTTTCTGTGTTCTCTCTTCCTTAACGGTGTCAAGCTGGTAAATCTGAGGCCTTTCTCCATGCATATTTTGACCAAAAGTTCCTAAATTGACCTCAAAATCATACCCTTAATCTCTTTTTGAATTAATGTGCTTTTGATTGGGGGAAGGTTGGGGTGCAGAGAGGGAGGAGAGTATGAGAGTGACTCAAAACAAGTCAAGTCTAAGGAAAGCTGAATTCATAGCTGAAGAGTGGGAATGGGATTCAGAAAGTCTGGATTGTATCCCGGACTGCCACAGACTTCCTGTATGATCTAAGCATACCTGAAATATTCAATTTTCCTCCTAGGAAAAATGTGATTAGTTCTATCTAGCTAATAAACTGGGATAATTTATTAACTGATATTTTTCAAGCACTTTGACATACTTGATTGAGACAATATAGACCTGCAAAAGATTAAATTAAATTATATTTCATCACTGTTCATAGTAGAGTGTCTACACCTGGAACTTATTCTACTTCTTGGTAGAAGTGTAAATTATTCATGCACTGCAGATTTTTAACATGAAATATTAGCATAATCTTATCTTTGACTTGATACTATTAATTTTCTTTGATTTCTCTCTTCGTCATTCATTTTTCAGTCCTTTCTCTTCAAACTACTAAAATTTCCACACATTCATACCTTACCAACTGCTCCCGTTCTAAGAAAATTCAACTTGTAGCTCATCTAGGGCCGCAGGCAGGATTTTATACAATCTCCATACATGGGCACAGAGTGACAGATCTTTCTTTCTGATTTAAGCAGCCACTCATCCCGTTTTCCCACCCTCATTCCTGTACCCACACCAACTTTCAGTGTGCCAGGCAGCATAATGAAACAGAGCTGGGAATTGCTCTAAGCTAAAAATAACCATATTTTGCAGGGTGGCTTTCTTTTGGGTTAGACAGGCACAAAGACAGAATCATCCCTTTGCCAAGGTGTTGGAGAGAGAAGGTCAGACTGAGTACCAGCACACCTCCTGTCTGGGCTAAAATACTGTGATTCCCTTCCCTTGCCTGCTGGGCCAGGAACTTGAAGAGAAGATTTCTCTGCACCAGCTTTCTGCTGCTGGTTTCCAGGAGAGAGACAGAACCAACCCTTAGCTCCCAGCTCCACTCTGGTGAAACTAATCTAACAAATAGTGTGAATTGACAACCCCTGTAGTACCAGAAACAAAACAGTTTTATTGCTTAATTAACTGCCTGATCACAGCCTTGATCCTTCCCGACAAAACCAGTTCAATCCCCCTTTCCAGCTCCTTGGATGAAATCAGGAGTTAAGCAACCAAGCAAGGCTTTTATTATTAGATACAATTTTATTGATATTTTGCAATTTTATGTCTTGCAAATCTGTAGATGAAACAGTAGGGTTCTGTTATAAACCGCAGAGTCTGAGATGAAGTTTGCCATTCCTCTGGGAGTGGAAAGCCTGAAAAAAGCATTGGTACATCATAGTGTTTTCTTCTGTGTAAACAGCCTGGAAACTGCTAATTTAAGGGCTGGGGAAGGGGAAGAAACATCTTCCAGCGATCAGTAACAGCAAGAAAATCTCTTGGTGTGCAGCAAAGCAGCATGGAGAAACACAGAGAAATGCTTGAGCCCAGAGGCTGGAAACCAGTAAGGAAACACAATGTCCTAGTTTGGAAACTTTAGACTACTGCAAGTATCGCATTATAGGGCATAGAAACCTTGCACTTTTGAAATGCTCAGCAACTGTAGCTGAGAAAAAAGTTGCCCTTTGGATGAGACAGCCTACAGTGGCATGGGAGTGGGGGAAAAAATCAGTCCCAGGGGAGTGTTATGGAATAGTTAAAATGCAACACAGGGAGATGAGTGTTGCACGTGTCCAAGTGTAAATCATGAACTCTCTGGGTTAGAAAGAAACGAAGCAGAGGTTGTTCAGTAACAATACTTAGATTTATTTTTCCTGAAGCATTTGGTGACTGTAGATTACTCTAAGACAATTTATTTGATCTTGTCTGCCACTCTGCACTATCTATGATATAACAATGCATTCAGAAATGTTTCTAAATAGGCAAACAAAAAACAAAAAAAAACCCACAAAAAACCAACCACCACCACCACCAAAAAAACCCTCTTGAAAACTAGCAGCATGAACAGGATACTCAGTTTGTAACAGATGGCTACAGTCTTCACCACTGTTTTACACTGACCATTTCCCTTTGCAGGGATATCTCATAGAATCTAGTTGAATGATTCTTGGAGTAAAATGGTATTTGAAGCAAATTTACGAGACTGTGTGAACTCCCAAGTCCACATACTTGTTTGTTCCTGGAACACTGATTTTATTCATAGGCAAACCTCTGTTTTTCAGTCACCGATATTGCTGGTGACTTGGAAAAAGTCACAAGCTCTAGATTTCTTACTTTTCCTCAGCAAAGACATGACTTTACCACCAATTATCTCATTCAGATGGTGTGAGACTTAATGCAGAGCCTTAAGTACTTTAAATGTGCTGTACCATTCTCAAGTGCGATCATTAATTGCACAGAAACTTCTGCACTAATTCAGTGTCCTGTGTCAGTGATTCACAGTGACTTTTTTCATTGTCCAGTCATCACCTCTGGGGTTTGTTAATTTGGTACTTAACCAGCATGTGATAAATCACAAACAATATTGCTGTGTGAGAAAGAAAAGGTGAAAGAAACTATGTGTGAGAAACAATGCTATAGGAAGAAGCATGACATTACATTACTGTGAATGCCATTCAGAATTATTCAGCTGTACAGGACTACTATACTTATTTTCCATCCAGAACATATAACAGATTTAAAAATAGGGTTCCACTGGAGGCTAGAAGGAAAATCTCGTGGGCTCATCTCTCCACTCGTTTAAATACCTCATCTGTGTTACAACAGCTGACTTTTAAAGAACAGTGATACTGAGAGCTAGACAGATTTGCATAAGTGTTTACTTGTTTAATGTCAGATGAAATTCATCGAGAACCTGGCTCTGATTTACTATTCACCAAAAAAAGAAGAAACAAAATCTGGCTTAATAGCCCTCTGCATCTTGGCTGGTCACCCTTACATCTCATGAACAGCACAGTGTGTCCTGTGTCTTCAAAATCTGAAACTGTTTTTAATTTACTGAAGTTCTTCTCTTCCACTGTAACATAGTTATAGGCCTGGTAGAATCTATTCCAAGCAGTGCTACATCAAATCTCTCAAGTTCTTTGTAATTAACTATGATAAGAACCATCTTGATTTATGTAACTTCCTTGATATTCTCAAGCCATACACTACATCCATAATTAAGTCACCTCAGTACTTGAAGAACTTTGTCAGGAGTTAAAACAAACATTTGCAAGAAGATATCTGAAATAATAAACAGAAATCTTGAGCAATGATAGTGAGGCTTTCTGATGTATGAGCCAGAGACCCTGCTGGAACCCACAACGGAGAGGTCATCCTCCAAGTTTGGAGCTGTCTGACCTGCTGTCCAATGGCCCCAGCCGAGATTGCTGTCCCCTGAAAGCACCCGCTGAATTAAGTCAACTAAAGCCTTCAAAAGAGCTCCCTTGGCATTGGTACAGCTGGTCCAAGCCATCCCCTTATGCTCTTCTAGCGGGGTGTCAATTTATGTCAACACCAAGATCACTAGAAAAAGTTTACAGACCCCTGTGTGAGAGATTCTGCTTGGATCTCCTTGGCCCAACTGATAGCAGTATGGGTACTCAAGGCTCTTTCCTCTGGTATGTTGACATGCTCTGGTCTCCCAGCTCTCTGCCTTGGCACTTGCCCTCTGAGTCTCGTGTTCCAGTCTCAGCTTCCTGCCCTGAGGGGTCTCATGACTGTCTCGTCTCAGCTCTAGCTCTGATCTTGTTTTCCGCCTGCCCTAACAATTTTGAAAATGTATCCAGAGATAATAGTAATAAGGTGCAGACAAATGCCAGCAAGCAAGTATAAATTAAAGGGAGGTATACGCAACATCATAAAGTATTCACAGTATTGCAAAAGAAGAAACCACATCCAGGGGGAATGCAAAAGGTGAGTTATAAACAGATGCTATAAGATGGGTAAGTATTGGTGAGGGAGTCTCAAGATCACATAGGTACATAATTGAAACCATGAAGCACAAGCAGGGGAAGAACAAGCACTGTTGCTCTAAACTGTGTTTATGACCAGCAAAACTCCAGAACAGGTCCTTAATATCTGCTGATTTTTTAGGACTTACATATAGGTGTAAAGCTCAAAATGTACCAGCTAGATATTTGAATGGTCCTGGGAGAATGTTCCTTTATAGGAGATGGGCATATATTCCTGGCTGGTATCCTACTGTCACTTGTATGCCCTCAGCAGATACAGTAGAGCAGTAGTTGAAAATCTGAATATTTAAAACAATAAAACTTTATCATAAACAGTAATCACAGAGTCACAGAATTGTAGGGGTTGGAAGGAACTTCAAAGATCGTTTAGTCCAACCCAGCTGCCAAAGCAGGTTCACTTAGAGCGGGTTGGACAGGAACACATCCAGGCGGGTTTTGAATATCTCCAGAGAGGGAGACTCCACCACGTCTCTGGGCAGCCTGTTCCAGTGCTCTGGCACCCTCAAATTAAAGTATTTCCTGCATGTTCAGATGGAACTTCCTGTGTTCCAGCTTGTGTTTGTTAAATATATCCAGATGCTTTTTGGACTTTTTTCATTGCTGAAGCTGAATTAAAACATATTGCAAGGTTTATTTTAGAGCAGTAACTACTTTTCTGCAAAGAGTTACTATGACACCAGGGCATCTGTGGATCCCACTGTAGGAAGGGCTGTACACAAAGCATAGGTCTTTCACCAGCCACAGATCATGACAAACAGTTACAGGCTGGGCAGAGAATGGCTGGAGAGCAGCCCTGAGGAGAAGGACTTGGGAGTGCTCATGGATGAGAAGCTCAACATGAGCCGGCAGTGCGCGCTGGCAGCCCAGAAAGCCAACCGTATCCTGGGCTGCATCAAAAGCAGCGTGAGCAGCAGGGCCAGGGAGGGGATTCTCCCCCTCTGCTCNCCCATGGCAGGGGGGTTGGAACTTGATGATCTTTAAGGACCCTTCCAACTCTGACCATTCTATGATTCTGTGTTCCCTGATGGGATTTCTGCCCTGGGTAGGTCGTTTAGTCCCTATTGCTCTGGGACATGAAGAACAGATTGAATGAATATGTCAGGAATAGCAGAGACATCATTGAGAGTGGGACAGCCGATAGGTTACCTTGCAGGAATTTGCATGTCTCAAATTTATGGCTTCACAAAGGCTGATGGCAAACATTAAGCTGCATTAATAAAGAAACAGTGTTAATATTCACAAGTAGAAAACTGAAGGGCAAATTAATGAGTCATCATCAAAACCTGGCATTCTGCTTGCTGGTTTTGAGCTACACTTTGATGACTAGCAGCCTGATGGCTTCTGGGATTGTACCATGAGTGAATACCTTGCAATTAAACAGGTACAAGCTGACACTAGTGAAAGAGTGAAAGCCAAAATTGCTCTGTTGGTTAACGAGAATGGAAGAATAACACCATGCAGAATCCAGAAAAAAATCTCTGATACAGTGGAAATATTTCAATCTGTACAAAAATTGAGAGAATTTTATTTTTCCGTTACTGATTTTGGCTTTTGAATCACATTAAACATAATCCATCACCTCACATAATTAACATCACAGTGTTTAAGTCTGATGATGAGACCAAGAACCATGATTTATATTATATGCCTCCCAAATGTATTACCTTCTTTGCCTATCGGTGTAAAAATGTTTTTTTTCAGACTGGTGGTGTGAGAGGTTTTTGCCTTTTCTATTTTAGCAGATGAATCAGTGTTTCACAATTCTATTCTTTAAACTGAAAAGCTTTTATTTTGTCATATGTAGAGAACCAAAAAAACGGGCTTTATGTCACCTAAATATGGAAAATTTCTGTTTAGGAGGACAGAATTGTAGACCATCAGTGGGTAGGTAGATTTATACCTGAATACCTGAACTTTTCAGCCCATGTAACTTAGCTGCAAACTGGAGCAAATCCTGTTCAGGTTTCATATGCAGTGCACATTTCTGGGAATTTGGCTTCTAGTTTAGCTTCATACATGCACAATGGAAGGTGTTTTGGAAGACCATTCACAGTTCCCCTGCTTTGACCTCATTTTATTCCCCAACTTCACATCCTTTCTCTGAATGTTTTTCTTTTGATTTATCATTTTGAGTTAATCTGTTTTTTTAAAGATGCACTAAAGCAGTTGACTGCAAATTAGCTGTGAAGGTCAGAAGCCACTTTCCACCCTATGAGCCAACCAAATACTTCAGTATCCAGATTGTCCAAAGTAACTGCTATTTGTTCAACCTGATGACACATTGTGTGAAGAAAGTTAAAACCATTCAAAAATATTGCCAAATGCTAAGATGAATAATTACAACTCAGAGGAAATAAACTATTCAGCCCAGACATTTGGAGAACATATATAGAAGTACAGTTGTACTATTCGTAGATGAGTATATGAATAGGTAATTGGAAGAACTTTTCTAGGCTGGGGATGAAAGCAGAGCACAACAGAGGGAGAAGATGAATTTAGACTCAAAGTCTCTTTATAGTACTCACACTTTTTTCCAAAATATCTACGTCAACAGCAATTTCTGTTCATCCAGCCACAATGAAGCCATGTCAGCCTGAATCTACAGCTGAAGCAAGGGGCTGAAATAGCACTAATAGAAAGTTTTATGATAGCAAATGACAACAAATCAAAACCTAATGATTTTTGTGATCAATTTATGTGTTTAAACTCTCAGATTTGGAGAAGTTCATAATCTTTTTTAGAACTTTTGCAGTCTCTTTACAAAACTTTGGACATATTAATGCTGTTAAGATCCCGTAGTCTTATGGGAGTGTAAGAAGTATAAGCACATGGATCATGAGATCGAAACCCTTGATGGTTTAGATTCATACAATANATCAACCCCGTCCCTGCTGGAAACCAGGACAACCATATAAATAGGAATTTAGAAGTTGAATTTTCCTTAAATACCATGAGGGTTTTTCAAAACCTCCCTCCTCTGATGATTACAAAAAACTTTCTAACTCCCAGCTGCAGCTTATGCCATGCCAGTCAATATTTGATTTTCGTATGGGTATTTGCATAGGTAGCAGAATCACAAGACCCTCCTTCTGTTAACATTTGTGCATCCAGAAACAGTTGCTACCCAGCATTAATCATTTTAAATAGAACCCTCACCTCCTCATTAGGCTGTTTCAAAACATTGCTGTAAATTCAGTATTTTGCTGCACTGAAGCTAGAGAAGGCTGTGAAGTGACCATCTTCCTACCAAATGTCATGGGAGTGGGACAACAAAACCAGTGATGACCTGGTTTAAATTAAGATTCGGATTTCACAAGCAGCTGAAAAAATGGGGAAAACCTCAACATATCGATAGCAGCACCCCGTCAGACTGTTTACCAGAGGAAATGTGTGCGTGAGGGGCAGCAGCATTTGCTGAAACCATGGTGGGGACAAGGGTCCCTCCACTGCAGCCCCTTACAGTCATCAGCCATCCTTAGCACAGCCGTCCCCTGGGGCAGGACATGACATATCCCAGAGGCAGAATCAGCGCTTGGGATGGACTTTTGGCTTTGTGTTCAGCCAGAAAGGGGATTTATAAATAGAACACTTAAGTAAGATGTTTAAACTTAGATAGAAATGAACTGGGACTAAATGACAAAACCCCAATATTGCCTGTGTCTTCCAAGCTGGAGTTAGCTCATATCTGGGGCACCAGGACAAGTAACTCAGGCTATACCTGGGTATATACTCAGGCTATACACTGGGCTTTTAAAGGAATTTTTAAAAACTTATTAACAATATTAATTCCACATGTTGCAAGACAAAATGGTACTTTCAAGTGTCTAAATTGATAAATTATTGGCCTAATCCAAGAAATGGGGTGTTATGGTCTTTATAGGCAAAATTAAAATGATTCTTTAAAGATGTTGTGTATTTGAGGGAAACGGTGTTTTTCTTCACGTTTTTACTGTTGAGTAATAAGGTCAAGTTAAATGTTTTATAAAGCAGGCCATATGGTTTGGGTACTTATATGAGTAATGGAAGCTAGAACCTGCAGATATGATTAAATTGTCCAGTTCATCACCTGGCTAAGAAACAATCAACCCCTACAGCTCTGTATTACTCAAAGTATATTTTAATTTTCAAGTTGCTTCTCATGAATACAGCTCTGTATAACAAAATGTTCCCTAGTAGTCAGGATCCATTACTAATTATATTGTTATAAACTTGCTTACTGATTCCCTCATTATTTGCAGAGTGTTTTTTAATATCCTACAGAGACAGGCAGCGAAACCCCAAGGCACTAATTAAGAGCAGGTGAAGAATGCAAGCAGGAAACCAGGGATAAGCAGTGGCTGAGGGCTATGGATAAATAAAGCCTTTCTGAAAAGAGAATTTCACAGCTTAACAGGATCCTGTTGAGAAGCAGTCTCAATTACAAAGGCACCAGCTCAGAGATACAGAAGAGCTTCTATATAAAGCACAGCTCTTCTTTTTGATTTCCTTTGTCTTCCAAATCCAATATTCATATTTAATTCCTAGGGCACTGACTGTATTCTGTAGGATAGTACCAGAAAAATACTTATTTTTTCAATGGGAAAAATCTAAAACTAGTTTGATACAGCAATACGCTTACTCACTAAATGGTTTGATGCCATAGTTCAACCTAAACTGCATGTCGTCTTGCTCATAACATATCCCAGCCTATGTTGCTAGGGAAAGATGGTAAAACACAGTCAATTATAAATAGTAGAAGTTAGTTAATAGAAAGCATTATATTTTATTGAGTTGGACACATAGGACCTTTGTATTAATTCCTTAGTGTCATGCAGTCCAAGGAGTCCCCTTTGCTGACTGGAATGACCTCTGTGCCGCCACAGGGTCCCTGCCATAGAAGCCACTCCCAGACCCCCCCTGCGATGCAGTGCTGCAGGGAAGCTGCGCTCAGGCTCAAGCAATCACGGCTTTTCCTGAACACAGGCTCTCAGGTCTCTCTTTGTATGTGCAGATCTCCTTTCAGACTGTCACTCTGTCACCTAAGGGCCAACCTCTACCCGGGTCCAAGCAAACAGAACTGGAATTAGGAGCTAGGTTAGCTCTTTCCCACTCCTCTCCATAAGAGGCTCTTTCCCTTATGCGTTGCCAAGGGAAAATGTAATCTCCTGGTGATGTAGCTTTTGTGACAATTATAGACACAGAAGGGGACATTCCCTGGTCCATGAAGGACAGCAAAATGGCACACTGTCCTTTGTCCCTGCTCGATGTTGCTGCCAGGGGAAGCACACTGCCCCACGAGGTGCCACCTCCTGCTCCACATGCCCATCTCCCTCGCTGGTCCCAGCAGCAGTGCTCCACTGCCAGTCTTGCCCCTTTGGGTCTCTTCCCCTTGCCCATTCCCAGGTCAGCAGCAACCCCAGCCTTTCATTTTCCATGCAACACATTTCCATTTTAATTGCATTGCTGAGGAACCCTGAGCAGTCCAGGTAGGACCATTTTAATTTCTGAAAACACGATCTGTGAGAGCATCTCATCAATTACATAAATAAAAGAAGTTCTGTGCAAAACCTTTAAAATTTTTATTCTCCAATTCCTCTTCAGTCCATTATGGTGGTATTACTATTATCTCTAACAGCATAAAGATATAAACACGTATTTGTTCACAGCTTTATATATAACATATCTCAGAGAAGGCTGTTAGGTACGTGACATTAGAAACCAAAAGAGCAAAACCAGAAGAAATGTATAGTGAACGACAGTATGAAAAGGAAATCTATTTACACACATTAATCTATACAACATCATAATCTGTACATTTTGTAAAAAATAATCACATTCATTTACATCATCTTTAATTTTTTACCATACTTGACAGATACAAAGTTATGGATAAAGATGAAAAAAAGAGAATTTCAAAACAATACTCATACTAATGTGCCGGGACAAAAAAAAAAAAAAAAAAAGCTGCAGGTTATCATACAGTTACTACAGTGCCTTGGGAAATAAAGGGCTTTGGGGCATTTCAGCCACTGGTTTGGTTGTCAATGGAAATGTTACAGACGTAGACTTAACTACATACTGTTACTGGGCAGAACCAAGCTCAACACAGAGTACTTAAACCATATCACAGAATTTTCTTTGTAACTGTTACCCTGATGTGTACTCTCGTAGCACAGATGTCAGAGAACATTATTGTTATTTTGATATCATTTTCTCATCAACAGAATAGCACTGCATACTAACTTCTGCTATTTGGTTACACCAGGGTAGTACTGACAGCCCACAGCTGACATAGGCACTCATGGTAACATGAAGGTACTTCTGTTAGTAAAAGAATTTACTGAATCCCTATGCACAGACAGCAACTGCTTGGACAATAACCCGTATAGAAACAGCAACGTTTTCTGTAGGTTACTGGCTGGTTTTTCCTTTTATCAGACACACGTCATGCTTGCTTTCTCATTAGAGAGGTCTGAAAAAATTCTTTATAAAGTGAATTTGACCTTTACTCATGATCACTTTGCTGAAATGGAGAAACTCACAGTCAACAGTAGATGTCTTTTTAAACTCACAAAAATAGGAGACAAATAATGCAAATGACTCATTTTTGTCCTTACACATGGAGTGTGAGACACATGTACTGTGAGACCCATGCACGTGGTAATGCCTTATTCCATCAAGCCATCCCAGAAAGATTCTCTGGTTTGCTGAGGGTCTCTACGTGTTGCTTTCCCCTTCATCGTGTTAAAGGCAGAGGGAAACCTGTCTGGAGTGCACCATGACATGGCATAGATGATACAGAGTGCAGCAGGCTGCTGCCAACTTGAATATAGGCAGCTTTTCATAATGTTTTGTGCCACAAATTAGTTATTGGCACTATAGCACAGTTTCAATGTGTACTTAAACTGGGTAACTCCTGAGCTGGGTACCTGCAGCACCCATCACCAGGCTGGTCAGCTGCAATCTGCTTGGCTCTTGGGCACTCCAGCATGGAGCATGCACTTAGATAAGTGCCAAATTCTTACAATTCCATAAAAGCCAGCACTGCTTTCAGTGGCTAAAAGGATGCTTTCCGTATTCTTAAGGTTATTTTGCAAAGCACATTAATACACCTGACTCATATTTATAAAAGTCCAACATATTAAAAAAAGGTACTAGCTTATATGGCAAAAACTCATGCCAGCAGTAATCTCGTTGTGTGTCACCAGCCAGGGCCTGGTCAGTTAAAATGACTGTAAAGTCAAAGATTTCAAAGGCCTGACCAAGTGAGCTGCAAGTGTGAGTGAGAAATGTGGTCAGCGGTGTGTGCACTCCTCGAGGAGGAGATTGCTTCGCTTTCCTTGCTACTCCTTTGCTTCCCTTGGCTGAAGCTATTATGAATGGAACGAGGCACAGAAGAGACCGAGGAAGAATAGTTGAGAAAATGCCTTGCTGACCGCATTTGAAATACCTGACATATTTAGTTTCTTAGAGGGGAAATCAAGACATGATTTAGAGTGACTTTCAAGAGACTACATAAAGAAAACTTTTAGTCGTAGACGACTAAGCACTTTGTTTTATTGCATGACCCCTCAACAAAAGACAAAAAGCCAAAAACCTAAACCAAACCAAGAAACAATTGTTCAAAGCTGAAACTAGGTGAATCACAGAACCACCATGATTGGAAAGGACCTCTGAGATCAAACGAGACATAAGGTTTTATCATGGAAGGCAGTCAACCACCGGGACACCCTACCAAGTGAACTGAGGGATCCTCCACTACCTGAACTTTTTGAATCTTCCTGCACTTTTTTTTTTGGAGGATCACTTTGGCGATACCAAGTTACTTGTCTTAAAAAAGGAGTACCTGGGCAATATTAGTCAGATAACTGAATGGACTCTTCTGGAGAGATTCATCTTACCTAATTTTAGTTGAAGAGTGAGAAATCAAAGTTCTAGCCACCTACACTGGGTTCATTTTATTGTAAGCATAAAGAAAAAGGTGACTTGATTTACCCACCTTTGGTGTCTAGCTGACATGGGATGAATCAACTTCAACTAGTGCCTGTTTCTCCCGGATGCCTTTGGAAGGCACTTAAAGAGAGTCTTTAGCTCAGAGACATACATCCAGCTTTGAGCTACCAAAACCAGGGCAGCCAGATTTCACCTGAGTCTATGGAACATCTAGCTGAAATCGACTCTGCAGAGGAAAATGGAAGTAACAGTTCACTATACATATTTAGATTTGGATCATGGTTAGTAGTTGGACAGTAGCCTGTCATTGTGTCCCTTGGGCATCAGCAGCAGGCAATGCTGATAAAAATTGCTCAGAATGAATGGTGCTGCCCTGGTAGCTCCAAGGAAAGTAAAGTACAGCAATTACCCTCAGTATGAGAATGAATTGCGTTACCATTCTTGTTCAGTAACTTTATATGATATGTTTCTGGCTTTTCAGAGGGGCCTTTACTCACACAAAAATGCTTGCGCAAAGCATTATGAAGTTAAATGGCCTCACAAAAAACACATTTTTTTTGTATTTAGATTCTATGATTTTTAACAGAGGAGTAAGGTTGTACAGATTACTGCACTTTTCACTGGTTTGAAAGAAAAATATATGCAGCACCCCTCTCCCTTGTGTGCATGCCTGCACAGTTCTTTACAAACTTAGTGATACCATCCATGTTCTCCCACTGGTGCAACTTCATTGTCTCAGATGGCATTACTCCCTACATGAGAAGCAAAATGGAGTCTAAATGCATCTGTTCTCTGCTGAAGGAAATTATGCTGTTTCACTGCAGCTTAAAATGTATTTTCTTATTTAATCTTTTCTGTCTTAAAATCCAGAAATCATTAAAATGCATATTTCTCCATGCTCTCTAATTAGAACAAAGATAGTTTTCCCTGGGAGACAATGAATTACAAACATGTATAATTGGTGATGCGTCATGCAGAACAGACTGGTAGAACTGATTGCTTGAAATCTCTATTTCTATACCACCACTCTGTCTGTGTGCCAACTCACTCAGTAAACCTCTTTTAAACATAAAGATGAGTTTCCTTGTCAACTCCTACCCTAGAAATTTTTGGGGAAAAGTACATCCTGCATATCACGTCACAGGGAGCTGAGCAGTCCCAATGCTATTTCACATAAAGAAGCCTAAAGTGCACAGACCTACTGAATTTAGGTAGGAGCAGCCCCCAAAGCTCCAATCTATCTTCATATATTTGTGGTTAAGAGTTTGTTGATAAAGTTTTTCAGAGATCCAGGAAAGATACTAATGTTTAGCAGTGGTTTCTGAGTCTAAAACCTTTGGAAATATATTTAGTCTAAGTAGGAGGTATCTTTAGACCTCATGGGACTGTCATTGGGCCGTCTACTTCACTACAGATTCTCATATTTACTTCATCAAGTGACAGCAGAAAACACTCTGAATGACTGGACGTGATCAATAGCTTCTTTAAAGCCAAATTTGGCAAAGTAAAAAAATCACCATGTGACTATTGTTTAATTCAGCTGATACCTACTATGTTAAGGTTGGTGTCATGTAACTCAGTCTAGTGGGAAGTGTCCCTGCCCATGGCAGGGGGGGTGGAATTTGATGACCTTTACGGTCCCTTCCAACTCTAACCATCCTACGATTGCGTGATTTGCAGTTACTCCTTTTTGTGTGATTCATGTGAACTGTGAGGCCTTTTCTATCTTTGGTCAGAGATAACTTTGTTTCACTCCAGGGTAATTCCATTAACTGACTGATAAATAGCTAAATTAAACAAGACCGGGAGGTGTATGGACACATTGACAGCTGCCAGCAGTATCCCCAGTACTGATATTATTTTGAAGAGTGCACATCTACACCTGCTAAGACATGTCCTTGCTGCCATTCTTCCTGTTACCTGGCAATATCATGGACCTTGGATTCTGTTAGCTCCATACATCTGTAATCTGAAAGATGAGGGCAATTACTTTTGTGGTTCAGGGATACTCGTGCAATTATTCCCACTTGCTATTTAGAGTGGACATGGCTAAACGTGACATGAGAAGTAAACATCACTGAGTTTATTTCTTCTAAAGACTGCAAATGTTCTGTGTATGTTTATCAGAATCTGTCAGTTCTCTGCTGTTTTTTTTACAAAATGGCTACATAAGAGGCTTGGTATTGTTTAGAATTCCTCCTATTTATACCTTCTATGGTAATTTGTAGGGATTCTCTCTAATTATTTTTGCTGAAGTCATGGTCAGGACTAAATTTTGAAACAGCTCAGATAGACACAGAACAGAAATGAGCTAAAAGAATTTACATTACTCCTTAAATGGGAGTTGCAACTTGTTTGCAATATTCATTGTTTTAGCTGCCAAGTATGTAGTTCTAGGGACATATTTCAATGAAAACATTATATAAAAATTACATTTTCAATGGGTAATACTCTATCCAAGGCTGTTTATCCTATGCCAGACAGCTCTAGCAATAAAGCACCTCTTCACAAAGTTGTTTAATAAAAGATCAACACAAATCTTTTTTGATTTTAAACAGAAAAATACCCCACAACTGGTGACCGCAATAGCATTATTGGAAAACTATGTTTTCATCTAAACAACTACAGTAACCTTTTCTGTATGGACTGCAAAGGTAGCCCCACTTTCTGCACCTAAACATAAACCCAGGCACTTTTGAAAGGAAAAGCAGGATTGGAATTAAAACCTGTAGAAAGAAATCTCAGAAATGTATACAATTAGCTGAGAAGTACTACTCTTTTTTCCCTCTGTATATTGTTAATGATTTCCTGGATTGGCACACTAAACTCCCAGTGTGGTTAATTATAGTCTTACGTCTTTATTTTTATTTTATTTTCCGTAATTAGAAAAGAGTTTCCTAATCCTTAAATCCTTAGAAATGTTTCATTAAGTATAAATAAAGTGCAAGGAATTTTTTTGTTTACCATCTTAAACTTTTCAACATACACCAAAACAGGACTCCATACATCTATCTTGTAGACATGTTGGAGGGTAAAGGGACCGTTATAGTATATGAGATTTTGAATAGTTACAGCTAGTAAGCTGCAGGAGAACACCAGAATTAATAGGAATACCACTTAAAAAAATCCAGAAAGCATCCATGGGGCAGGTGTCTGTTATTAACTGGTTGGCTGCACAAACCAATTTCCCAAGTACCAACATGTGGAAAAGCAAAGCACTAAACCGTACATTTTATAAAATATCACATCAAGCTGTATAATGAATGACATATAAACCAACGGTTTTGCATGTTTGGGGAGACGTATCTGATTTATATCATGGTGGTCTCTGTCTGCATAAATGACTGAGCCCTTGAATTCCGGTGGAGCTGAGAAACACTTTCTGATCCATTTCGAGAAATGGAACAGCTGTGGAGTCTGTAATCCCTGCCCGCTGTTTGCTTCCAGCACAAACTCCGCCATTTTCTTTTCAGCTCCCCTTGAACCTGTGTTAAAAAGAAAATGCACAATATGAGCTGAAAAAGCTCTTTTTTTTTGTGAGGAACTTTTCCACACTTATTGGCTGTCAAATGGGAACCTTTATGAATAGAATAACAGAATGATTTAGCTTGGTAGGGACATTTAAAAATCATCTAGTTCAACATGTCAGTCATGGGCAGAGACATCTGTCACTGGACCAGGTTGCTTAAAGCACATACAACCTGATCTTGAACGCTTTCAGTGATGGACCATCCACAGCTTCGCTGGGCAATCTGTTCCAGTGCCTCACCAACCTCCTAGGAAGAAATTATCTCACATGCAATCTAATTCTACCCATTTTCAGTTTAAAACTGTTACCTCTTGTCCTGTCACCATAGGCCCTGCTAAAAAGTCTTTCTCCATCTTCCTTATAATTCCCCCTTTTTATACTAAAAAGCCACAATAAGGTCTCCCCAAAGCTTTCTCTTCTTTACGCTGAACAGCCTCAGCTGTCTCAGCCTCCCTTCACAGGGCAGATATTCCAGCCTTCTGATAATTTTTGTGGTCTTCCTTTGGACTCAAACTAACAGGTCCATGTAATTCTTGTACTGAGGACAACCACTTCAACCTGCTGGCCATGCTTCTTCTCACGAAGGCTACTATTGGCTTTCTCAGCTGCAAGCACACATTACCAGCTTATGCCCAATTTTTCATACTCCAATATCCCTAACAGTCTCTGCTGGACTCTTCACGATGCATTCAGGCCTCAGTTTGTATAGATACTGGGGGCTGGCCTGACCCCCGTGCAGGACATTGCACTTGGCCATGTTGAACTTCATGAGGTTCATGGGCGCATTACACAAACCTGCTAATGTCCCTCTGGATGGCATCCCTTCCCTCTAGAGTATCAAATCAGTTTTTACAAAGATTACAAAACTGAGGCGAAGACTGTATCTGTGCTGTCTGTGAGCAGATGCCCCAAGGCCACTTTCAAAATCAGTTTTGTATCACTTGTGCTGGAACATTAGCTTTTGGTATCTACCTACTAATCACACATACTTAAAGCACGGAGTCAAATGATTAGCCCCAAATCAGGCATCTCACGAATATCAAAGACTATTATAGCACTCAGGAGACCTGAAAGTCAACTCCCCGCTCAAGCAGGCGTCTTTGTCAGACAGCTTCATCCTGTCAGATTCTGTATGTTGGTTGGTGTATATTCCACCTTAAAAAGTGGCTGACATCAAAAGGAATTCCTTGCATCTTCCTCGGTTGAGATTAGGAAAGCTGCTACACGCTGAGCACTTCTGAAAATCTGCTGCTGTTCCGGGGGTTAAATTCTGTCAGCAGTTTACCCCTAATACTTACTAAATGATGTTTCGAGTTTTGGATACATTTTTAGACTTGTGACAGCTCACTTGCACAACCCAGATTGCTTGTAACAGAGCTAGAACTAGTTCAGGTTAGGTAACAGGAGACACACTTGACACCTCGCTTGCAAGGAATTAGATTTCAGACAGCTCTTAACTCTTCACCCAAATACACTGAATTCTCCAGTTGCATAGAAACTGCCACATATATATTCTATAAGCAGGAATGCAAACATCTTCTAAAACAGCGTCATATATCAGAGTGGAATTACAGGGGCACTTATATATTTACTGAGAACAATATTTACCACCTTCAGTAGGAAAGGTGAGACTTACCTCACTGTTCAAAAAACAATACAGGACTGCAACAATCAGCCCCTGGAAGGAGACAATATTCCTTAGTTAGTAGGCAGCACCAATCTTGGTCAATAAAACTTTTGAATAAAAATTTAAAAATTTACCTGAAAAGATCCCAAACACAGCTCAAAGATTATTTTATAATTATTGGAACTGCGGTCAGGAAATAGAGCAAACACTGTGTAGTGTACTCCAAATAATGGAATAAGCAACAACGTGGATTTTGCAAGTCTCCTGGGTAAATAAAAGAGAAAAAGCTCGAATTTAATGATAAATTCTTGTTTTACTAAGATAAGAACCTGATGAAATGTTGTTTACAAACTCCTTGTATGACTTCAGATTTATAAACAGTCTTAATGAGACTTATTTATTGCAAATTGTTTTCCTTTCAGGCTTTCTATGAGATTAGCTACAGAGTAACCTCATAAATTACCATGTGCAATTCCATGTTACACTTGATCTAGGTGATCCTGCACTCTTCCAAACACTGGCAAAAGGCTTCAGGGCCTCTCTAAAACAAAAGACCCTTTTTCAGTTGCCCTCCAGACAGCAGCAGGGTGTAGGACCTACTCTCTGCTCGTGTCTTTTGACACAAATCCAGTTCCCAGCCTGGGTTGATGGCACAGTTTTTTTGAGGTGGGGTTTCATTGCATTGCTCCACAGGAGCACATTCAGCAAAGCGACACAAGCTACCATCAGATTTTTCAACATATTTTTACCTGGCACAAAGGGTTCAGAGGAGAAAGTAATAATGCCTTCCTGCAAAGTCATACTGACAGATGTGCAACCGTAAATGTGTGACTGTATAGTTAGGCTGTACATTGCACATACACAGTATGCAAATAGTACCTAGGAAATGTAATCCAGAATAATCCTAACTGTGAGGTTTTCATAAGAAATTTTTGATTTATCCCCAAATGCTAAAATCTCATAACTACACTGATGGTGTTAAGCATANGCTTCCTCAGCCTGTCCTCATAGGAGAGGTGCTCCATCCCTCTGATCATCTTGATGGCCCTGCGCTGGACCTGTTCCAACAGTTTGATGTCCTTTAACTACTTTTTAATGTTGTCAATTACATAACACATTTTAGTACAAGACACTAGTGAGGCTAAGGAAGGAGAATTTTAAATTATTAAGCAGAGAAGCTCTGACAAACTGCCTGTGAAACCACGGAAATGATGAATTGCTAATTATCCCTTATCTTTCACTTATTTCATTCTAATAACATCAGTTTTATACATTTCACATGATCAGTCATGCATGATTATGAAGGTCTGATATCAGATAAATTTCAAGTTACAATGTTGAGTCCTGTAATTCATTACTATCTTGATCAATGTAACTTGATTTAACAGTGAAAGGATGCTGTTGTGAATTTACCTATTTTAACAGAAAAGTCAAGGTATTTCAAGCAGTTTTATTTTTTCTGTGTCAGTCTTCATGGCCTTTTTTTGTTCATAATGTCCCAGAGGCTGCATCTGTTTATATTGAAATAATCAGCTCTGACAGCAAAGTTTCTCAAGAATAGTAAAACATTCACATCTAAAGGTGATACCAGCAAGCAGTACAAACAGGATTTCCTTGACAGAAGAAATTAATTTACAACTGGAGGAGAAGATGGTGGCAGTAAATTTCCTGGTTTCCCAAGGGAAATGGAAAACTAATTTTGTTTCAACTTAATCTTACCCACTGTAAAAGCAAAATGAGCAACAAAGAAGATGGAACCAGGTACAAGCAAGCGGGACCGAGGAAGGGATGGAAAATGATGGCTTGCATGAGCAGCATTCATTTTAGATTCATATTTCACTTTCACTCCATTTGTGTTTCAATAATTTTTGTCTAGTTGATGTTACTTTCTCCATATTGCCCTTAGATTTTACTGCAGGAAAGAGACAGACAAAATAGCCTTATTTTCCTCTGTATTTTAGAAATCCATTTGCATTTTGAAAAAGGAGCCTTCCGGACCTTTAATTTGCTCTGTAGATGCATTGTGTCTTGAGGAGGTTAATTTACTGTTCCCGTGGGTATCATCTAAAGACCATCTAACCCAAAATTAATCAGGCAATCAGATGATAAAAGCAAAGAATCCACAGGGCTGATTAATGAAGGACAAGTTTGCTGTTAATGAACAGTATGAAGTACTACAATGAACTGTGGAAAATGATGGGACTGATTGGAAGGGAATGCCTCTTTTTCATAAAATACATAAATACCACATGGAAACAAAGAAAAATTCCTGTCACAAGAAGTAAACTTGAGGGGATTTCCTGCCCGTATGTGCTAAATAATACTGTGGTGACTGCATAATTTCATCCAGGTTGATTTGCTTCTCCCAAATGCAGCAAACAAAAAATTACTCTTTTCACTCTATGAAGGAAGGAAATGGCAATCTAGGTGGGTCATTTTTTCTGTGACACATCAGTATTCTTCACCTTTTTACATCAAATATGCCGTGTTGTATACAAAACACATAAGGTCCTAGTTCTCTTGGCTTGAAAGATATGTCTCACTTTAGTGCATCATATTTTTTCTGCTTTTAGGACAGGAATTAATTATTTTCTAAATGAAGAGAAGTTGTCATTCAGGAGAACGGTTTCCAAGGCCACTTGCATGTTTTAGATTTT
This sequence comes from Thinocorus orbignyianus, assembly GCA_013400375.1. Classification (NCBI taxonomy): domain Eukaryota; kingdom Metazoa; phylum Chordata; class Aves; order Ciconiiformes; family Thinocoridae; genus Thinocorus; species Thinocorus orbignyianus. Next base: position 782,257 of record VXBW01007314.1, on the reverse strand, counting down.
CACAGCTCATGTTAGATTTTGTTACTGAAATAATTTTTGTCATTTATCATATTCAAATCCCGAAGTATTGATATATCTGGGCTTTAAGTAAGACCTACTACAACAGACACCTGATTCTGGATTACAATATCCGGGAGCTATTATAACAAACAACAGTAACTGATATGGCAATATAATAAAGAACAAATTCAATTTTAGCAATATGTTTAAATTGTCCCCCAACATTCCTTGATTCTAAAGCTGTGAAAACAATGGACGTTAGGATTTGATGTTCAAACCAAAACAAAAAAAAAAAGTCTAAAGAGAACTGAAGTTGATCTAAATCAGAAATACTTGTATAGAGAAATACTTGTATACAGAAATACTCTAGAAAATTAAAGATGCTATTTTAAATCAACATAAAATGTTGTATTTCATTTTTTACTTTTTGGGAACAACACAACTTCTTTCCAGCTCTTAAAAGATATGGAAATACTACAACAACAACTATTTTAGAAATGAAAAATTAAAAAAAAAATTTAAGAAGGTTGAAGTAAAGTGTTTTGATCTTGTAAATTTTGTTATGCTGAAATGAAACATTTATACAATAAAAGAAAGATACTATTCTCCATGCTTTTTGTATCAGCATTTTCATTCATGGATTAAAGTAAAATTCAAGAATAGCTTGTTGGTCTTTATGAAATTGCATATTTTTAATTGAATTTAGTGTTTGACGAAAAAAAACGGATGTTTATTTCAGCTGAGGGATAAGATCTTCATTAAATCACATCTAAAAGTACTTCTGAATTAAATGTAATGACAATATCACAGCAATTGTTGGTAGCAGGTTCCAACATAGGAAATCTTACAGAGATTTTTTTGGTTCTGTATATAATACCTAAAAATATGACTCACTTGTACTGTGACTGGTCATTTCCTCCAACATCTGGGGACCGTAACTTCTGCAGTAAGATTCTTATAATACTAATGAAAAGTACAAAATTCACCTGCAAAGAGAACAAATATAATGGTGGTTTCTGACCTCTCCACTCAATATGCAGCACAACAAAATGCTTATCAAGTCAAACAAATCAACTAAGCAGTGGGTGTTGCGTACCTCCTGCCAGAACACATCAAGTTCTATACTGTCAAACCTATTGTCTGGTTTCTGCCTCTCTATGTTTGTTATGTCCAGTGCATCTCTGCATGGCCACCATTTCTAGTCTGGCTGGCAAAAGTCCTTGAAAGCTCCAGTAGTCAACAATGCCCTCCTTCAGACATGTTTCCTAGCAGTATGGGGCACTGGATGTGATTTGGGGCAATCAAGCATTGTCCTAAATTGTCATATGGATTTGTGACTGGAAGCTCAGAGGAAAATGTCCCGTGTACAGTTTTGACTCTTCTGACGTTGACACCATCCCTCCAGATAAAAGCTTAGAGGTTGCTGTGAAAAGAGGTTGTCCTTGAAAAGTAGAAGTATGAAGAAGCAGCTACATGGGAAACAAGATAAGCGGAACGGCAGTTGGAAGAAGGGGAAAAAACATTGCTGCGCACAAACAAGAACTTTACACCAATTGTGTGAGCGTTCTAGGTGTTTGAACAGAGACTATAAGCCAATCATGTAGCTGTTGCTAGCGTGTGCTTCTTTTAACTGTCTATATAAACTCTGTAAGCAACTTGAATAAAGGAGAACGATCATACTCATATTGAGACTCATCGTTACTCCGGGTCCGGCTTCCCACTCCGACCATTCCGACAGCACATCAAGCATGGAAAGGGCCTCTCACAAGCATCTCTCTACCCAGAATCAGTGATGCTCATAAATAAGCTGAACAGCTACACGTTCCTCCACATTCAATATTTTGTTTGAAATGACAGGCGATGGGAAGTGATTATATGAGACATAAGGAAAATGAAATCTAATATTTTTGAATAAAATAAAAGAAAAAAAGAAATGTGAGAATATATAGTTGACTGACATAAACACACATTTTACAAGCAGATGATGAATTTGAAGTTTTCCTTGATGCAAGTATCTACAGACTTACCACAGCAGAGTGTACCAAGGGATATACATTTAGTTGGCCATATGCACTGAAACTACTATTACTGGACAAGGAAATAGCTTCCATTTAATTACAAAACTACACTCAGATGACTCTCATTCTTGACTGACATTCGTGGATTACTTTTAAGTCTGTTTTCAAGCACATCTCTGTCTGTCTGTAAACATGATTTTGGATGAAGGAAAAACATACATTCTTCGGAGTTTGTAACAGTTCTTGGTATTACTGAACTTGCAAATTTAGTCAGCGGAAACTGAATATTAAGATCTAAATGTGGCAACTGCTGTTGACTTACTGCAGTGGAGCCAGTTAATTTCTGTTAGATTATTACCGAATTGATCATTTTTTGAAAACTCTTTAAAGTATATATCTGATTTAGAATAGTGTATTTCAATAGCATGTGAAGCAAGTAATACCCTGGAATTCTACTTTTAGTATTGCAGCTTTTCAGTCCCATAAAATAATTTCAGCATAATTACTTTAAATAGAATAAAATATGTATATTATTTAATGACTATCTAAGAACACTAAAATGAGAAAATAATGTGAAGGCAGAGAAACTGCAAGAGAGTGATGACAAATGAGGCCTCTTCAGTGGAGGAATGGCAAGATGCTGCTGATACCCTTTTCTGCTGGTTGACTTCTTCTGAAATTAAGTTTTTGAGTCTAAACACATTGCCTGAGCATTTATCATTTAAACTGTCTTCATGTTGCTTCTTCCCCTATTACTTGCAGACTGAGATAACTAGATAAACTTTTGACTACTTTGATATGTGATCGAAGAACTGTTTCCACCTGAACACCACTCATTCCCAAATAAAAGCAGCTTATGCAAGTGGAAGTATGGAGAAGGCAGCTGTGGAGGCATTTGACTAACGAAGAGTGTGAGTGGTACACCAAATTAATGGTTTGGAATAGTCACCCCCAATTAAACAACTCTGAAATGTGTACAGCATAAAGGGTGGAAGCCTGCCAAATAACTTTCCTCAAGCCAAAATTGTCAGTAGCAGATGCCAGGGAAGGCTTCTGACATACTGAATTAACTGAAGCCATTCCCTCTTTGAGAAGTGACTTCAGAACTTGCTCTCACAATATTTACTGTTGGATAATAAACTTATAGAAAATATTGGTTTTTAAACAGTGAAAATTTTTTGAGTTAACACAAAAATCAACGGGCGAGAATGAATACAAAGACTTCGTGAACTTCCTGTTAAATCTAATGCAGTTAAACCATTGTTCCTTAAAAATTTTCCTTGATTTCCTCCTTCTTTCAAAAGTATACTCACGGCATCATCTTCACAATCAGGCTCTATTCTACTCTTGCTTCCTCCTCCTCCTAAAGATTTTCAATATCAGCCTTACTCTGGGCTTTCTTTCATACCATTACATAAGACAGTCAATGAGAGCTCTCAGCTGAGGTGTTCTGCTCTCCTTTATTTTTCCTGAAATTCAAGGTCTTTCAGAGATTTCCTGTATTTACTTCATTGACTACTAACATAAATGTCCTTCCTACTACTGAAGTCACTTGTTACTGCTGATCATCATTGTCGCCATTCTCTGAAAGTTTTCCACTCTTCCTATATACTTGGGAACAGATTGAAGGCTCTGTGCAAGTATCATTCTAAGTACATGATACTTCATTGAGAAACATCATGACTCTCACAACACTCATCCAAGGAACTTGTAGTGTTCTGCTTTTGTTGTTCAATGGCAGGCAGCACTGACCTCAGCACCCAAAGATCTGAATCTTTGCATTTTAATTTTTCTACAAGGTGACAGAAAATGTTGAGGTTATCACAGCTTACCCAGATTGAAAATTATTTTTTCATGAATGTAGTATTATTCAGTCATCGGTTTTACATGACACTTAATTAGCTACTCTCACTCTATGAACATGCACTCTACTTTCCACAGCAGTAAGTCTGCATAGCAGCCTCGCTGCCACAATGAACGTGCTGGTTGTAGTTTGAACCTCCAACAAGACATGTGACTGATCTGGCAGGAAAGAGACTAACAATGCTTTTATGACATGACTTGTACTTCTGAACTCTCCTTTCAGAACTTAACTTCCCAAGTGCAAAATCAAGTCCAACAAACAGCTGAAGAATCATCTAATTGGAGAAGTAAGCGGCTTTACACACTGGGCACTGCAGAATCAAATGGCCATCTTTAGTTGTTCTTATCCCTAAAACATGTTATTTAAGGGAAGAAACATATCTGGAAGGAGACAGCAGATCCTAAATGCGTACCCAGCAAGCCAAAATATGTCATCAGCAAGATGTTCCCCTGTGTCTTACAATTACAATCAGTAATAAAATAATTAAAAACACCTGATCCTTTGCCTCAAACAGTGATTCTGGTCAGCATTTTATGATATACTGGACTTCTGCTGACTGACTAGTAGTCCATTTTTTTTAACCTAAAACTCATTTTCCAGTCTCTGCTAAGATCCAGCTGCAATTCACATCTGCCAATGAGCACTCGGACAACTTCTGTTTACAGGTCTGAAACTTCTTTGGAGAAGTACTGCTTTCTGGCACACAAAGTCTCAGCTGTCTACCAGATAACTGTTTAAAATGAACATCCGGAGAACCAAATTTCATCTCTCTGTAAACACCAGGTGGTTTGTTTTACTTTTATCTGTCGGCATCTTTTCTTCACTCTGGACCATCCCTAATTCTCCAGCACCTTTGAGGTACACATATTCTCTTTGTGCTACAGTTCTGGTGCATGCTCATTTCTTCATATCATAAAGTATCTTTTTTGTGATTCCTTACCTTATGTCATTTCACACTTACACCTACTCTGCTTTTTCTTCAAATGCTGTAAAATTCACTCAGATGAAGATGACAGGAAATTCTCTCAAAATGATTTTCAGCAGTCACGAGTTGAAAGGTGAGGCCAAGTGTAAGTCCTGGGCTAATCTGGACTTTCTTGAAATATTGTGTAATCTAATAGTGCCCTAATTTTTCTGACTAAACTGTTAAAAATAAAGCTAGTGTATCTGAAATGTATAAATTTGCACTGTGACTGTTTTTGGAAATGGACATATAATCATAGTATACTGTGCCCAAATTAATTACACAACCATCACAATGAACAGGAATTTTGTTATGCTTCTCCAGTAGTTCTAATGAGCTCCATACAGGAAAAGTCCCATGAAACATCCTCAAATGGTATTCTTTAGCAAAGACTTCACATTCAGTATCTGTTTCAGTAGGCTACCAATTAAAGAAAGATATACGCAGTCATATTTTTTTATGGCTGCAATAATATCAGATTCTCAATCGCAGCGCTAGCTACTTACAAGCAGAATCAAATCTGCAATTCATTGAAAAGTATAATTAGATTTTTACTTCCCCCGGGCTCATCAACAGGAGAGATGTTAAAGAAAGAACAACATACAAATAAAAGCAACTGCTCATTTAATAGGAGGCAGATAAATTTTGAAGGCAACAAATTTTAATGGCCTTGGCATCTGTTTATTGTTGCTCCTACAGCGCAATTTCTTTTCATTAAAACAGAATTCTCGCCTATCTGTAAGGAGCAGTGAAGAATAATGGCAGTATGCACTGCACAATGGTGAACTGATCTATAATTCATGCTTCAAAGTTTACTTACTATAATAGAAATTAAAATTGGTATTCGTATAACCCACCAGGGACCACCATGCTCATTTGTATCCCAGCAACTACGGAAAAAAAAAAGAAGGAAAATGATGTTGACATTAATATCATCTGGCAAGCAAGACCTGTGAGGAGTATTTCTTATATACAAGTCAAAGCACACTAAAATAATGCCCATTCGAGCCCAGAATTTGGCATTCAGTCCTTTTATCTTTTTCTTTTTTTCTTTTAATTTTATTTCCCTGATTTTAATATGCATATTCAAATTAGTTAAAAAATCAGGCACACTAGACTGTACCATCAGAGATCATTGACCTTTAGGGAAACCATATTTAGTTTCACTTTGTGTAAAGACAATTTTCCAATAAGGACTTAACACCAGCTTCTGGGGAGCAAGAAAATCTAAAGCAACTGACAGGCAGAATTGAAACAATGTAATTTCTTTTGTGGGATATTTAGGTTGAAGCTGGCTGGAACTGGTCTAGGAAAATGACCAAACCTGAACCTTTGTCTGAAAAATTGAAAATTTCATTTTCACTGTAGGCACTTTTCTAGTCCAAATACTCTGAGAGTAAGTGCTCTGAAAGATTAATCTTAAGCAAAAGCAATACCCTTCAGAATTCCTCTAACTGTGATCATAATAACAAACGAAAAAGGAGCTAGCCTTCAGTTTACGTTGGAGGTTCTTGCAAATAAAACTTAGAAATTATGTAGAACATGATTTTTCAGTTTAATTACAGAATCAATTGAAAAATATTAGTCAGATTGAGAAAAAAAAGAGTGTGAAAACAGTTTGTCCCACTAGCTAGGAACACTCTCCCTTTCCTTGGGACCATCAGGAGCAGCAAGTCTGATTTTCCTACAACACTCTTATCTCAGTCCCCTTTCCCATACCAGGAGCCTGGTCTAGCTCTAGTTAGTCATAGTTTTACCTGACTACATCCTTCTTACTTATGTTTACATCAAATTGTTTCACTTCTGGGAATGTACGGTAGATACATCCAAAGTTATCCGGATTTCAATCTTTCGAGTTGCTAGTTAGAAAATTATAGTGCCCAATATCTTACTGCACTGTATTGCAGTCCTGAACCCAAGGAACCCCACCATTATTTTAAGTATTATTTTGACTCCCAAAGCCGATAGCTCTTTGTGTGGGTCTCAAGATGTAATGTTACTCATAAGCTCTCTCTGCTCTCTCCTGCCCTTAGAGTTTTTCACACAGACAGCACCCATAACGAGCACGTTGAAGAGCTCCTGAACACCTCTCCCTTTATTTCTATCTCTGAAATTTTATCTTTGTGCTCTTCCCCTTCAGAACTGCAAACCACCTTTCTATGAAAACCACCATATACAAGGCAAGGATTGGCAAAGCTGTAGATTTTAAGCTTTCTCTCCCTGACATGCTTACCCAGTATCTTCTAAAATGATCCGTGTCACGGTCCATGTAATAATGAATATGGTAGGAATTCCTGAAAAGTCCCAAAGAAGGTTAGAGGATGATTACAAAAACAGAAGTCCACAAAAAGAGAAAGAAAGTTCTGCTAGTAACAAATTATTTCCCAAAAACACAGCATATAGCAAACCGTTTAGTGAATGGAAAGAGAAGTCATCTGAGGAGCTGCATGATGTTGAGCAACATATTACAAACAAAGACTGCAGGGAAATGGGTTTATTTCTTATAAAAATGCAGCTATAATGATTAATTGTCAAAGGACATGCCTTTCTTAGGTTTCTTTCAAGTTGTCAGAGTGACCTACAGGGAGATACATCCAAGTTCATGCATTCCCAATTCACTTCCAAGGACTACATCACAAAACCAAAGTGTAAATCATTTCTTAAGGAACCATTCCCACACACTGCTTTATTCCCATTTCCCAGCAATACCTAAGTGTTTTATGACTACCTATTACTGGAATCTTTAAAGTGCTCTGCATAAATATCATTGCACTTTCTGGAAATGAAGGGAATACATGCACTTAAAACCAGAGGGACAATATTATTGGGCTTTTCCAAAAGGCAAATAACATAGCATAGCCTGTGGCTGTGCAGCTAAACTTTTCCTCCCAAATTAGGACAGCCTGAATCATCTGTTTTGCAGTGGCAGCCCTATATCCTTGAACAACACCCGGGCATTGTGCAGCTTGGCACAGGTCAGAGCCATGCCAAGGAGCAAGCTAGCAGCTCTCCTCCAGTAGTTCTGTGCCCGCTCTCTCCCATGGTACAGAGGCTGAACTGAGGAACCAGCGAGCCTGAGGAGTCAGCCAGCAGAAACGGCGTGATTACTTCGGTATGAAATACTGAGCATGTCTGTATGTATTACAGACAGAGGAAAAAAGGTGTTATTGGAAGATGTTTAAGTTCTTACCCCATCCAATCAGCAGGTAGATCGTGAAGTGTCTGTTTGGTGAGAATATTAGGACAAGGAGGATGTGCAGGTAAAGTCCTTCAACTAAGAGCCAGTAGAAGTTTGCCATAACACCATACTGAAAAAACACCAAAATAGCCTTGCAGCCAACCTGAAATATGAGAATAGGGACAAACGTTGTCACAGGAAAAATGCATTATTCTGTTATTGATATAACCTATAGCTCTTAATTATCTACATAATACTGGTAACCCAGGGCAAGTAGAAATATTTTTCATAATTCAAGCAAATTGAGACATTGCAAATATTACTGTTTATACAAAAAGAAAGTTAATTATAAAAAATACCATTTAAATGGCTCTCAGCAAATTTGTTCAGAAATTTTGAAAGATTCATTGCCTAAAGGTTGTAAAAGTTGGTGATTATCAATAAATGCACACATTTGCAACACTTGATGAATGGCTATTAGAATAAGTAATCATTTACTAGGTGGCTAATAAATATATTAAAATCCTAGCTGGATTCCTAACATAGTGAAAATTAACAAAAAAAATTACTTTATTAATTTTTCCAGGCTAAATGGGAAATTGAGTCAAAAATATAAATTTACATGATGAATACTCTAAATAGAGTTAGAAAAAAAAAGTTGGCTGGACTTTAAAACTTAAGTTTTCCCTTCAGAAAATGGTTTAGTGTTTTTTAAGTAACAAAACACATGACCGTGTATCATAACATGAAGTCCCAATACTTATAGTCTGCAAGATGCTCTTCAGAATTAAATTTCAGATGTCTGCGCTGCTGATACTCCACAGTGCTGGCTGCTACTCTTTGGTACTTCCCAAAAGGAATCTGGGATGTGAGACTTGAACATAATATTTCTGCTGAGACTGAGTTGAGAAAGTTGATGACATGGTGAATGTAACAGACTAAACAAAAGGACTAAATAAAACCGCAAGTTTCTGCCCACTTTACTCATTTCTCCATTCATCTCCCTTCATACCAGCACTGTTTCTGCTAGAAGTCCAAGTAAACCAAACAGCTAAGTAGTAATTTACTTATTTAGCAATTGATTTCTCTGTCTAAACAGAGGTACCTGTTATGAAGTGAGACCCCCTCAAGGAATCCCAGTCACCAGCTGCTAAGCCAGAAGGTCATAGATCTCCTAAAGATACTTTGGATCCATCAACCCCTTGTGGTGTTTCACATATCTCAGTGCATCCCAAGTAGCACACACACCTATATTTATGCCTGTGCACATGCTTACATAGGCAAGCAAGTAAGAGCCCAAAGGGTTCAATTCATTTTACTGAATTTTAGCTGCTTACAAGCAAGGTTTCTGGTGAAAGTTAGCCCCCTACTACCCAACTAGCTCCTCACACAGCTCATGAAGACAGACAGGTATGTTCAGAAAAAGCCTTAAAGCAGATGAGGTAAACCGTGCAGTGAGAAAGACACAAGCCCAGAGAAACAGCTTAGTTCAGTCATCTCATTCGGTAAGTCTAATCTTCCCTCTGGACTTTGTATCCACTGAAGGGATGCCCATTGCAGACCAGTAATGGGTCAGAAAGTTTAACATAGAGAATATTAAATATTTCAAAATGCAAGTTGAAATTTGCTTTTATGGTTATAAATATTTACAACCAGATTAGCAGGCAAAGTCTAAAATTTTTGTAATCTCATTTAACTTCCAACACTCCCTTGCATTATATTCTTGATTTACATACCAGAACCCCACATAAAAATATTTCCCCTTCCTCCTCCAGCTGATCCTGTATCAGGTGTAGTTTCAGATCAGATGATGAACAACAAGGTATCTTTCAGTAAAGAGTCAGTCAAAATTATGGCTCTGTGTCATTCAGAACCTGGACCTAGTTACACCATGTTTTGAATTGTGTGCTTTTAGACTTCTGTTCACACAGCAGAACTGTGGAACATCACACACACACATGACAAAAGGGACAAACCCCACATTCTGGTATGAAAGGAAGGCAGCATCCAGCCAATGAAAGACAAAACATCCTGCCAAGCTGGTGTCAGATCATCCCATGTATAATGCAACAGAAATTACTCAACCGTCCACAAAACTGGACATATTCAAGTAGGAAAGTATGAGGCTTTGCAGCCAAAAATAACTGAAGAATAAAAGAAATTGCAGAAATCAAGTAGTATTTTGAGAGTTCATTGACTAATCTTTCAATGATCTGAGAACTTTTGATTGCCCTGCTACTCTTCCTACTAACTACTTTGCTTGCTTTTGGTCTACTAACTCAGAGCCTATTTGTCTTAATTAGAAATAGCCCAAAATAAGAATTCATACACACAGCTTGGTATTCACTGCTAAGACCTTTAGGCTTTGGGAAGATACGGCTTCATCAATATAAAAAAATCTTCTTCGCATTTTTTTCTCACAAGCTTAAACTGTAGCAAATTAAATTCAGAAAATATTCAGCAATGTCTGAAGGGTTCCTTTGCAGTACTTCTGCTGAAACAACACAGGCAGACAATGGTGAATATCATATAGCAGTCCGTCTTCTAACAACAAGACTTGAGATTTTTTTACGCCCTGTGCATGAAAAACTTATTAGCTTGCCAGGAATGCAGATGACAACACTTCTGTCATAGCCAGGAAGTAGAGAGGAGTTAATAAGGACAATTCCTGCAAATATTTAATTCCCTAACTCTCTTCTCCCCTTTCCTTGATACTGGTACAATTCTTGGACCCATGATAAACTTACTGGAACAGTGCCAGACAAGCTGCCTTTAACTGTTCCCAGCTAATGGCACTCCTGTTTATCTTAAACTCTCACATCCAATTAATGTAGGGGCCATATTTATTCTGAGCTACAGCTGGTCATTATTTGTTTCGGAAGATGACATGTTGTCCCGTCATGGACACGTAAAACATTAACTTCTCTTATTTGTTCTGCAACCTTCTTTCTCTGGCCACTTCTAATAGAACATTTTGCTAGTCATCATATTCTCTACAGAACTGTCTACACTGACAGCTTGGTGTTCCTAAATACATAAGAGGATCAGGGAGGAAAATATAGTGACACAACAGCCTTATAGCAAATGAGGTTTATTACCCATGAGGTTTGATCCTCTGGACAGTGAGCTGTGTTGGAGCTGGAATAGAGAATATCATCTTTGACTAAAACGGAGATTGCTCTTAGAATGAAAGAGAGGAACAGGTTCAGATGGATGTAGTTCCGAGTACAATGAAGTTTTCTAAGAAGAGATTTAAAAACAAACATTTTAGATTTTGAGACAGAAAGTTCTTGAACAAACTCATTACTCTCCAGTCACGTCTTAGTAATATGAACCTTGAGTTAGAGCCTACCCTTTCCTCCTCTGTCATATTGTCAGTGCTGCCTTGCCGTTTTCTTTTATCAACATCATCATACTCCCTACCGTTATAGGTTGTCCAAAATACATAAATAAAGTATTTCTTACTCCTTTTCAGTAAGACCAGAAGACTCCAGTGGCATTTCTCCCATATAAACTGACAATAAACATAGATTATTTCATCCTTCTGTGTGTGCACTCATCCTTGTGTTTTTCTTGCAAATAAAACTTCAATTATCCTGGATATATTTCAGGCATGCTCTCATATATTATTTTCTGGTGTAATTTTTTTAACTCCTGCACTGTGCTATACAATGACTTCTAATCCTATGATGTGAGTGTATACAGGAGCAATTAAAAAACATTTGACAGCTTATCCTTTCTATCCAGTGAGATGTAAAATTTTCATCTTTAGTCTAGCAGCCATGTGAACATCTGAGCCTGACAAACAAATGGCAAATTAAATATTCCAAGTAAGTGAATGGGTGCCCAGGGAAAGCAAGTTATAAGTTGAGGGCTTTTCACTTAAAAGACATTCCCTTCCAGATACTCCCAGTTTACAGAACTTTATGATGACAAATCCCCAGAATTTTTGATCAAAACCAGCACCTTGAACTGCACCTGGAAATAAGCCAGGGCATTTTAGCAAGTATGAGCAATGAAAGAACGAAGTTGCAATAGGATGTTATAGTGGAGTGCAGTGGGAGCTGTCAAGTCGTCTTCAAGTTTTGATTTTTACCGAAGAACACTAAAGAATCCATTCTGAAACTATTAGAGCATGCATAGGTACAGTGAGTATAGAGAAAATAAATAACAGATCCATCTTCCTGCCCTCACTTTGGTAAAGGACAGAATACAAGGCTGAACTTAAAGCCGTTATCAAAAACCCAGTGATTTCTGTGGCTATGCCTGTCCTTTGCTGAAACAGCTTCTGAGAAAAACTGAAATACTGCTATTACTTTGGACCACATCATATGTTCCTATGGAATTCAGAGACACTTCAAAGCTGCAAATGGGAGGAAAATATTTTTCTTGAGTAACTAATTCAGGTTATTACTTTTGCATTCCATTTAGTAGCCGAAATAATAAATGTTGGATGTATACAAGGCTGCAAACCCAACATTTTGGAGGTCATGGGCCAGAAAGAGTTTTATTTGGGATATGTATGATTATTCAGAACAACAAAGAAATACTGTTTTTTAACAATAAAACACAATATATCATGCTTATTTCTTTGATATGACTACCTCATGATACAAAACTACCAAGTGAGAAAGATTTAAAGACAGTTGAGAGCACATGAGAACACATCTTACAGAAATTGTGGAGATTTGTATTTTTCTCCTTGGTAAGAAACATGTATCAGAGAAACAAATTTTTGGGGAAGGTTTTGTTATAAGAGCAACCTCAAAGGAAGTACGGTACAATCTTGTAAGATATAGAATATCAGTTACATAGAAATACGCAATTCTACAATTTATTTTCACTCTGAGTTGGAACAAATCAACTTTTTTCAACATACCTGAAAAATACTATTTTCAATCATTTTGATTTCTAATTTTCTAAAACTTTATGATAAATTAAAACTTAGACATTCAAAATGAAGAAATAGAAACTTGCATTCCAAGAAGGATAAAGCAAATAAATAAATAAAAATTATTAGCTTTGATATTTACGAATTAAGTTCGCAAAGGTAAGAACGTGCCCAACAAGTCGGCAACCTACAACAGGAAAATACCGTGCCAGAAAGTTACCGATTAGCTTTAATTATAATAGGTACATAGAGTATTATGTGGGGAGTGGTACCATAGAAACTTGAAAAATGCTGTCAGTTTAGTCTGGCAAGGTATTTACAGACGTTCATGTTTTCTGTCTTTGTTTTGAGATTAAAAGATTAGACAGATAGAAAATCCTTTCCTTTTACAATGCTTCTTATTGGGCCCTTTACAGATATGAATAATGTGAATCCATTTAATGTTTCAACAAAGATTAAAATCAAGTCTGGTTCTTTGGATGAAATGTAAAAAAGAGTATTGCAACTGTATGGAAACTCTCAGAAATAGCTCTCCTTTCCTCACCCGACAGTTCTACCTTTCACATGCTCATAGCTGATATTGTGAACAACCGCAAAGCCCTGGGGCTGTACCTGTTCTGCCAGACAATACACAATAACATCTAATAGACTGCAGAAGTCAAGACATGATACTTAAAAAAAGAATTTCCTTGTCATGAACATACTACCTATAATTAAATTAAACTTTGCATTATTTCATAGTGCGTTTTCTTTGTCATTACAAATACTGCACATATTCGGGATTAAATGCAGGATATTTTGAAGCACAGATATACAAATTTAGCATTGTACAGTTTTAATAACCTGTTGTGTTACTAACATCCAAAGTTCAAATCCTAATCCTGCTGGATCAAGTTGGGATTTTTACAACCTTATTGCATTAGTAACTTCTGAGTTTTAACTCACCACTTAACTATCAAATCTCCTTTAGTTAGTTTGACTTAGGAGAGTTGTTCTTTGTCCTTCTTTGTAAACACAGCAAGGCAAAAGTTTGCTGGTTACATTCACAACCCCTGAATGTGTTTCAGGGGTGAGTGACTGGCATATATAAACAGTATATTGACAATCTCTATAAAGAATCCTGGGACCTTTCAGGGCAAAGTATGTTTCTTGGATAGGTGGTGTAATGAGCTGAGTAGCAAAAAGTTAAAAATGACCACAATGTCTGGGACACCCTACAACATGTCTGAGAGACAGACAGACATACATGCATTGCTATTTGCATTTATTTCTATTATTGATAGTTTATAATTACTTCAACTGCAGCCTTCCATAATAACTATGCGCTTCCTACGTGCATGGGAGACTATATACTGAACTATATATTGTATTTTTACAACTTATTTGGGATCCTTATTCAACTTGCTATGTTAGGAGGTCCCTATGCTCCCTGTAGATAACAGAGAAACAGGCTTATTTAGGGGGAGACTGAGAAGACCCTATATTCCCCCCTGAAGAAGAGCCTGGGTCTTTCCACTGACTCAAAATAGAGATTGAGGATTTCTCAACCTGGATATTTAAATGGAAGTTGAAGGTTTTGAGTATATCTCTGAAATTTTTCATCTGTTTGTTATAACTGACTTCTGGTGACGGACAACACCAGATGTCTATAACACACTGTCTTAAATGTGTCATTAGGTTTTAGCGGTTTTGAAAAATGCACGATCTGCCTGTAGCATTTGCTGGCAGAAAGAAGATAACCATGAGTGACCCAATTCATTTTTTTCAAAGATATTTCAAAATATAATTATGGTTTATTTATCTGTTCTGAACAGCCTTTGAATATTTAAATATTGAGAAAATTGATGGCAGAGTGAAAGGCTTACAGAACTCACCAAAGGAATAGCTCATCAGAGGAATGAAGCTCTGACAAATAACATGCTGTCCTCTATATATTATATGTACTTCTTTTCTACCCATCTGAGAGATGCATTTTCTTGTGTTCCTTGGTACAGGGTGGAATAGAAAAGTTGCGTTAAGCTTGCAATGGAGAATATAAAGGCTATTCTATTAGACAAGTAGAAGTGATACATAAAGGCATGAAGGTGGAGAAACTGAGAAAAGCTATGACACTGATAATACCATTTTGCAATTTCTTCTACCAGTTGGAGATTGCTTTCAGTCTCAGAAAACTCTCAGAAATAAGGCAAAACCAACAGACAGTACTGCCTTTCCTACTGCTTAAGAAAACCATTGCACACCTAGTACCATTCTTCATCACAATTATCCAGACCTTTACAACCCCACTTACACAAATTAATTATTACCTTTGATTATAGTACCCCTGGAGACCACTCAGAAGCTTCTGCAAAATATGGCTGCTTACTTGTCCAGTGCTGAGAGCAGCATCACACTAATTCTCAAGAGCAATTAAAGATGCTGATTTTAATAATCAAATAGGAAATGCTTTACATAATCCATGCCCAAATGAGTATTCCTTCTTACATGGGCTGTAATGTCTGTAAATTTGTAGAGTGGTTTGAAATTTTTTAATATCACTGGTGCTAGTAAACATTAAGCTAGCATGACATCATTCTCAGCCGTTTAACTGAGAAAAGTGTAAAACCAATGTGTATTCTAAATATTCTAACTTCTAATTCTAATTTAGAAATTCTAATTTACAAACATTTCTAAATATTTATATATATTTATTTCTGAGCAATCACATAACAGTTAAAACTATCTTGTCATTCTTCATATTTAGTCATGGAAGAGACATACCTGAAAAGGCAAAGAATTATACTTCCTGTTGTAAGAGCAATCAGGGATACACTGTGTCCAAGGGTATAAATTGCCTTGACCCTTACATAGAAGTTGACCTGCACAGAAAAATATATATACAGAAACCACTTACTAATATGTAAAATTGACTGTGAAAGAATATAATTATCCATTAAATAGCTTTGATGGCTAAATAAATAGCATTATTTTCACTCTTTGCTCTACAGTATGTGATGAGAATGTTTTGTCTTTATTCCAATGTATTTTTGTAATGGAAGATCTCCAGTCAATTGACCTCAGTAGAAAATTCAGCTTCAGCAACTCAAAACTTAGACAAGACTTAGCTGGTACAATTTCAGCTGATTATTCCATGTCAATGAGGTTAGAGAAAGTTTCAGATTCATCAACTTCCAGAACCACAATCAAACTGGGAAGAATGAGCCACAGTTTGAAAGAATGGATTATCTCTGAAAAAGAGACTCTCTCTCGGTCCTTGTGCTCCAGTGTACTTTGTTACGCATTTATATATGAGTTTAATTTTAAAGACACGTTTAAGTCTCATGAATTTCCTAATCCAAATGTTCAAATAATTTATTAAATTGTGACCCAAACAACCCTTTCTCTCTTTAGTAAAGTCATTTGCTAAAACTTAGAAAGGAAATTTTTCAACAGAGGAAAACCAAACTGAGTGCAGTTTGTTGATTAAGTGAAGTTATCTGTATATTTACCAGCAACATGCTATGTTAAACCCTATTTTGAATTACAATATCAAGAAAAACAATACTCTCAGAATTCAGCTGCTTCTTTATGTATGCTTACGATAGATATTTGACATTGTTTGCCACTGAAGCTAGACGGAATATTAAGCTTGTGAAGTTTTTTACTCTTATGAAATTAAAGGTTTTAATAGCAGTGTAGAATATGCTATGTATAAAAGACTTTTCAATCTTTAGTGCACATGGTTACATCACTCACCCTCTCAATCAATGTTTGTAAAAAATAGCAAGGAAGCAATTCTTTTAAATAAACTAAGATAGTAAAAGGAAAATCAAATTACTTAATATACTTATTTTTATACCATATAAAAGGCCAAGTAAAGAGATAATTTTAGCAATCTCAATTCATGAGGAAATTAGTTGGACATTCACTTACCAAATATTGCACAGATATGGAAAAGACTAAATAAAATGCTAAATGGATAATCTTATCACTATATTTGCAATCTTGAGTTGCAAATATAGTGTAAAGCTTAGAAATGATGCACAGTAACTCCACAGTGTGTTCCATTTGTTATCACTTTGTTGGCATTTGCAGACTCCACTAAAATACATTTCTATCAGGTGTACAACTAGAAGCCTGAATGGTCTCTAAATCAAAAACTCAACATCCACCATGGACATTTGCAAAAGAAGTTGTAATGACAGTGAATCTGCATTGTTTCATTACAGTAGTTTAGTTTCTTTTTAAACTCCTAAGTCTCTTTCCTCTCTCATCCTTCTCTCCCTGAAGGGAGATGCTCTCACTTCTCTGAAGGGGAGAGAAGAAGTAAAGAGACCATCTGTTGTTTGTTTTACCAGGTCAAACCATGACACTACCAGGACTCCTAAATCTCTCTCTGCAGAGCTGCTTTCCAGCAGGTCAACCCCCAGCCCTTACTGGTGCAGGGGGTTGTTCCTCCCCAGGTACAGGACCCTACACCTGTTCTTGTTGAATTTCATTAGATTCCTCATTGCCCAACTCTCCGGCCTGTCCAGGTCTCGCTGAATGGCAGCATAGACTTTTGGTCTGTCAGCCACTCCTCCCAGTTTTGTGTCATCAGCAAACTTGCTGCTGGTACACTCTGTCCCCTCATTCAGGTCGTTGATTACTATATTGAACAAGACCTGACCCAGTACTGACTCCTGGGGAACACCGCTAGTACCAGGCCTTCAACTGTACTCTGCGCTGCTGAACACAACCCTCTGAGCTCTGCCGTTGAGCCAGTTCTCAATCCATCTTGCTATCCACTCACCTAACCCACACTTCCTAAGCTAACCTTAGTATCCAGGACACCTGCATGACAGATGTGACAAAGGTCTTCTTTGCTAGTATGGCAGTGACAAGTCAAACAGGACTAGATAGCTACACTTAGGTTACCACAACGAGCCCTGTTTCCACACACCGACAATTAGGCACCTACATCTCAAGTAAATATCCTACTTCAGGAAATTTGATTTGCAAGTTAAATCTCAGCCTTCCAGATTTTAAAATATGTGGTAAGTATATGAATGTAAACGACTGGAAAGAATTTGATGTGGTTGATTGTGTTGGCACAGGCGTGATTGAGAGACCCGAGAAATTTGTTCCAGCACCTGCTCTGATGTTCTGAACACAGGCAGCCGAGTCAGAGCCCACCAGATAAGAAAACCAGATGCATAGGATGAAAGGTTTCATATTCGTCTTCTCCTCTGAATGGGTAAGAACAAATCTCTTGTTTTCTGAACACTTCTTCTGATGCAATTATTTTCAATTCAACAAGTTCACTGCTTATAAAACAGTCACTGCTTGTGTTATCATATAATTCCCTCACCTATGTAATGTATATTTATGGTGTTAATAATGCTTTATAAGGCCCAAGCATACCAGATCTAGACAGATTTTGTATATTCTCCTTAATTTTTGTCTTGCCTTGGAAATTTTTGTTCAGGAAATATGCAAATTGTTTGGTGCCAAGTATATCAAACTTATATCTAATTTTAGTCTGCGTTACCTTTGCTGACTTTTCCCATATTTTTGCCCATCTTCATTTGGGAATGACTTGCACTGCTCCTATGTTGTTTTCCTTCCCTCACTCCTGTCCTAGATACAGCACTCATTATACTTTCATAAATTAAGAACACAGAATCAACAGATTTACAGACACTAACGATCCATGTCATTGTAGTCTTTACATGGTGTGCATTAAGATTTTTATAGGGATGATTCTGGACAAGATGTCATTATTGGGAAATCACAGTAAGGCCAATGATCCCATGGGAAAGTCTTGATTCTGCTTATATGTTCTGCGTTGCTTCATGTCAAGAACAATTTGAACTCAGTATGTCTTTTACTTCCCCTTTTCTTGGAACCCATCACACTGAGTAAAAACACTGAAATTTATCTGGCTTATGTAATTCAACTATTTTTTTCTATTTTTTTTGTGGAGTTTTGGTTTGTTTTTTGGGGGTTTTTTGTTTTTGGGTTTTTTTTTGAGATCTCTATATGTTGATTTTAGGATAAACAATTTTACTTCCCTGTAAATGTTTCCCATGCTCAGGAAAGCATAGCCACTGTTTACTTCCTTGAAACAAGTTAGAATAAAGTGCAGGACAGTACAGTAAAGAAACAGATGCACCAATAGCTACTGATTTTTTCCAAGGATGAGGACATCTGAGCTAGGTATCAAGATTCACTCTATAACCAATGAATAGAAGCAGCATATCATCCTAAGACAAGCACCTAAATTAATTAAAAAGCATAATTAAGTAAAAACATCTACTTTTTCTTCATTAAATACAAATGGAACCTAGAGAGACTAGTACAGATGCAGATGACAGACGTCTAAAGTTAGACAACATGACTGTCCCAGGAGCCTTTCCACCGATTTGGTGAGCTTTCCATCCGGCAGTAAAAACATTACAAAACTTTTGTTTATTTCCATTAAGATTTTTTTCCTTTATTCTTTTTTTTCCATCTTGTTTTGAAGGCCAGTATTTGAAGTCTGGCATTTGTTTATACTTCTACTTTGAATTTTTCCAAAGGAGGTCCTACTATCATGGGATTTCTGATATCACAAGTCTATTTTCTCAGTAACAATATCATGAAGAAAAACAACAACATATTCTTTTAAAACCTTTCAAATAACTATTGGTTATTAGGTGAAATGAATAAGGTAATACTCACTTAGCTTAATACATTTACCAGTGGAATACAATCTTTCTAAAAGGTGGGCAACTCAACAGAATTACTCATTGTCTCCAAAGATGGGGGGAGTCAATGGAGAAGAGCAGTCTCTTGTGCACTGTGATTCATGTGCTTTGTTGTGGCAATTCAAATAAATTGGGATGCTATGATTTTCTCCCAGGCTCCAAAGACTAGATCTCCTTTGACTGTAGAGAAGGCATAGGCTGTCTGGATTAAATGCAGATGAGTACATTGTACAATCTAGTCACATGAAATTCATCTGACTTGTAATTCAAGTCATGTAAAAGTACTTATTTTTTGCTTACTGTTCAAAAATCCCAGTTCTGTGATGTGTCCTTACATTGGCAGCCATCACACTATTACTGGTAATTGCACACAGTCCTAGTAAATGCGTAACATAATGAGCGTGTATCTCAAAGGTGCTGAAGACTAACGAAAAAAACAATGGTAGTGCTTGGTACAGAGAAATGACATGGAAGTGAGTGAGGAGGCCTTTTTGAAGGGTAAGGTTTCAGAAGCTACTGATTAAGCGGTGCTTTAAATACTGTTTCCCCATAGAAATACAAAAAAATACGGATTTTAATCTTGTGTTGCACCATTCTCACAATAGATAGGGGCTTTAATAGGTATGTACAGCATGCAGATGACATATACTATAGAAGTCAGTTAGAAATTAAGGCAATTCAAGTCAACCTAATTTAAACAAAATTAAAGTACTTCAAAACTACATAGTTAAACTGAATAAGTTTTTAGGTAGCCAGAGTTTTAGTCTTAGTCTTTTTAATTAATTTCTTCTGTTGTAATTTACATTCATTCAAAGCATGACAGTGGTCAAAAGGAGCTGTCATTCTCCCCAGAGCTAAAGTGAGCACAGAACGAGCACAGAGCACGTAGCGAGCACAGCTCCAGTTCTAGCTGCTGTAAGCTGAAGATGTTAATTTTTGTCCAGAATATCCTCTGCTTTTCTTTTAAAGGATATCTTGCAGAAGATAGTAATGCAGAAAGATTTTATAGTATGTAAAAGAAAACAAGATATTTATTTTTAACTTGTTGTTTTCAATAGCATCTCTGAGTTGCATCTGTTTGAGGAAAAGTTTAGATAAAAGCAATAGGGGCTTTTAGCCCTTCTCTAACACATTTTTTTTTGTCTTATAATCTGCCTTTTAGATCCATGTCTCCACTTAATGCATCACCATATAACTTACCCTCTAATTCCTGAGATATGAATCTAAACTCAAACAGGTATAAGGAGAGAGAACAGTATCACTGAGAGGTATTTTTTGCCTGATGGACTCCATCCCTTATGAATAAATACTGTCTGCAGGTTTTACCAATAAAGTACACTGCACAAAGTTCCTGACTGACCTGTCTGTAATAATGCCCCCACAACGTCCTGGAGAATTTATACCTAATTCATAACCTCTCTGTGCTTGTGGTTAAGTGGACAAAATGTTCCTTTTGGCCTAGCTAGACTATAACCTGCCATCATGCTGCCAAGTTAACCAACTTTGGAGGCTCTCAGTTTGCAAAAGCATCAAACAAACAGACAGAAGGAATAACATATGAAGAAAAGAAAAATTATTCATAGACATTCAGACAAAAGGAAAGCAGCTTAAATGGGTTTGCAGGCAGTCTCAGAATTCAACACAACTTTATCTAACCGCATTTCTAAGATTACTTTTACGTGTAAGGAGAAAATTTTGAAAGCCCTTAGTAAAAGCACATGCCAAAGGGAACAGTGAATATCCCTGAAGGCAGTAAAGGATTCCCACTAGAGACAGCCTTTACTTGAGTTCTCTCATGCTTCAGCTATTATCATCTTGCAGTGATTGAGAGGACATCTAATGGCCAATTCTATAGCACTGGCAAGAAATGCAGAAGTCATTCTATTTACATTCTCCCTCTATATATAAGCCATGTATCACCTCTTGAAGTAGATGGAGCTACATCAGATATATTCACTAAGTTCACAGAATTGAAAGTTGAAAGGTCCTTCACCTTGTCAGTTTTTGAAGGTGTTATAAAACCCCACTAATCAAGTTGGGAGCTGGATATTTGTCTAATAACTCCAACTGTAGATGCAGAAATCGCATTCAACTGCATAAACTTACCAAAACGGTTGCTGTCTATAAATAAACTTGCATGGCAGGCAATGATAGTATAGAATTGAAAACGTTACTTTAACTATTTTTCAGGCACTAGACTATACAATAAGAGAGTGTTTCTCACTTTGGCATAAAGAAAGTAGCTGTGGTTCAAACAGCATTGGGCTGACTGAAACATGCCCAACAAAAAAGTTGGACTTATTTCTTTATCATTCTATATCATCTTCAAAAATCTGTCAAGATTTGATTCCAGCAAAACTCCATTGACTGAGTCTTGTAAAACTGGACTCATCTTACTTGTATCTGATTTCAGGATTCTTAAATGAAGGAAAAAAAAGGTGAAACTCTGCAAGAACTTTCTAACAAAACCTCAGTTGTCCAGCCAAACTGATGTAACTGTACCTCTACTTTAGCCTCTAGCTATGTACTCTGCACTTCACAGTAACTGTCAGACAGTCTGGCTGTAAAATGACTCCTGTCACTTCTACCCACTAGGGAGAAGAGAAAAGGTTGTCTTCCTCCAGAAAAAAACACATTGTTTAAAATAACGTTTCTGGCATTCCATGCACATGCATGACTTCTACACCACTAAAACCAAAACAAGAATCCTGTGTACTTTCAGTCCAGCACAACAGCTGGCCATGTCAGCAGGACTGAATCTATCTGCTGGCCATTCCTCTGCCAAGTGGATGAACATGGAATAGCTACATGGAGGGATAAGCCACAGCTGAAGCTGATCTGCCAAGAGTAATTTGGCGTTACCTTAATACTAACCACGGTAATTTTGTTCAAACTAAGTACACGTGAAAAAGAAATAATGACACGACTGAAATTATTTTATCAAACAACACAGATTTTCAATTATTCTCTATTCTACACTTGAAATTGTGGCTAGTAAGGTCATTTCCTTCTTTCAGACCATTTTACTGGTCTAGCATTATAAAGGTCAGAAATCCTAAATGTTTTAAAATTTTCTCCTGATGAAAAAATAACCCTGCTTCTCAAGCTATTGCAAAGCTGAGAAAACATTACACTTTGAATCCATTAAATAAAAAGCTATAAGTATGTAAATTCAGGTGGTATGATTTTCAAAAACAAGCAAAATTTGTAGATGATTAGTATGAAACACTCTACCAGACTCAGCATCAAAGAGGATTCAATCATACTGCTACTTAAATTTCCTATATGAATGTAAATGGAACTGTCTTGATTTGACTGTAAGACCTCTATAATTTCTAGTGACTCAACAAAAAAAGTGGCAAATGGTGTTCTGAAATTCTGTGTTCATTAAATATATATACAACAACAATACAAAGACAAAGAATTAAGTTCTGCATTGTGTTGTGGTAGTTGAAAACCAGGAAACTACTTTAGATTAATATTGACTTAGATAGACCTATTAAGTATTTATCACTATTTGCATTTTACATAGTACTATTTAGAAACAAACTCTTTATATTTTATTCATACAAAAGAAACAGGCAAAACAATTCCAAATGTGATTCCAATTTCTTTCATGTAAGATGGGCCTATTTCTTATTTATATTTGGGCATATATTCATTTACTGTTCTGTATGAACCATAATTAGCCAGTTCTCAATTAAACTTTAGCTTTAATCTCTTAATTTAATAAAAAAAAATTGTAAGATTAGCAGGAATAAAATGAATGCAAAGAAGGCATGGATGGACCAAAACCAAATTTAAAACTAAATTAGAATTTTAAAATATTTTAACACATATTTTGTGACTGGGTTCAAAGCATAAACAGATTCAAGTCACGCATATGAAACCAAAATGCCAAACTGAAATGGCATGAAATTTTCTGCATGAATAACAAAAATAGTACTTTTGCAACAGTACTACAAACAGCTGCCTCTGCAAAATATTCACATGATTATCTGAGCAATACTGATGCAAAGACTGAAATCCAACAATTTACTTTTAAAGTTTTTAGGAAAACATTCAAATTACAGTCACTAAACTAAACTCAATAGGTAGTTCGGCACAGCAAAAATCTGTGGCTTTCTACAATTTTCAGAACAATTTTATGGAAACGTTCACAGAATCTGTAACTGCTTTCTAGACTATAAAGACCTAATCCTAAATATTTCCCCTTTTTCCTTATTTTTGTGGCTACCTAATGTTAACAGGTTTTAAATGAGTACAAAACCTTACACGTATAAAAAAAAAGTGGATTAGTACAAGTTTGTGTAATTAGTATTATCTTCTTTACACTTTTTTGTAAAATCTGTTCTTACATAAACTTGAGTTTTGTTTCTTGGGACACCTTTTTCTGCTAATGTTTCTTTTAAAGTTAGTTTTATGTTATTTGCTATGGTCAGGAGACAGGAGTCTTCTGTTTATTTACAGAATAGACATAGCACAGAAGTTTCCCAGGCAAAGTTGACAGTTACCCGGTGGGTAACTTCTTTCAACCTCTGCGTTGGTTTGGAAGGACCTCTAGGGGTGAGCGAGTAACTCAGTGCTGAAGGACAAAATGCTCTGGAGAAAGTTTAGGACTTGATTCTTTGTCCAAAGGAGTTTTGCTATTGACCAGATGTTATCCTTAATGTTAAAAAAAAACCAAACAGCTCTTTATTCTTTGAAAGGAATGTATAATCGATCACTATTAAAGAATTTATTATCATTATCATCCCAAGTGGCTCTTCATTTTGTTTATTCTGTGGGCTAGTATATTCCTGCAATACTGTATGTTAGAGAGTCTAGTATTCACAGAAACTATTACTAACAAGTATATTAAAATTTGGTCTTGAAATTTCATGATACGTATCAGAATACATGCAGTAATATCCAAATATTCATACTAGAAGAACATATCAGAAAGTCTTAAACTGTACAAACACTGTAAAATCAGAACCGGGCCCAGCAAATTAGTTCAGTGCTTTAGAAACACTGAAATGAGCAAATGACAATGGAAGTGCATTAAAGAAACTTAGCTCTTTCCTTTTGCAAAATGAACTTCAATAACACAGTACCCATTTCTGAAATCTTCTAGTACTTTGAATAAATGTAAACTGAGATAACTTATTGATGATCTTGACAAAGACAGAGAGTGTACCATCAGCAAGTTTGCAGATGACACCAAGTGAGGTGGGAGTGTTGATCTGCATAAGTATCTCTTAATAATTGTAGCATCACTAAGTAATGAAAAGTTAGGAATGAAATGCAAATAAATATAGCATGACTTACAGGTACACAGAAAAAGCATTGGTAGATGGCTGCCCCTCACTACGTTTTGTTGAGAGGGAAAGATTCAATTTAGACTCAATACAAGCAATTCATTAGTCCAGTGCAGTGATCCACAGACAGTAGTAACACATCTGTTTTCTAAAGGTAGCAACAGACATTTAAGACAGTATTTGTTTGTGTCAGTCCCGACCTCACTGCCTTCGCTTCACATGGCTTGGGTGGTCTATCTGCATCGGGTGGTGGGGAGCACACCCAGGATGTTACCTCTGACAGCAGCCTAAGAGTGAATGCTTCAGGAAACTGGCCAAATAGGGGAATACTTCTTCCAGAGATAACGCTTCTACTTCTGCACAAACTGCAACAGTATCACACCATTTAACAGCCCTGAGCTTCCTGTGAATTTGTCTTAGCGTGACTGTGAGCATTCAAATCGCATAGACTGTAACTTGAATGTATTTGTGTAATCTAATGAACCTCAGGCCAATCCATGCTAAGATTAGACAACATTGTATGAACTGACTCAGTCATTATTTTAAGTAAAGCAGACACGTTTCAGCTCTTTACATTCACCAGGCATCTTGGCGTGTATTAATAATGTTGACAGAGAGTTTAATACCCTCTGAGGACAGCTAGGACACATCTTTAGCTTGTTCTGTCTTGACAGATGTCAAAATATATGCACATGAAAGGAAAGATCACAGTGAGGCTTGGATTGGGTTAACACACCTTGATGTGTGTTTCCAGCGTGGCCAGATTGAGCTATTCATTTTTCCATTGTGCTGCCATAACCTCAATAGAAGTATAAAAGGGAAAAAAAGACACTTATTTGATGACTCTAAACCTTGAAGGTTAGCAGTAACTAGTTTACTTATAAGAAAGAGACTGGATGTATATAATAAAGGTCTAGATGTACAATTGGTGTGATAGCAACATGCAGACACTTTGTTCAGACACTTGTATATTGCCAAATTGGTTGCCTATAAATACAGAGAGGAGCACTAAAGAATACAAACAGAAGACCTAACATAAAATAAAACATTCTATTCAAGGGTGTTGTATCAGGAACTTGATAGTTAATTTAAAAATGTTAAGCAAATAGTTTCTTTACGTGGAACCTGCTAAAATAGCATTTGACATGGTATAAAAATTGAAAATTCTAACTCTGAGTAAAATCAATGCGAACTGTAGAAGCAGACAAGTTCTTTCATACCCGAACAGTATCAGTCGACTTGTCAGAGAAATAACAGATGATGTGTTTATGGTAATTTTAAATAAGCTTTCTCATTTCAGTGCATTTTCAGCATAAAAATTTGGTACCTATTCATAAAGTGCCTGTTGAATATTTGCTCACCAATCTCTGTCATATTCTTCCCTAGAATATTCAGAACTGCCCACAGCTGGATATATATATATGTCTGTGTGTATGCCTATACATAAAGAAAAAAATTTATAGAAGTAAGTCCCCTTTGAAGTATAAATACAAGTCCATATCCCAAAAGACAGCAAAAAACCCCACAAAGGAGGAATAGATGTTTAATTGGATCTATAATGGGAATTCATTCAACAGTGAAGATGCAGGCACCAAAATGACATCAGAGACAGTTTCTACCCACTCCTTTACTACTGTCTTCAGAGACAGTATAGAGAAGAAAACTCCAAACTTATCATAAGAAAAGTATTTTGCCACCTTCCGTAAGATATGATGTCCTCAGTTACTGTAACTTTGAGGGCAACCTCACACATCACCTGCAAAGATATTGGTGCATGGTATTTTTGTGTACAAAATATTTTGTATCCAAATACTTAGGATTTCATTTTTATTCTTTTTTTGCAAAGTTCTAGGTCAAAAAAAAATGAACTATACTGATTTCTGTTGTGTAAAGATTTTTTGTTTTGAGGTGCCACCCCTGAGTCCTAAGATCAGAATTCAAGAAAACATCTTTCTGTGTAACGGCTATCTGGTGCAGAACCTTGAATGCCACCTAAAATCTCACAACTGAATGACACTTGCCTCTTTTATATTATCTCTCACAAAGAGATGGATTTAAAATATGCTTCCCTGCTACTCTTTTCAGATTTTTTTCCTCGTAATTTTTTTCCTTTCTTTAACTACAAAATATATAATATTTGTACAGGAACAGCTAATCTTTTGATAAGCTGAGCACTATTGTACCCACTTTTTGACTTGTCAGCGTTAAGGTTAGAAAAGAATTACTGCTGCCTACCACTGAAATGACTAATTTTTGATCTTCAAGCAAAGAACATTGCCTGAGCAATGACACTGGTACCTAAGAAAAAAAGACAGAGTCCTTGAGCCACGTTGCTTGAAATGCAGTCAGTGCTTGCATTTCCTCTTTCCCTCTCTGCAATATGCATTTATTCTGTATACTATATCTATATTACACATCTATGGTATTTTATCTATTGTACTTTAGTTAATAATTTTTTCAGTACCTATTTCCCACACCTCTCTGCTGGTTTTTACCCTCACTGGTTTATTATTTGCTCCTTTCCAGGCTTTTGTAAATGTTGCTACTATTTCCTATTTCCAGCTTCTCGAGGGTCATTCCTGCAAGTATAGTCAACTTGTATTTTGTTCTGCTCCTTCAAATTACTAATGAATATGTCAAATAATAGCTTTTTTATTATACTAGTTCATCTGCTAATTAAGTACTTCTCAATACTTGAAGTGTTATCTTTTGCTAATTTGAATCTTTAAGTCTTGACCCATTTTCACTTTACATGATGACAATGTCTGGGTTGAATGATGGGGTTGAATGACAGTGTTTTAAAATGGCTGTTTTAGCAGTAATGCATATGCATCCCCAAGCTGTCAGATGACACTGGTGTTTTAGAATCTATCTTCAGAGAATTTGGGAAAACAACATAGTCTATCCTTTTTTTTTTTTTTTTTGGAAGTATTTAAGAGATATGTAGATGTAATGCTGAGTAACAAGGTTTAGTAGTAACTTGGCAGTGCTGTGTTAATGGTTGGGCCTGATGATCTTAAAGGTCTCTTCCAAACATAACAATTCTACGATTCTATTCTCAACTACAGTAACGGCTGGGATTTTAAATACAGACAGATAACATGATCTGCATGTCCTAGCTAGAATCAACAGGTCTGCTAGAGCTATTCCACACACTAAAATCCAGGAAAACCCCACCAGCCAAGCATCTTTATTTATGAGGACTTCATCTGTTCATGACAACAAGAGTTTTACTGACACTACAAGCACATCCTTGTAAATAAAATCTTGCTCGGCTACCCTCAACAGAAAACCAGATAGAAAACAGGTACAATGTTTTGGAAATAGCAATTCCCTTAACAAAAAGAACGAGAAAAAGGATCTGCAAAGCGAACAAATATATTTTTCCAGATACCTTAATTGCTTTTTGAACCACTTCTAGCTGCTAATGTAATTTAAAGTCCCATATAAATTTGCAATAATTCCAATGACCTAAATTCATTCCATTTTACTTACAACTTAAATGCATATCAGCAATCAAGTGGTGCATGTATTATTAACAGATCATCACAGTATTAGGATTTTTTATAATAGAAACTTCTAGAAACAACACAATGAAAAACATACTGTGCCTAAGCCCAGTAACACCACAATATTAGAAATACAGATGTATTACTGCAGTTAGCAACTGCTGATAGCCTTGACTTTCAAAGTCACTAAATTCTACATTTCTGATTTTACCTTATATGACATCTGCAATCCAAGCATATGGCAACAATGCTACCAAAAATTACTACAGATTTCCATTAGCTCTGATGTAGTAAAATAGGAATTACTTAGAAGCAGAATATGCCAGATAGTCGTATTGAACTCCAGCATCTAATAGGCTAGAAAAATTATTTCTCCTACCTTATAATCATCCTCATAGTCATTATATCCACAAGTACTTAAGATGTCAGGAAAAATATCTGTCCATCCATTGCTTGTACAATTTTTGCTAATATTTCCTGTAAAGCAAAATTTGAGAGGTTAAATTAGGAAGATTCAAAAGTCTCCTCATCAATTAATCTTTAGACAATATAACTTTGTTATTCCCTGTTAACATGCTGTATTTCCTAGAACTCCAGTTAAGACAATCCAGCCATTTCCTTTCATGTGATTTTCATTCATATTATTTCAGCTTTTACTCTTCCTCTGAATTGCCTTTGCACTAAAAAGACCAAAAGTAATTCTGAGCTGTGATGGTAGACTTCTGCTCGACTGTTGGTTGAACATAAACCAGCAGTGTGCCCAGGTGGCCAAGAAAGCCAACAGCATCCTGGCCTGTATCAGGAACAGTGTGGTAAGTAGGACTCGAGAAGTGATCATCCCCCTCTATTCAGCACTGGTGAGGCACCACTTCAAGTGCTGTGTCCAGTTTTGGCCCCCTTGCCACAGAAAAGTCATCGAGGTGCTGGAGCAGGTCCAGAGAAGGGCAACAAAGCTGGTGAGGGCTCTGGAGAATAAGTCTTATGACGAGAAGCTGAGGGAGCTGGGGTTGCTCAGCCTAGAGAAAAGGAGGCTGAGGGGAGACCTTATCCTCTCTGGGAATGGGCTGCCCAGGGACGCGGTTGAGACACCATCCTGGAGGTATCTAAAAGACATAGTGCTAAGTGACATGGTTTAGTGATGGGGGTTTTTTATCAGAGTTAGGTTGATGGTTGGACTAGATGATCTTAAAGGTCCCTTCCAACCTAGAAAATTGTATGATTCCACTCAAGATGCTGAAGTATTTTCTACTATAAGAACTGTAAGACCATGTAACTTAAAAGACAGTAAGGCAATGTTCTGTAGAAGACATTGTTTATTTCTCCACCATCATTCCATGCAATTAAATTTTTCAGACAGCAACCTTATTTAAAACCTGTAACTTGACATATACATTTGAATAAAAAAGTCACAGAATAACTTTCTGATAGTCATATACTTACATCATCATGTACAATACAGAAAAAAAAAATACAGGTTAATATGATTGCTTTTTACAGTAGAAAGTCATTTAATACAAAGTTACTAATATCCAATAGCGAATTAATTATGTGGTATGCTTAGACTATAACCTTAACCATCACAGAAGAAATTAAGAGCCAGTTCTCCAAAAGTTGTAAGAATGAGAAGACAAACATGGAATAGTTCCATAGAAAATAAGGTAGTCTAGATCACCTTGTAGTAGAATTTTAATTCCTCTTAATCCCCGAATAAACTAGAACATACATCTCAGAAACCTGGCTAAATAAAAAGTGTTACATTTCTTGTTTAAAAATATTTTAACAATTTCCTGCCATAGCAATCAAGTGAATTTGAAATGTGCTGCCTGTGAATTAAATACATTGTATATCGCTGAGCATAAACAAATTTTAAAGTTGCTGAGATAATTAATCTTAATAGAATCAACCATGCAAGATGTTTGCTCTCTTATATCTGAAGGAAGAAACTAGAGAAAGGCAAGATTTTAAAAATGCTCCTAACTGAACCCCTAATACCCCACCACGTTAATTCCACAAGCAAGAAGCAAACAGGTAGCTATGAAAACAAGCTGTATATGGTAAAATTGTAGCAAACTATAAAAAGGAAGTGATCTTTCAGCCTTGATGATGCTATGCCCAAGTGAGATAGAATTGAAATGCATTGTGGTTTCAGAATTAAGTCTGAACAATTGCAGTTGTTTTACAGGAAAACTAAAATGTTATTGTAATACTGTCATATATACATTAAGTATCAAACATTCAAATTCCAGAGGGAGTGTGCACGCTCTAGTTTTTGGCAAATAGACAGAAGCAGTGTGATTTAATTCACATTTGGGATTTTTTATATTTATGAGTTCGTCTTGTCTCACAACACCACCTTAATATCTTTCTTTGAGTCATCTAAATGCTTTTATAGATTTCACAAGATTTAGTGAAGGTTACACATACTTTCTCCTCTATAAACTGTTTAGACTGTCCATGATAAACTAATCAAGATTCACCAGCTCTAGGAATGAAAACCTTTGCTCATCTGTAGATTGTTTTAGTTATCTCTTTCTTACTGGAACAAAAACAGAATGAGAGTTTTGAAAATAAAGGTATTTTAGTCATACCCCAATTTAGCCTCTATGTTAAAAGCAATACTGTTAAAAAGCTCTCCACGGAGACCTCAAAAGCAGAATTAAAAATCAGTGATGTTTTGCATTTTTCACCAGCTCTTCATGAAAAGTTTTCTCACCTGAGCAAAAGCATAAGATTTTTCCTGCTGCATTTTGATACATGTATGTGAAATGCTATCTGTACATCCAATATTTTTAAAACCCCACAAACAAGCCAAAGTGCAAAATTAAACCACAGTATGATAAACTGACAGGACAGTGCAAAAGACAGTAGACTTGAAACAGTTAAATACTTCAGCAGTCTGAGACACCTGATGAGCCCTTATCAACTTCCATTAAAAAGTAGAATAAAAGCATTCATAACTACTACCACCTTAAATTTTAATTGTGGTAATTTTTAGGTATTATGTGTTAACGTCAGCTCATTCTCATGATAGCAAGGTAGAGGTCCTCTCCTAAGCACGGAAGGAACAACCTGCATGTGACCTGCTGGCAACTGCTACAGATGTCAGTCAGGCTCAGCTGCCTTAATAATTAATGTAAACAGATGAAAAAGAGCAAGCAATGTCTTCAGCCTTGGTGAGTGTCACTATATCACAATACATAATTAGTATCTGACTCAAAGAACACTGTATGGGCCACAAAGACAATTGTCTGGTCTTTTCATGATGTATCAAGAACAGCTGTTTTAAGAATCTATTATTTTAACTCTTTAAAAAGTAAATAAAAACTTTAAACTGCAACACACACCCGCGCACACCCTTTTTAGCATATTATGTTATAAAATACCAAAAAGAAGCCAGCAAAAGGACACCTTAAAATGAAATACCTGGTTTGCCAGAAAAAAGGCTAAATACTTTTGGACAAGGGACAGTGACAGTCTCTCCAATCTTCGCAGGACGCCAACAGGTGATGTTATCCCAAACTCCAACACATCCTGAAACAAAACCAGCAGTAACAGACTTTAAAGTTCAGTCTGGTTCATATCATCCTTCTGTATTTATCTTATAAAGACCTGGCGGAAGCTTTTGATAAGTATTTCAAGAAAGATTAGACTCTTTTAAGAAAGTCGCAAAGATGCTATTTTGTATGAAAATGTTAAGGGAATCATAAGAGTCTATTAATTAACAAGCTTATTTTTACGTCAGTTAATACATTGTTTGCAAAATGTCTCGTTAAAACTATGTTAGTTCAACAGACCACGCTAAGAAAAGCTACAAAAATGTTAAAAAACGTAAAAGTATTTCATTGGACTCAGCATCACAAATACAATGGAAGAGCACCATGATTGGACAACTTTTAGAAAAAAGGGCATGAACTGACAAAATAATCTCTCTTAAACTAAATAACAGAGATTTGAACAAAGAATGCTCCTGTATATTTATTTGAAGAAAGGTAGTCATAAAATGGTGTAGGCATGTTTTACAGTAGTGCTAGTTAACAGCTAGTTATGGTTTTGCCCATGCTGATGTCTCTACAGATTTAGCTAAAAAGCAGTACCTTGTGAATGAGAATAAATCTTCCTATAGCGTGCTATGGACACTTGGATCAATCATGCTGTATTTGTTTAAAGGTGATTACCTATGATGCTAAGTGAAGGGTTATGAAAGTTTCTGAATATAAGCCTTACGAAGTATTATGAGTCCAAAGAAATAACGAAATGTTACTCATCTCATTTCAAGTTCTCTCTCAAAAGATGATAATGTGCAAAATTCTGGGCATTTATATATTCAAATAAGGCAACTGATAATTGACAGCTTAAGTCTGTAATTAACACCAAAGAGAAAGAAACAGAACTTTTATCCTACCAGTATTATTAGAAAGTATGAGGGACAGTTTGTTCCCTTCAGCAGAGAATATGAAACTTGGAGCGAGAACTATTCATATCCCTGTATAAATACTATTCTTCAGAATATTTATAGTATTAGTAATTCACTATTCATTTACTCCGTGCTAGTGTAGTCATGCCCAAAATCAAGCTGCCTGAGTTAAATGAAGCTGGAAAAGGAACATTTCAAAGTTCTGTTTGTGTTAAACCATCTTAGTGCAATTAAACTTGGACAGCTTGTGTAGACTTAAAGGGTCTAGCATCCTACTTTTAAAGTTTAAGTAACTTTCAAAGTACACGTAAACCAGGCAACCCAAGAGTGTGTTACAGAACCCACAGTAGGATTTGCCCCTGGGGGTACATCCCAGTTGCAGCTTGAAGAAGAACCAGTAGCATAGCATTCCTACAGGCCTCATTTTCCTTTGGAAGACAACTAAGTGTGATAGTCAGGAAGTAGCCTCTGTACTGTACCAAGAATAGGGTTTGGAGATTAAAAAAGAAGATGAGGGTAGTGAGGCACTGGAACAGGTTGCCCAGGGAAGTTGTTGATGCCCCATCCCTGGAAATGTTTAAGGCCAGGTTGGATGGGGCTTGGAGCAACCTGCTCTAGGGAGAGGTGTCCCTGCCCATGGCAGGGGGGTTGGAACTTGATGATCTTTAAGGTCCCTTCCCACTCTAACCATTCTATGATTCTATGAGAGGAGAATTTTGGGTGGAATTCTGCATTTGATCATTAATTACATAGAATCATTTTTATATAGTTTCCCAAGGACATGTTATTGCTCAGGGTTGTCACTTGTTCATGGGGTCTGGGTCTTTCTTCACTCCTCTTAGGATTTATATAGCTCTAAATGCAGCATCTGTTCTATATTCAGAAATACGATGCCAAAAATAAGGGATTACTAGTGGGAACACTTCACAAAGTTTATCTGCGTGCGTAGATAAAATGTAATGCCTTACCCTCCACTTCCTTGTATGCTGTATCAACCTCCATAAAGGTATGTAACAAATGCTCATTACTGCACACACTCACCCACGCTCACTTAAATGCATTTTCCAACCAAGCACCAAAAATCTCTTAAGAGATTTGGAGATTCCCAATATCCAATCTATCACAACCTCTCTGGGCAATCTGCACACACACAACTTCGTCCATGAAGTATTTCACCACACACCTAATCAGGATTTCCCTTGCTGCAGGTTGCTTCCATTGCTGCTTCTTGTGTTTTTCAAGTTTTTTTTTTTTTGGTTTTTTTTTTTTTTTGTGTGTGTGTATTCACATCTGAAAAGAGTCTGGCTTCATCTTTATAAGCCCATTAGGTAGATGAAGATAGCAATCAGATCACTCTTCTGCAAGCTGAGCAAACCCAGCTCTCAGTCAATCATTGTATGCTGCATATTCTAGTGCCATCTCCATACCCTCTGCTTTCCTGTATACAGGAGCCCAAAACTGGGCATAGAAAACTGCTCAGATGCAGTCCTAAAAGAGCCAAAGAGAGACAGACAGTTGCTTCTCTTGATCTGACAATTTGCTAATGTAGCACAGTGTATGGCTAAACCTCATCTCTGTAAGGGTGCACTGCTGGTTCATGTTTATATTAACATATGTCTAAAGCAAACACCTAAAATTAGTCAGAAGAGTTTAATCCTAAAAAATGTTTATTTCTTCTCAAGAGAGTCTGAAGTTGTTAATACAGTTGCAGAATCTAGACTGTAGGTTACCTGTCTTTATTCTAATCAATCTCACCTCTATTTGCTTAATACTGTGTGGCAAACCTCAGCTTGCCAAGTTCTTAAAACACCTGAAGAGGACTAATTGTTTTAGTTCCTTTAGAACTTTGACTCCTAGACCAAATACCTCCTAGATCAAATACCTTCTTTTAGCCTTACCTTAGGGTAAAGGACATTCATTTAGGACTGGACCTGCGAGAGTGACATTCTTTTTATCTGCATTCCACAGCTGGCTGAGAAGTTCCTGTTTCCATTGACAGTTCACTCCTTTCAGGTTTCTGGTCCTTACCTCTTGAACGTTTTTGGCAACTGACTCAGAATGTAATACTCTCGGAACTCCACAATCATTCCTTTAATCATGCAGAGTTTGTCCTTTCTCGTGTACCTGCCCCAAGAGCTGTATTTCTTTAGAACTAATTAACGAGTTTTATCTATACTCTGTTTTATCTGAATACCTTCCGCTCTCTCCAGAACTTGTGGCTTTTCTTTTAGCCTTAGTAATGATATCTCCGAGGTGATGCTGACTTGGTCATGTGCATATAATTGAAGAGATTAACATTTGAGCAAGTCACCTTCATACCCTTTGAACTCAACAGATCTTAAACATGCTCAGGTGCTTCCTGAGTTGCAGTACTGCATTAAAATAAAGTCCTGGATCTCTATATTGCAACACCAGGGCTTATGCAAAAAAAACAAGAAGAATATTTACTTCAGCCAATTCAGGTCATGCTTCCTTCCCAACTGAGTTTAAGCCAGAAACAACATCAACAAAGTGACATACAAGAAAGACAAAGAAACTATTTACTTCATCTGCCAGCACTCAGAGCTGTAGTGACAAAACGCAACTCTCTTGGCTTTGATAGATGTCTTGCCTGAGCCAGCATACACAAGCCCTGGAGTACACAAGAATAATTAGCATCTTGTGCGACTTCAGACCTTTTTAGTTCATCCCCGTTTCCACTAACAAGTGAGAGCTGACTCATGAAAGTGTTCATGCACACCCATAAAAACTGATGACTTTCACAAATTTTCCCCTTTTTTCAGTATACTCTCTGTAAAATGCTGGATTTGCTACAGTTTTCTGCAAACAGTTCAGAGGTCTTTATAAATTTTTGCTACACTGCTACATGGACTGGGCTAAGGTTTTGCTAAAAAGGCATTTAAACAATGTGGACTCCACAGCTCCATTAGTACCTTTTCCACAAAAAATCCCACAAAGCACTTATTCAAGCTTCACTTACATTAAATATTATACAGAAAAATAGAGGTCTGAAATCTATTCCCACCAATATTGATCAACACAATTTGCATCAGATCTTGAAGTTAGCTTGCATGAAGAAAATCAGTATACAAGTTTTTGACATTCAAAACATTACAAATCACTAATGTTTTCTGGTGAATGTAATTTTTACCTCAGTTTTTCCTCAGCATTTTAGGACTTTAAGGTGTTTATGGCACAGAAGAGAATGATACTTTTTCAGACTCCTTAAATCAAATAGAGGAAATAACACAAAAGATTTATTTCCTACATCTAGACTACATTTAGATGCATCAACAACCACGAGAATGAAACTTGAGTGGCTGTCATCAGAATTCCAAGAAGAATATTAAGCCTCAATTTATGTATACATACAAGCTTATTTATTATGGTACAGAAAATCTGAGAAAACTGCTGAAATGTCCTAGAGACATTTATAGTCACTGAGTGACTACAGTGTGCTTCTGGAAAATGGTCTAGGGCTGAATATTGAAAGGATGGTGTTACTGGTGCCCTGCTAGGTACAACTAGTAAACAATAAGTACAACTGTTAAACAATATGCACTTTTCTGGGTTTTCAACTCACACCTTTGCTCATTTCCCCATCCTATTACAACAGACGTTTGAAAATATTGTAGTCATATATCTTTTTCTTCTCTTAGCAAAGCACACCCTTATGCAGATGTGGGATACAATTAACAAGTCTATTTTTACTACACTTCTAACCATTTATCTCTTCCATCTCTTCCATCCCAACAACATGTCTCTATTGTATAGTGCAAGCTTAATTGTGCACAATTGAAACTAGCAATTAATTTCCCACTGCTCTTGGAAACTCAAATTGTGGCACAACTGGAGACCTGGGTGAGTTTCACAGTTCTTCAACTAAATATTGCACTTTACAAATGACAGTATCCTTCTACAACAACAATAACAGATGCAATATTGTTAGAGGGTGACAGAGCATGATTCACTTAATCCTAAAACACATGCAAATATGTCAGATTAATTGCTCCAAACAATTGCCTGTTTCTCCCCAGTGACTATAGAGCAGCCTACAGTCCCATAAATACCTACACTGTTGGAAAATGAAGTGCAATAAATGCTTTCTTAAAAGTGTCTCTTCCAGCACATAGAATATCTAGCTTCATCAAGCTTGATATCCTGATTCACTTTCACTTACTCTCTACTACTCTCTGTCCAGTCATTAATTCAATCAATGTTAGGATTTCTGGACTGTCATCCATCACTGCCACTTTTCATAAAATCATAATGTATGCTCTTATTCTCTGGAAGTTTTACACATCTCTTGTGTATATAAGCCTGTTTCCTACTATCTCTAAAGAGTGTTACTCAATTAATATATAAAACATATAAAAGTTTTTAACTTTAAATAAGGTTTTAATTTTAGTTCTAGTAGTAGAAGTAGTAGTAGTTCTAGTAGTGTTTAATTCTACCAGTAATTCTATAGAAAATATCTCACATTTTAAATACAACTTAAATTGCTCCAATGTTTATTTTATCTCTGCAATTTTCTTATCATATTCTTAAAAAAAATATAAAAATTACTCAAACATATATAATTATAACATAAACAATACAGTATAAAGGATACTACATTTATATCCTTTTATGTTCATTCATTGATTTAGTCTCTGTTTTCATCCAGCTTCAATAAATTCTCAAGCCTTGGATGCTTTTGTCTTTTCACCCTAATATGCACACATATAAAACCAGTCCAGCTCTTGCTCTGTCTTGGCTCCCCAACTTTTCCTGTGCATCTTTACTACTATACTCTTTACCTCCTTCTTTTCCTATTAATGAAGCTAGCAAAGGAAAAAAAAATAGGCTCTTCATATATGTATTCTAGACACCACAGAAACAGATAAAAATCCCTTTTCAACCTCTTCATTTACCTCATTTATTTCTCTGGTGCGTCATTCACAACATATCCAAGGAAAAAACCAGTCTTCCCAGAAAACCTTTGATCAATGACTCGCTCAAAAGTGTGTCCACAGCATCACTCCTCTACTGCTCTTCCCTCCTGTTCTTCTAGATGATGTTCTAGATGCTATTCTTAGTTAGTCAGTTACTTTCAATGAGATCACTTACTTTGTTTGAATGCTTGGCCTTCGATGCTTGTGATGCATTTGCAAATACTTCATAATGAAAGGGAACGCGACACACTATAAACGATGTTTTGCTTTTCATTTTTTTCAGCTGACAGATGTACTTCCACCACATTCCTCATCCTGCTATCTGAGATCCAGTTTCTGAGCACAAGTTTGTTTACCTAAAGGTGCTTCTTCATCTATAAAGAAGTGTTAACACCACCACCAAGTTTGTATTGGCAAGTTTTGCCCATATATACATTCTATCCATAATATTAACCACTAGGTGGCACTTTCCATTTGGATTTTAAAAGTTGCCAACTCGAAGAAAGGTTTAGCATTTTTTAAACTGTCTAGGCGTGCTTGATGCCTGAAACAAAGAGAGAGTGCTTTGAAAATCAGCCAGAAAGTTGTCAGCTAGCTCAGGGTTTGTTTTTCAAACAGGGAAACGTTTTGATTTTTGTACTTTACTTGACAAAGCAGAAGTAATCTCACCTCTTACGGGCAATGTTTTCTAGACTGTAGGTCTGAACACTGTAGCGTGTAATTTAGGCTGTGTTTGAATTTATGAACATATACAGGCTGAAATTATTTCTGCATTTTCACCCAAGTAATGAGAAAGAAAGGAAAAGGTACT
Organism: Thinocorus orbignyianus; assembly: GCA_013400375.1. Taxonomy (NCBI): domain Eukaryota; kingdom Metazoa; phylum Chordata; class Aves; order Ciconiiformes; family Thinocoridae; genus Thinocorus; species Thinocorus orbignyianus. The sequence goes on along the minus strand of VXBW01007314.1, from coordinate 743,667 downwards.
AGAGAGACAGTGTGCTGGCAGTCTGGAGGGAAAGCAGAACTTCTTAAAGCAGTAACAGGAATGAGACAGCAGCAAAAATACTGTTGCTCCAAGCTACTTTGTTAAAGTTACTTGTCTCTGCTTTTGTTAGGGCCCTGAGTGCACTAACAGGCTTTAGTGGTCCCTGCCCAGGGTCCCCTCTAAGCTCAGGTCTGGGCCCTCAACGATGTTGTGGGTGCAAGTGACTTCAGCTCCACCACGGCGGTGCCTGTGCCTGCCTCTGCCAGCGTCCGACCCACTGCCATGGCACTGCCCAGCCATCCCAGGCCCTGGTTCCCCACTTCAGGCCAGATCCTGACCCCCTCACTTGCAGGCTAGTGTCTTCAGCTGTCCCTGTCCCCAGGGAGATGCCTAATGCCTGGGGTTGTCCCCACTGTCCCCCAGCTTTCTTGGCTGGGGTGGGACAGGCCCTGCCTGATCCCGCTCTGCCAGGAGCGGTGGCTTGTGATCCTGTGAAAATGAGAGCATGGGCTGCAGGAGGGTCAAGAAGTCACTGCAATACGTCACTGTCGCACTACAGCACTGTTGTGATATTGTACAGAGTATATACAAACTCCGATGATTCAGAAATACTGACTAAGGGTGAATGTAAACTTTTTAAAATTACTGGTCAACAAAAAACTACTCACACACAGCAAGCATAATTTGGGACGGCTGCAGTATGCACCAGATTTAACTACTTAGAGCATATGACAAAACCAGTACAGTTTATCTCATGTTCACCTTACACAGCTGCAGTTTATAGGTTTTCAATTACCAGAAAAATACTGTTACTGAGATTTCTAGATTACTGGTTTTTCACTCAATGAAACATTTCAGGAGAAATGCCCTATTTAATTTCTGAAGAATAGCTTCCCATTGCAAAATCAAAAATCTCCAAGTCAATTTTATTTTTTAATGAAATTTACAAATTTTAAACTGCTGTAAGGATATACGGGAATTGCCAACTGAAAACTTTGAAGGAAAACCCTTCTGAAAAAGAAAGCACATTTCCGTCCAAATTTTCTACCAAGTAAATCCTGCTTTGCAATTACTCAACATGTTCTTTGAACACAATAGCATTTATTCTTGTATGACTGGACAGCACTCTATTGTAAGAACACCATTTTCTATTACATTGGAAAGACATTAATGAATATATAGTCAGAGCTATAAGAGGTACCTTCAACTTCATGTTGCCCCAATTTAGACATGCTGTACATTATTCATAAAGCATCATTAAATATCAATATCCTGTTCATATAAACCCTATCACAAAACACTTGAAGTATCTGCAAAGTATTGCATTCATATATTTCTGTTAGTTTGGATTACATCTAACCCATGTGCTATCTGGACTTTTTTTAGTGCTTTCATATTCAAGATTTCTTCCTGTGCTATTTGAACTTTGGATGTCATGGAGCGCAGACTGCCATGGCTGCAGCTGTCTTTATCAGGACTCAAGCACAAAACTATGTGGGGCAGTATTTCTTTCAGAATCTTCCGAAAAACACAATAAATTCACTTATGGCTGGGCACTTTCCTTTTTCAGAACTCCAAATGCCATCTATTAATGTCTACTGCTGAATTTCTATTTGTGTTTTGAGGGCGCTAGAAATTTCAGACCTTTAGAATTGTAGAGCGTATCTGTGGCCACATGTTGCCTCTCCTTTCCTAAATAACTTGTTATTGTCACTCTTCATAACTTTTATTATGTGAGATTTTTCAGTAAGACTGATGAGGACATTTTCTTGGTCTTAATCACTTATTTCATGTTGGCTATTTTTCAGTAGGCAGATCCTTCCATTCAAGGTTCTTTCTCACCTATCCCCCAGCCTCCTCAAAAGACGAGCCAGCTCTGCCTCTCTTCTGCCCTCAAATAATTAAGTACAGCTTCCACAAAGTGCAGACATTGTCAACACCATAAGGATGATCAGTTTTATGTGGTGTCATTAACGATGACACTTATAGACAAAATAGATAAATATTCAAAGCAGCCCCTTCAGCTTCCCTGATTAAAAAGAACGTGTGATAGAAATAGTAGCAGCATGTCTGCACCACAGCTAGAAAAACAGCAGCACAGAGATTCAAGAAACTAAACATGTCCTGACAAGAGCTACAGGTGCTGCACAAAAGGAAGTTCCATAATTCTACCATTAACACTAGCCCAGATAATTCTAATCAACACTGCAGCCTGAACTACCGGCTCAGTTTACAGAGAAAATAGCTGCAAAACCAAACAAAAACTGATGAAAAACCTTGATGAGATTGGGAGGATTAAGGAAGGGGGAACCTTGAGAAGATTCCTTTTCACAAAGCAGGAAAAAGGCCTCATCTGGCTTCGTGTAAGTCTCCTATTTACTGATGTGAAGGAGAGAGTGGACATCAGGTTAGTTTAGTTATACTTACAGTCAGTCCCTCTTTTGCACAATATAAAGGTATGTATGTGTGGGTTTGGATTGAAAAATCGGCACCTTTCTTACTGAAGAAATAACTTTAACAGCAGAGGTTAGTTGGGCAAACAATGTTTTGGATAACTTGCCATTGGTCCAACATTTGAATATTCAACCCACCTTTCAGAAGAGCTTTCAGAAAGATCTGCTCTGTTCCATCCACAACTTTATGAGTTCAGTGCTGAAACCACTAAGTGAAATTCTACTAGGAGTGTAATTTGGGAGATTAGATTACATAGTGACGTTGGTCCCTCTTGCTTTAAATTTATGAATGAGACTATAATTTTGTCTGTTTCAATTTCCCATTACCAGCTGTATTATGAAGACTCTTTCTGAGAGGTTTATGAAAGTCTTTCAAAAGCCATTTCTCATTCCATCTGCACTCCTTCCTCATAGTTCAGATGCCATATCTAAAAGTGAAAATGTTGTCTGGCATACGGGTCTCACAAAAAACATATTTTGGAAAGCAAAACTGAGAAGACTTATTTAACTGTGCAGCTACTCAGTCCAAGATGAAAAAAAAACAACCAGAAAACAAACCTAAGACTTCATTTTTTCATAATAAGACCTTTTAAGAACTTTTTATTGTAGAATCCTATTATAAAATCTACTGACCGAGTTTTTTCGACCATAAAATTTCACTTTTCATTTAAAAGTGATTGGAAATGAATTACTTTATAAGGTAAAATTCTAAATATTGAACAAAGACATACATTTCCAGTTAGCCATTTGTTTTAAAGTATTTTCAATAACTTTTATTGGAGCTTTGTATTTTGTTAAGAAGCCAAGCCATGGGTAGTAAGTAAGAGATAAATTACTGTTTTTCCATACAGACCTCAAAATATGTAACTATTATGAGCTATTCAAAATGTTATTAAACTGCCTTCCAAAAAAGACAGTGCAAACAACATTCTCTTCTAAGCTTCCAGTTTAGGTGCATCAATACCTCAGGCATCTAATTTTAGGACAAAAGACAAAAATAAACATGGATGGAAGCTAATGCAGTCTTCATAAAATAAACAGATTTGCTTGAGAGCACTACAGAGAGGAAGACACTGCCACGGATCTTTGGAGAGTGACTTTCTTCCCTAAATGGAGTGCAATGCTCTCCACTAATGGCAGAGTATGTGTTAATGCCTGAAAACCCCCCAAAAATTGCAAAGCAGGAAGTTTGAGTTGCTGTCTAATTGTTTGACATCGGCAAATGAGCTGAATTAGGTCCTGTGGTTTTAATGTATCCTTAGTATCAAAGTATTGTATTTACACAGTATTTATACAGTGTTTCCTTGAAAATACACCTTCGTAGATTTCCTAGACAACAATTTTCAGTACACTACTAAAATTGCTCAGTGAAATTCTTCAGCCATATTATGAAGCAGCTCAGGGAAGATGACTATAACATCATTTTATTATGTAAAAAAAACCAAAACAAAACAACCCAAACCACAATTGCCTTCAAATCTTTCCTTTATGTATCTCTAAACGGGAGCTGAGAAGTACTTAGGGACATGGTTTAGTGGTGGTTTTGTTAGCGTTAGATTAATGGTTGGACTTGATTATTTTAAAGGTCTCCGCAAACCCAGACAATCCTATGACTAGATAAGGTATTCCATATATAATTGCCATCTACGCAGAAGAAGAAACTACCTGTCCCATAAAATTTGGATCCTCCAAAATTCAGCAGCTGTGCATTATCAGTCAAATTCTGGAGTATGTTACATAGAGACGTGAAGGCTTCTCAGATGCCCAAGAAGTTAATGAAAAAAACCCATTGATTTTGATAATTGAGTCCAAGTCTCCAGTATAAAATCTCAGTGAACCTTTAACTCCAAATTCTAGACAGGACTTTCACGAGATTTCATTATAGCTTTTGTGAGGCAGGCAGCACATACTGAAGTATGAAAAGTGTGAAAAGGGCTGTATTACCATCTTTCCCATTCAAGAAGTGAAATAGGTTTCGTGAATTTATTGTAGTGCATTATATTTCAAGCGTACTACAAGTTTTAGGTGTGGAGCTAGGACTTGGACTAGTTCCAGCTTGCCAATTTTCATTAGTAATTCTTTATCAGGAGTCAGAGTACCACTCCGGCAATCTGCAAGTCCCTGTTCAAAATAGTCCTTTTTTATATGCATACAGAGTTTATTAGAAAAATAAGGATGCATAGAGAATAGATAATTTTGGAAAGGGAAATGCATATATTTAATGTAGGCATTTCTGAACAGGTTTTTAGTAAAAGTATCTATAACACGAAGCACAGCATACATTCTGCTGTAAGATTAAAAATAGTTTTTAAGGGTTTATTAATTGAGGGGCTTTATTCCAGACTCCTACAAAATGGAATACTCCCTTAGTTTCAGCCAGGCATTCAATTAAATTCATAAACCCTTTCACTGCTATTTTATCACTAGCTGCAGGGCTGAATCAACACCATCAGACATACTGTCTCCTTCCAACACATGAGGTTCTCCTACAGTCTTCAGGAGGCACCCCTCTTCCAGTGGAAAGAGGCTGTGAGGAAAATATTGACAGAAAACTTCTTTCTTCCTCTAGGGAACTGAAAATAAAACTGGTGTGCATCACAAGAATACCCTTGGAGCAGCCTGGCATCTGGATCACAGAAGTGGATCTTGAAGAAAGCTTGACTTGCAAAGCAGTATAATAGCTAACAGTGAGTTTATTAATTCAAGATTTAATTCATTAAGATGGACTAGTAATTACTTCTCCATCTGGCTTCATCCTAGTATTATTTATGTAACAGCCGTCTCTCTTCACCACTCATATAAATAAAAAAATCTGTATGTAGATGAATTATTCCAGTAAGATTTTGCTTGGAGAGATATCCATGTAAAATATTCACTGTTGTTACAGTTTTTCTAATTACTGATCTGGATTAATCAAAAGAAGAAATTAGAGTAAAATGCAGACTGTTGCTGAACCTTTTAATTATTTTATTGTATACAAATTTATATTAGAGCATGCACTGAGGGAGTTACACTTTTAAATCAAGAAGAGAGGCGGATAAAGACTCCTGAGTTGGGACTCATGTTCATGCTTAAAGGGCACTGCGGATGGCAGGTCCCTGAGGTACCATAATCATCTTCAGAGCTCTTTCAAAACAGACTGAGTAGGAAAAAACAACTATACTATGTATTACCTAGCTCAGCCAAAGGAAGAGCTGTAATATTCCAAGGAGTCCAGTTATTCTGAGACGATACATACCTGGACTACTATATCAAAAGGCAGGACATCGATGCCTGCCTAATTTGAAACTAAATACTTTCAGCCGCTTAAAGATCATTTGACAACAGAAATTTTTAATCGTTAGTTTTAGGTGTGAGATTACTTTGTAAAAAACTGAAATTGTATTTTGAACTGAAAAATGTTCAGTTGCCTTTAGATCTAAAATTTCTTTCCCTTTTTTTTTAAGTCTCAAAGAAAGCCCACCCTTCCCATCAGCATTTCACATTTCCAGAGGAGTGCTGGGTAGGAAACACATGCAAATAAAGCTCTCCAAAACACATTTTTACCTTTTCACCAGTAGGTGAGTAGAGACTGCTTTCTGCTCACAAGTCCTGGCATATGGTTTACAAAAGATACTAATCATACAACATTAATACCTTTGTCATTCAATAAAAGAAAATAAAATAAATACACATTTCCAACTTTCCTAAAAAGTCAAAAAACTTCTAACCTAGTTATGCCCTAGCTACTTCAATGTCACAAATTTGCTTTTTATTTGTCTGTGTGGATTTATCTGCCTCCTTCATATTTTGCTTGCTGAACAAATAGCTTTATCAGCAGCTCCAAATTACAAGAAAAATAACATCTTTTCTTAAACTTATTCACAGTTTTCACTCGTGTGAAAATGTAGCAAGGAAATTCAGTAACATCTAAAAACAAAACAAAAAAAACCTACATCTGCTCTTCCTTCTTTCCTCTGTTAAATTACAATCAGCTACATCTCTATCTCTTTATTTATCTTTCTATGTAGAGAAAGAATAAAACCAATAGTGTAACAGAGAGAACCTGTTTTTCGAATGTGCCACTACTGTTCAGTTTTTCCTTTGCATGGCTCTGGTTCTCTGGGGAAAAAGGAGACAGAAGATCTGAAATATCTTCGGCCTTGGAAACCCAGAGATCATTCTTGCCTCTAGTACTTTACTTTCAGCCAAAGCTAGAGAGAGGTGCTCGAATCTAAGGCTTTCAGCTTTTCCTCAAGACTTGTTCTTTCTTCTGGTCCTGACATCACCACCCTGCAGCTTCTCTGCCAGTCAGAAAATACTGGCCACAAACAGCTTGAAAAATGAGAATGCATTTGCTCTCACCCAATGCCTGACACCCCTCACAACATGCTTGCTGCAGCTGCACCTTTAACACAAAATCTGCATAAACTCTAAAATAAATAGAAATTATAAGCACAGTGCAGACCAATGCAGCAATTACAACCAGAGCAGCAAAGAAGGTAAATGGAGAAAAATCTGGAACGTTGCCTCTACATTACAGCTTGTCTTTTCTTACCTTTGTAGTCCATTGGCTTTGCACTCTTTAGGAGTTCCATGCACCTTGTTTCCTCCTTGTGAATCTCCAGCTGAAATCTGCATTCTGGATGAACACCATTCACCTGTGTTAAATTAACAAACAGGCCAGGGTCTTGAAACATGAATTAAAATGCTTTACAAACAATGCAACTACCAGTAATGAAATCCACAACTTTAGCTGGCACAGGTTTTGCCCAAGTATGTGCTAGGCATTTAAAGACACAGTCATTGCCCATTTTAGCTTCTCACACAATGACTTTTTAAAACAAAATGTTAAAATAATGTACTAGAGCTTTTACTGGCTCCTTCTTGTAGCATTTCTAGGCCAATTGTCGTTTACAAGAAAATATTTAACTTTCTAGTGCATTCACCAATACAGTTTCAAGAGTCTTTTTCCTCCAGAAAACTGAGTTAAACTGAAGCAGGAAAAGGAAACACATTTGCTTTTTTTTCTCTTTCATAGCAAGTTAGGAAGCTGAAAATTTAATATGAAACACAGAACATAAAAACCAATCAAAGTGCAGTCTCTTTGACATGGTAAATTTTGCTTTTCGTCCCTTTTCCACCATGTATATGTTGGTTCCTGAGGGTCCCAGAGCGTGATTCTTTGACGAAAGTGAGCGTTACATCGGAAGAAAACCCCACTCCTTTAAAAATGAAAGCACCCGTTTATAGCCCTGCCCCCTGTTCCTTGATTTTCAGAAAGGGTCATTTACGTCCATGGGAAGAGAGAAGAATGTAGCAATATTGGGGAGAGAAACAAGACGCCAGGAAGTTGTACTGAAGTCAATTGGATTCAGAGGCAGACAGAGCCTAACAGAGAAACACGTAGAGTCCGTAAGAGAGGGAAAGGGAAAACCAGACTGTAGAAGGTAAGAAATGGAAAACAGGAAACACCACTTGAGTTGAAGGGACAGCGAGATTAGCTCAGATAAAATAACTTTATAATGAAATAAAATGTGACTCTGCTTTACTTCAGTCATCCTCACGCTTGTAGTACCAAGAATAGCGTGGTCTCTCTCCAAGCTTCTCTCCCCTTTTCTCTTTCTAACTATTACAGATTCTGTTTTTAAATGTCTCCTAAAAAAAGTATCTGACTTGCGATACACTATTTTTTTTAAAAATGGCAATACTTAATTAACTAAGCTATGATCATGGACCCAGAACCTTGGACCTGGAGGTAGGACTGCAACTCCTCAAAGCCACTTGCGCAGCTCTAAAAAATACAGCTTTATATTAAAAAATACAACAACAGGAGCTGTTATGAAAGATCACTAAAATCTGTTCTTTTCCTCATCTTTTCTCTATTTTGATAATTGAAATTATATGTTTCCAGGACAGATTTTTATTTTTCTTTTTGAAGTCAATTTGTAAGATCCTTAACATAAATTAGAATTTCTAAAACATAAGTTAGGATTTCTAGCACTTTTAAGAGAAAGTTGAGTGTTCCATTGAAAGTATCTGTGTTTCACTATGTATTATTTGCTTTCCAGATATCTGTCACGTAAAATGAAATCTCATGTATACATAATGGTTTTAATTGCATTTTCCTTTCATATTACAGATTTATTTTTTTTTCCAATTGCAAACATTTGGTAACTGAGAGTAGATCTGCTCATCAAAAAGTATTATGACTACTGGGTCTTGGAAAGCTAGGTTCCAATAAACTAAGTAAATGAGGGGTAAATGAAAGCAGCTATTGCAATTAAGGAACCTGCTGAATAAGTGGCTTCTCTCTCTTACACTTGCAGAAGAACTATAAATTTCTCAGTATTAGTGATCTAATAGCAAAGGTTACTTTGCAAACATAAATTTGTTAGTACCCAAAGGTAACTCAGCATTATTTTTCAAACCTGACAGACACGTCAAACTGAATTATACATACCCCTGTTTAATTCAGATGTACTTCACCAAACCAAAGAGCATTCAAGACTGTGTGGCACTGACCACATCCCAAAACACAGCAAGAACCCCAAAATAGATTTTGAGGGCACTCGCCACCTTCCAGGGCTGGTGCTCATCCATCTGTCCCTCTGCTTTACCAAGGCTGGGTTATCCTTTGTAACACCAATGAACTCAGAACCCTGTGTGCTGTGTTGGGCATTGCAAAAGTACACAGCTAGCTGGAAATCCAGCTGGGGAGTCTCTCTCTGGTTTTAGTGGCTTAACAATTTTTAAAGTATCCAGAGCAGCAGTTTGACTGAAAAAACCCCATTTTTCTGAAAAGTAGAAGAAGTTGGTTTCCTCACTTTGGGTGGAAACGATCTGTTATTTTAACTTTACAGCAGTAAGGAAAAGGAAAGATTTAAAGGTCAGATTTTTAATTTATTTTTCATAAATGACATTTCCAGCAACGTTGTAGACTTTTACAAACAACTGAAAGAAACGCTTGAAAATGGAAAGATGTTAAAAGCAGACGCTCAAAATTTGAAGCCCTTATTATTCTGAATGCTTTGTGCGTTGTTATCCGGTTACACGTCTTAAAGAGAAATTAATCAGGCGAGTTTTCCCTCCACATGATGCCTGCTAACCGCCCTCCAGCCCGTACCGGGGCAGAGCCCTGTCAAAACTCTTGGCGAACTAGCGGTGGCCACCGGGGAAAGCGGAAAGAGTGGGGAAGGAGTCACTCGCCCGTAAAAACCAATGGATGGGGACGGGGATGGGGACGGAGACCGCGCTGCCCCGCCGGGGAGGAGCCGTCGCGGCCCCCGAGGAGCGCCCAAGGGCTGCGGGGCGGCGCTGGAGACGAGCTGGGGGTCCCGGGAGGGGCAAGAACCCGCTTCCCTGCCCGATGCTCGCCCCGGGGGGACACCCGGTGAGGGCGAGCGGCGACAGTCACTTGTCTTCCGAAGTGAGGGCGGCGGGGACAGAGTCCCCGCACCTGCTACGGCTGTCGCTGAGCCCGAGTGAGGGACCCACCAACCCGGGGCGGGGTGTCCTCTCTGCCACCTTAGGGTCGGGGGCGACAGGAAGAGCCGCAGGGGTCACCCCCCCGGGGTCGGTAGACATCGCGGGGTGTGACTTACCCGCCCCAGGCTCCAGCAGAAGGAGAGGGGGAGGAGGAGGAGCAGGTTCCTCATGCCCGCCGAGAGCCGGGGCCGGCGGGCTGCGCTGCCCAGCGCCGCTCCGCGGGCCCCTTCGGAAGGCGGCGAGGAGGAGCCGGGTCCCGCCGCGGTACCATAGGACCCGGGGGCCACCGTCGGGGTGCCCGGCAGAGTCCCCCGCCCCGCAGGCGGCTGTCGGCAGCTCCCGCACCTGCCCCCCGCCGCCTCCCGCTCCGGCGGCCGTCAGCTCCCGGCCCGACTGAGTGCCTGCCCGCCACCGCCTCTCCGCGCTCAGCTCCTCCTCTAGACCCCGGCTCCCTTCCCTCCTGCTTCTCTTCAGCCCCTCTCCTCGCCTTCCTTTTCTCCTCCTCCCTCTCCGTCGCTCCCCCCGCCCTCAAGAGGTGCGGGTCGTTCCCCTCAGCCGGGACGCCCCCTCGCCCGTTCCGCAGATCCTCCCCCACCACCCCGGGCTCCTGCCGGGCTGTGGACGGCATCTACCCCGCTCTGCCAGTCTCCAAGTGCNNAGTCTCCAGGTGCGGGGCAAGCCCCCTCTTTTCACGCATACACACACAGAGGGGTCCCGGTGCCAGCCCTTGGGATGCCTTTCGCCTGTGAAATCATTAAGATGACTGAGCACGGTGCCCCCAAGACAGACACGAAAACCCACACACAGATGTGGGGTAAGTGCAGTGATTCCTGGCTGGGTCGATCTTATCACTGAGCAGACCAGCAGCTGCATTACAAAATCTTTCTATTCCCCCAAGCTGCTTGTTTGGGGTGGGTTTTTTTGAGGTCTCAATAAAGTACCAACAGTTTAAGGCAACTCCATGTCACTGCCCTGTGGTTTACACCAGGCATGCATAGTGGTTTTTGTTCACAAGGTGTATAAAATATATAATTAAGTGACATTTATGTTAGCCTGTGCCTTTTGTTATAGAAAAAAGCAGAATTCATGTGTTGTTTTTTAGCTGAGATCTTGAGAATATATTAGAGTTGTCTTTACACCGTGTTGTAATCTAAGTACTATATATTAAAAGGAAATGAGCAAGCAACATAAGACTCCTCAATAGCCTTATGCCACCCAAAATAACCAGCTATAAGCAAAACCAAGGACACTTCTAGGAAAAAGCTGAAGAGAATTTTCATATTTTTAAATGCATTTGCAAAAATTTGCAAAATACATTGAGAAAAAAAGTCATAATTCTAACCTCTGTGACCATTAAAAAGAAATACTACAAATTATAATAAGCAGTATTATAACCTGCATGCTGAAAGCAAAGGGAAGCATTAATGTAGATAAAAAAAAAAACCAATTGTAGAGTGGCATATGATCAAATAATGAAACTATTTCCTTTAAACACAGAATTATACCCCTTTAGATTGACTTTGATCTGTATGTGACAGGTGGAACAAAATGCCAAATTGCACCAACTTCTACAACAGCTGGGTTGTAGAAGAAGCTGGTTATGCCTCTAGCTCTGAGATTCACGGACAGACTCTAATGTCAAACCTCTTGGATATGGAGAACTGCACAGTGCAATCCCCCTGATTCCTGACACCAGTGTCCAGGGTTCCTCTTTGGACTCCTGGATATTCACAGTTTTGTAAGAGCCATAGGTCTTTCCAAAATACCAATCTTAAAACCACGTCTCTAATCTTACATGCTACAGGAATCTGATGTCTTAGCAGTATTGCAGGGCTTTGGAAAAATCGTTTCTCTCTTCTTTCTCTTTAGAAGTGATTTCTTGCACTTTATGATGACTGGCTTCCCCCTAAGAAAGAAATCTTTAAATTCAGTTGCTCTCCTGAGTGAAATTTATACATGCCAAGGCTCTTCAGATGCTTGAGCAGTAAATCCAATCCTTCACAGAGGGCCTGTCAGGCAGATTGTCCACCAGTTGGACTGCCCCAGCAGCTGAGGACACAAGAGTTGCCAGACACCAAAACCCAGTGTTTGATTCTTCGAGCAAATGATTCATTAGGCTGTTGAAGCTGAGTAGCCTGGGAAACCAATTAACCAAGTATTGTTAACATTCTGTGTAGAAACAGTCTTGGGAACTGTCATCATTATTCCTTCTGTGGAATGACGGAAACTAATATCTTGGGTAGTAGGCAGTTTGAATATCCCAGAACTGGCAAAGGAGTTTTGAAACTTGTATCTGTTCTACAAGAAGACTTTCCAGAGTCAGATTTTTGCGATGTTTTGTTTTCAGTGAATGAGCATTTTAAGAAGAGAAGAAAAATCATCAGTTATGTCTCAACCATTTCTTCTGTTGCTGTTTCCAGTGACTCTTTGACATGAAAGAGATATGAGATGAAAGAACTGCATCAAATACTAGTATTTTTGTTTAGATATAGCTAAGTGCTTTTGTTTTGCCTGAAAATAATAAAAATTATTGATGGATGAAGCCCAGAAAACATGTTTTAAATTCTTTTTGCTTAAACACAGCACAGTTCAGTGCCCTGTTCTAGCAGATGTAGAGGGGGGGGGAAACCAAGAGTGGAACTAGAACAATTTTTTATATGAAGAGTTAGATCTGAATGAGACAGTCTTATGCAGCAAAGAATGGATAGGGCTGTGAAGGAATCAAGGAGTCATATGAATTTAAACAGTCAGTGTAGATTTGATGCACTTTCCAAGAATGGTCTGTGAAACTGGAAGGAAAGAACAAAGACAGAGGTTTTAGGGAGGTATCCTTGAGCACAGAAGAACTGCACAGATACGGACAAAGAGGATGGAGTCTAAACATGGGACAAACTCATCCCCTCTTCACAATATGGGTGGTAGAAAAGTAAGGGCAATTTGATTGTAATTGATATTTTGTATCAGCAGAGCCTGGGTGTTACAGAGGGGACAGTAAAAGTGGAAATGGAAAGTTCAGTGGCAGGTAATGGACCTAGCAGCAAGCAATGCCAAGGTACTTCAAGCTCTCTGCTCGTGTGACACATGAAGGAGCAAAAAGGTTTGCTGCAATTCCAACTGTTGGAAAAGTCTGCCTACCAAGGAAAGGTACATGCCAGTAGAGCCATTCTGTCTGGCCGTCTGTATCTGTAGAGTCCTCTGACACTCAGTGTTAGAAATAAGTAGCTGATGGGATTTTGGTCAGGCCCATGGAGAAGCAGCTTTCCATACTGAAGCAATGACATCAAACCCCTTTGAGCTGAATCCTTATTTAAATTGTTTGTGGAGTTCAAGATGTTTTGACAATTTGTATTCTATACACAAATCACGATCTTGTCATGTATAGAGACTAAAAAAACATTGCTTTCATTGTGTAAAAGGAGATTTTCTTTTGTTCAATCATATAATAATTATTGTTTACACAATACTTGAGTTGCCAAAAATACCTGAACCGCATGAAAAACTTAGAAAGACTTTCCTCAAAGCACATGTACAGGCCATCATGGGCAATGTGCCTCTTTCAAGCGTGGCTGTCTCTTGAGCTACTCAAACTATTTTGCATGTTTTGAGTCCTGCTTTTGACATGGCAGAGAGATTTTTTGCTTTCTCTTTACACAGAAGACTGTACCGAGTCTCATTACAAAAGGAATACTCTTCCTAAGTCTTCACACTTAGGAAAGAGCCTAGGTCTTTGTCAGATATTCCTAAATGTCTCAAGGCACTCCCTACTGTCATCCTGTATTTTATTAGGCTTTTTATTTTTTCTGCAATCCAAATAGTTAAGGGAAGACTTTATCAACCATGGAAATAGATGTTAGAGAGGGTTTCCAAGAAAAAGGAACTTTGACTTTAATGTACGTTTGGACCTTTTATGTTTGCGAAGATTAAAGTTCCCCAAAATTGTAGCATCGGGAACTACTGACATAGATGATCTTATTAAGCCTCTTTCAGTGATCAGATGGAAGCACAACAAAGAAGATGCCATGCCAGAATAGGTCAAACAACAAATGTCCTGTTTATGACAATGGGAATTCAGACCTTGGACAGGCTCTGGGGGACATGTGGCTACAACCCCATCCTGTGAGAAGCAGTGAAGTGTTGTTACTCTGCAACAGTTGACCCTCCTGCACCAAATGTACTAGCTGCAGTAAGAGGAGATGGTGAATTGCAGATTCTCTGAATAAACAAAAGAAACTCATCAAGGTATTTTATCTGCAGTTCCACCAGGTGTTCAAAAAGTCCTCCTGATTATTTAGAACTTTTGGTGTTGTTACTGATTGTCTTTGTTTACATAATATCCTGAACCCTATGCTTCTTTCTTAACAAAGAAGCAATACAGTGCAAAGGGAGAGTTTTCTAAGGAAAGGCTGTCCTTAAGCGTCACCCTCAGCTTTTTCATTCTCTTCCATTTCAGCATCCCCAGCAGTGCCCTGCTATCTCTAGGCATAAAGAGTAGCTTCATGCTGTAGCTCAGAGCATATCTTCTGGTGATGATGCTCAAACTGCTCTGCAAATGGCTTTGTTGCAGTGGGCTGCAAAGGGCATTTTACCAATGTCAGCTGCCAAATGCATCCAAGCAGCACATGTTTCTAACCAACAACACAGTCATGTGAAGAACTCTTCCAAGTGTTCTTTCTACGATGCACATGTAGCTTGCCTAATCAAAAATGTGTTTCCACAGATCATAAACACAAAGACATTCTATAAAAACAAAGAAACTTCTTCTTCTTTTTTTTTTTTTTTTTGGTATATTACGCTCAGGACTCACAGACTTTTAAAGGGCTTGATTAAGGACATGTCTGTAAGTCTTCCCTCAGGATGTGGCCCAGGGACATTTTTCACCAAAGACACAGAGTGCAGTCTATAATACTTAGTGTAAAGTATGCAATTTTCTCCTCTCTCCCTCAAATTTATAAGTCTCCCAGTTCTTTTGTAGTTTCAAAAGAGTGAGAGAAGTCCCTTCAGTATAATGAACCTTTCCAGTTTCTTGGCCAGGGTATTCTATCTTTCATATTTCCATTATAGGCATGTTCTTTCATTAATACTTGCTGAACACATTAAATTAATGGCTATTCTGTTACATTCACATGCATAGGTGAAGTAGAATCCGATCTTTAAATTTATAAATTAAATATAAAATAAATAATTTTAGGTTCTCACATAATGGAAAATGCTTGGGTAATGTCATTTTAGCTATGATTCACAGCAAAGTTCCAGCTTTGGTCAATGATTTTTGAGTCTTTTACTGGATGTGAAGAAATCATATCTTTCTATTCTGAAAATTTGATAACTTTTTTATTCTGATACAATGAGAGGAAAAATTGTCCCCAGTAGTTTTAGGGGTTTTATAATGGTTAGTTATTATGATGGTAATTTATTTTTGGTACAAATTAAAAGATAGACTTTGCCACAAAACTCTAGAGGCAAAAATCAAAAACTGGAAAGAAAAAAAAAAAAGAAAAAAAAAAAGAACTAATAGAGTGGCAGGCAAGGTTTTAGAAAAGTAGAGAAGAAGAAGTGCAGAAGGGAAGAGAAATGAAAAATGAGTACATCAAAAGTAGTCTTTATCAAGAGGAGTCAGTACCAGTTTAATCCAATACTTTTCTTTGCTAAGACATATTTTCTACACAATGAAAAGATATTAGATTTATTCCAGATAGTTGTCAGTAGAGCATTTGATACAGTGCCATAGAAATTACTGGTTAATATTGAAATGATGGAGATTAGTGAAAAAAATATTAGACAAAAAATGTAGTTAAATGAACCTGACAATTAATGCTGATGTGTAAATAAGAGGATAAATGGAAATAGCAGTGAAGTTCCTCAGAGATCAGGCTGGGATCCTATTTTATTATTTTTAGTAGCTGCTTCCATTTTTGACAAAACCAAATTGGCTAAGAATTCAAGGTATTGTCAACAGTAAGCAGCATCTGGTTATCTCACAGAACTGGATCAGCTGAAAATTAAGCACTAGAAAACAGTTGAAAATTTAATAGAGCAAAATGGAAGATCATGTGTTAGCAAACAACAAGTGTTTCCACCATAAGCTAAAGGGCAACAGCAGGAAGTCCTGTGTGTACAAGTCAGCGTGTGGCAGATACGAGCATTAATGTGACATGGCTGTGAAAAATAAATGTGAGCTTAGGACATACGGGAGAGATACTTGCTGTAGAGTTAGAAAAGTAATGAGGGCAGGTAACACATAAAGGACTGGTCAGATCTTATCTGGAGTGTTGCATATAAATTTAGCAATCCACAGTCAAGAAAGATGAATCCAGCGGGGGCAGAGCAAATAAATAAAGACCAAAGGATTTTAGAGAATGCTTGGTTTGGTAGTCTAGTAAAATATGAACTAAAATTAAATACGCTACCAGGAAAGGAACTGTGTAGACTAAACGAAATTTGGCAGAATAACAGGCAAACTAACCTAGGCGAGAGTAAATGCGTAGATTGATATCTAGGTGGCTGTTCTGGACAAATATTTTAACAGTGAGGGCAAAGAAAGGAATTGCTTTTCAAGACAGAACTTGATCAGCCAGTGAAAAGGATTTTATAGATCCTGCACCTGGGTCAAGGCAACTCCAAACATGAATACGGGCTGGACAATGAGTGGGTTGAGAGCAGCTCTGAGGAGAAATACTTGGGTGTGTTGGTAGATGAAAAACTAACTATGAGCTTGTAATGTGTGTTTGCAGCCCACAAAGCCAATCTTATCCTAGGATGCATCAAAAGAAGTGTGGCTGGTCAGTTCAGGGAGGTGATTATCCCCTTCTATTCCACTCTTGAGACACCCCACCCAGAGTACTGCGTCCAGCTCTGGAGCCCCCAACGTAAGACTGACATGGCTCAAGTGGGTTCAGAGGAGGCCCACAAAGAGTCCCTCTCCAGGGGGCTGGAGCACCTCCGGTATGAGGACAGGCTGAGAGAGTTGAGGCTGTTCAGCCTGGAGGAGAGAGGGCTTTGGGAAGACCTTATAGCTGCCTTCTAGTACTTAAAGGGGGCCTACAGGAAAGATGGGGAGGGCCTGTTTATCAAGTGATAGGATGAAAGGTAATGATTTTAAACTGAAAGAGAGTAGATTTAGGTTAGATATAAGGAAGAAATTCTTAACTGTCAAGGTGAAGGTTGCCCAGGAAAGCTGTGGATGCCCCTTCCTGGAAGTGTTCGAGGCCATGTTGAATGGAGCTTTGAGGAATCTAGTCTAGTGGGAGGTGTCCCTGCCCATGGCAGTGGGTTGGAACTAGGTGTTCTTTAAGGTTCCTTCCAACACAAACCGTTTTAGGATTCTGTAACATAGCTCCAGTATTAGACCAGGCTTTTCTGTAGGTCTTTTCCAAGCCCATATCCTACTTTGTGATAAATAGTCCCTCTCCAAAATTTTCCATGAAAATCACTGTTCTGCAGAAAATTGATTGCTGATGGTTTTTGGTTTTTTTTTACACCAAAAAAAGGGTAGTTTTCTGGACAAAGTGTACACCTCTGCGGAAATTTCTTTTTTCCAACAAAAATGACTATTTTTGGCATAAATACAAATATTTAGCATTTGGACAAATTTTTCCATTTGGGGCTTTTCAAAACAACCATAAATCTTACTAGAGGGGAAAAAAGCAAGACTCTACCAAGCTCTCCTTTCTGAAAATTTTTTGGTCAGTGAAACCTTTTCGTGGTACAAAGCACATTTTAGATCAATTTGCAAAAACTGGATCTGGATCTTCCTTTTTTAGTAATCTCCGAGTATTTGTATCAGCAATCATGTACTGGGCTCTTCTCCAGAAAAAAGCAAAATGAAACATTAAGACTCGTACTAAACAGTGATTAAAAAAGAGATCCAGACCACCTCTAGACTTGGTAAAGGGAGAGAGGGGAAAATTGCATTAATATTATTAAAACGTTGAGTGCTAATTTTGCATAATTTTAAATCTTGAAATACAGCCAAGTAAATATATAGTGAATTTTTAATCAGAGTAAGTTACAGCTGAAGGTTGTTTTAATTGTCACGTTTTCCCATCATTAGGATGGAATATTGTTTACACCATAGAGGGTTTTTTTTGATGCTTCAGGAAGAAGACTGAAGCTCAGCGTACTTTAGAAATTCAGAACATCATTTTGTCAAAAACTCTGAATAATCATCAGCCTAATGGGACATATGTAAAACAAAAAATTTAGAAAGAAGAGAGATGATATTTCAGTGTAGTTAGCAATATGGGGCTTGATTTCTATTGCTTAGCTCAAGTCTACCCAGGAGATATGAAAGGAGAAACTTCAGCTTTGGTATAGCCAAACTTTTAAACACTCTAAAATGACTGTCTCCATTAAGAGAAAAATTCAACAGCAGGAAGTAGCAAGTGAAGCCTAATCAACCAGTGTAATATGATCTGAATGACACTAATCAAGAATGAATTACTCATGTAACAGGAGGGTAAAAGAAATACACATTGACAAAACAGGCCCCTGTAATCCACAGAAATGTTCCATAGGCAAAATCAATACCACTCACTTCGGGTACCCAAGTTAAACAGAAAACATCTCACAGGCTGGAAAAGGCAAGGCAATCATGACAAAGGCTGTCGATGTTAGTGGGTGAAGAAAGACGGGCATTTGGGTGAGCAGGCATCTGTCTGTAAAATGAAATATTAGGAGCTGATGTGTGCTCTGTCCTTCTTTAGAGACTAATCGCCTTTGTCCTTTCGGGATCCAGAAAACTTTGTATAAAAAAAGAAGGCCCATTTGAGCTGAATTAATCCCTTAAAAAACCCACCCCAAAATCAAAAAGCAACATTAAAGTAGGAGGAAGTAGCTATGAGCCTTTGTAGCTCAGTAGCCCCAGGGTTGCTGAGGACTTCATTTCCACATCTTCCCTAGTTCAACATGGATCAAGGTCATCATCAACAGCAAGCAGTAGTGTGCTCTGAGTACCCACACAGAGGCATACTGGGACCAGGGGAGGGCTGAGACTGTGCTGTTTGTCACTTAGTGTTGGTGACAGACAAGTCTCTCTTCCGTTTGGTTATCCATTTCCATGAAGTATGGAAGAAAATTATGTCTTTGATACTTTCTCTTCCATTGAGATTAATTACCTGTTTTGAAAGTTATTAGTTGGATGGAAAATGGCAGCCAGATTTATGGCTACATAGCAGCCTGGCTTCAAGAGGACACCTGAAGGACATCTTTGAGCACAGAGCCTGGTAGACTGGACAGCTAGGAGTTGTATATTCAAATCCTCTCAGGCTTATGTGGCCCTCAAGACACACATCTTCCACTTCCTGGGAAAGTGCATTTATTGCTGCAGTGTTACACAAAAGATGGGTAATGCCCACTATGGCTTTGAATAGATGCAATGAAGTGTTTGTAGGCTCTAGAAGCTTATGTTTTGCTGAAAAAATGTATACCTGTGGGTTGGACCTTGCCCCATATTTACTGAATCATTCTTTAACAACTGCTAACTGAGGCTTGAGAATCTAACTCCAGAATCTCTTGCTCCGATTCTAGAGAAGTGTTGAGCATCCTTGGGTTTGTGTAGCTGGAGTAGATATTGAGGAAGCTCAGAACTGGAGTTATTGAATCCTCAAGAGAAACTGAATATCGCCTTGTTAGACAATCCTGCATTTGTGGCCCAACCCTGTTCACCTTGAGATCAATGACAACAGTCCCATTGGCTTCAGCTGGGAACACAGTCAGGCACTTGGCTGTGATACCATGTAAATACTGCTCAAAATTTCCATAAATCACACTGCTCTTTTTGAGGTGAGCACATAGCTGGCTGGGCTTATGACCATCAGAGAAACAATGGCACAGTCTCCTCCTTTTTTAAGTATCTTATAGCAGCTATAGTGTGAGGCACCTCAAATATTGAGGGATTATATGCACTATCTAAATATGCCAGCAATTAGCTAACAAAGACTCCTGAACTAAAATGCCAGTTCAACTTTTCCCCAGTTGTAATGCTGTTTTGGGATGGAAACTTAGAAATTAATGCTAAGAGATGCAATTTCCCCACTTTAATATATACTCTTTTTAATGGAATTGTGCAGAATGATTTGTGAGAGTCAAATGTCAAAATACCAGACAGAAACTGACTCACCAGTCATAGGATTTAATATTAAGGTCAGGCTATTGAAATAAAATGGTGCTCAGTCTTTATTGCCTTGCACCTTGTCTAGTGATTTGCATTGGAGCAGAATGACTGGAGTGAATGTAATGTGCTATTTTTCCAAATTTGATGGCACTTTACATATTCCTCCCACAGTTGTTAGCAATGACACAGGGCACAAAGCAGTTAAAACAACACAAGAACCCAAAACAAAGGAACAAGTTCAGAATGTCCTAGAAAATTATTATGAGTAATTGTCTGCAGAAATTTTAAGGTTTATTTAGATTATTTTAATGCTGGATCAAAATGTTGAAGTTCTGTCCAAACAGAGCATCACAAAAGCGCACACAGTGCACGTTTTCCCTTCCTAGTCATTCCCCCCCACTTTTTCTTAATGCATTTACATATGCCAATTGGTAACAAACCTTTAATGTTGGTGTTTTCTATTTGAAAAACAGCTTTCATCACAGAGCTTTGATTGCTTGGACTGCTCTAAAGTAAATGAGTTCCAAATTACATTATGCTTGAGCTAACTGCATCTACTCGCTAGAAGCGTCTCAGTCCATAGTCGCACAGGAAAACATGAAAGACTGCAAGATCAAATGCCAACACCAGCTTTCATGCCATACTAAACTTACATGTTGATGTTACTCATGTATTTGAAACAGCTGCAACTCACATATCCTGTAAGTCTTTGCTGCAGTTCTGTCCCTTAACTCCTAGTCATCACCCTGGGCTGCTAAATTTGCTTTTTGGTTGCAGGGTGATGAATTACAAGGCTTAGGTTCAAAGTGTCATCTGCTTGTGTTCTCACTGTTTACTGCTTTGTCATCTGTCCTTTCTGTGCTGCTGTCTATCCGCCTTGTACCAGCTGTACAGTAGATAGGAATTTCACATTTTTATATATTTTTTTTCAACAGCTTCTTAATGTCATTTTCCATCTCCCACTTGTCAAGTCATGATGCTAGCTTACCTGGGGAGTGCAATATTTGGTCAATATCTGGATTTCAAAATACTCAGCAGCTATGATTTTGACCACAGTAGCCACTTCATTACTACTTCATTTTGAATATATTGCTCATAGAGGTCACTTACTTAACTGAATTTGAAACAAAGAACATATCTGTTTGGTTTGGGGTTTTTTTTCTGAAAAGAATTATGCATTTCTGAAAATGAACAGTATGTTTTTCTGTTTTCTTGTAGCTACTCTGAAATACAAAGGGCTTGCCATTGTGCCAAGGGCTGAGTGCATTGATTATGTTAATGATGATGGCAAGAAAGATGCAGACATGACAGTGCAGAAAGGATGCAGAAGGGAAGAATCAAATTTAAGAAGGTAGCACAAAGTTAGTTCCAAAGTTGCTCCTGTGGTATATCATGTTCTCCTAAGCCAAATGTGAGGAATGTCCATTTAGCACAACCCTTTACACAGACTGAACATTACAAAGTGATGAAACTAAAAGAAGGCAGAATGTAAAGAAAAAAGACAATATCTCTTTCTAAAGGAAAACCAATATACTGTTTTGCAAAGGAACACGAGGAAGAAAAGGACTGTATCTTAACGTGTAATGTTTCGGGCAAAAACACGCTTAGGAGAAACAGGTTTTCTCCCAGCTCAAGTATAGAACACACTAAGGAGGAACGTCTTTTGCAGGTATTGTTAGAACTGAAAAGCCTCTGGTTTATGATCATGGGTGTTTGTATATACACATCCACAAAGATTGTCTCCTGAAGGGAAGCTGTTCTCACATGAATGTCTTTAGTGATTTGGGATAATATGTGAACATCATCATTGGAAAGGTGCTTGTTGTTACCATTAACAATAAATGGGAAGTAAACTATTTTGCAACACCAATTAGTTATTTGTGAGCAGGTAGCTTTCTACAGTGATTAGTAAGTAACTTGGTAGAAAGAATCAGTTGCTTCCATATTGGTGTGGAAGCAGAGGATACCTCTTCGCAGCCTTTGACATTGCTAATATGTTTGAGCTGGTCTGGCTATTGTAGCAAAGTAGGTATGGAGTGTTTTGGAAAAAAGCTGTGCACACAAAAAGTATCCTTGAATCTTGATCAACACGTTCAGGTATGGCACTAATCCCTGTAGAATGTATGACACTGTATGTCAGGGCCATCTTAAGATGAAATCACAGGATCATCTAGGTTGATACATGATAGTATGTTGTTTAATGATACTTTTCAAAATTTTCATTAAGACAGTATGACTGGCTTTGATTGTATTGTTTCTAAAGACTTTCAGAACTCTTTTACAGATAATGTTCTTTTTTTGAATCAAGAAAAGTCTAGCAGAGACTATTGACCAAAGAATGTCTAAAAGGAAAGTTTTAAAAGGAAACATTCCTATTATACCTAACACCAGTTGCTAGTGAACAAAAGAAAAATGCATGAAAGAAAAATCTGGGCTCAATCCTGGTACTTGCAGACTATCCTGATCAGAAGACTTCCCAGATCCTGTTCATGGTCCTTGAAGACTCTTTCCAAAAGTATGTGTCAATGTTGTTCTACACTTTGGCTATGATTTTAGGATCCCATCCTAAAATCCTGCTGCTAGGTGAAGACTAAGCAGGCTTAACACCACAAGACTGGATTAGGTCCCAATACAAATGCTCAAACTGTTCAGTTAACTTGAAATATTTATACTTATAAAATGTATATCAGTAACAAGATGTGTAGTATTTAGTAAATTTTTCTCTGGAATTACCAAGAAACAGAAATATAAATTAATTTTCTGCAAGGTCAGTATTGCTAAGATGAATACATATCCTTGTTTATTATTTCTGTTCCAAACTGCTTCATTCCTCCATAATAACTTTTTCTGAAAGATAAATCTAATTTCCAAATCCTTCCTACTGAATTATAAACAAATTAGATAAATAGCTATAAACTACTTCCATCTACAAACAGAAGATGGGGAATTTATCCCCCAGATTTCAAAACATACAATTGGCTATCTAGTCAAAGAAAATAAAATACATTCCTGAATGCTAGCACAGATCTCTGTTTCCAGTTTCTCATTCTGGATGAAGTGAAGTAGCCCACATACTCTATTTGAAGGCTTTGGTACTGATACTTGATTATGGGACCAAATATTAGCCATTGGATGTTTTTCATGCCTTTCTACCTGATCTGCACTCACCTACTTCAAGTAAAATTATGACAGAATGAATATTGCAAAATTTTCATTTTAGGAATTTGCTTTATAGTTCTCCAACTTTTTAATTCATAGGATGAGGCACTACTTTAAAGCATTTTCTTTGTCTAAAAATAACTCTGATCATAAAATGACAAAATTCAGTTTCTCTTTTGTGCTTCTATGTGCAGTACGTCTCATAATAAAGTTTAAGACGTGCCTCCAAACTGGTACTGAATACACTGTATGGAGTGCCTACCAGAAAATAGCAGTCCTAGGGCAGTTGTTTTTTTACTTTGATCTCTGATCCTCCTCTTAGTTGCTTGGTTTTCTTCTTCATCTCTCTCCAGTCTATATATTTATGCATTGACCTCTGCCATAATAAAAGTTTTGATGAAATCATTGTTATTTCTGAATACTTCCAATGCAACGTCTATTACATCAAATATAAACTTTCACACCACTTACGGAGCTCTGTAAAGTTCTTTCTTCTTCTAGTTGTTCCCACTCATCCTGAGTCAAACTATGCCATGTTAGTTCTCTTTCTCCACAGTTACAAACACCCCTCTGCTAGTTTCTCAAACACCTGGGCATTGCATTTTTCTGTACCTATCAATTAATCAGTAGTATTACAAAGTTGTAGTATTATGAATTACCTAATCTGTCTGTAGCCTGTCTCTCATTAAAAAACATTCTGCAAGGGAGCGCTTGTCATTTCTCATGTTGAAATGTTCATGGCATTCACAAGACCCCGGTCAGCCCAAACAAGCAGCAAAGCTGACGTTTCTCAGAGAGATGACATGGATTTCCCGAGGTCAGTTCACGGGCCAGGGGCTGAATTCTATCCTCCTGAGCCTGAAGTCTTGATTTGGTCTCCTAAGCTGCAAAGAAATTAAGAGATGTTCTTTTAAAAATGTCCTTAAGGTTAAATTGTGACATCTGCTCAAATACTGAGGAAAGCCTGAATGAATATGGTTACTGCATTCCCAAACAGCCCAGTGGGGTAGGAAATACAAAATTCTTCTCTTTTGTGTAAATTCCAATTGCTAGTTAAACAAAAAAATAAACCTTATTTTAGCAGTTTCCAAAATGAGGTTGTAGTATGTCTCATTTACTGCCTTGTATTTCTTTACTTCATTGCATACGCATAAGCACACATGGGAATGAACCTCCTAGGTAAGATATCCGCTACTTCCCATCCCCATGAGTAAAATATCTTCCACCACTTCCTGATCCAAAATGCATACAGATATGAAAACAAGCTGTATTAAAATTGCTAGATGGAAAATACCGTATAAATTTGTTGAAATACTGTGTCGACATAATTTTGGTTAAGGTTATTTCAGTTTCACATCAGCTGACCTCAAAATAGTAATAAAAATTGTTTTCATAGTTTCAATTTCTAGACTATTACCCTGAAATTTTCATTTTAGATTCATAGTTGTATACACATTTCTTTATAATACTTTTCATTTGCTGAACATGGGGAGAGATGTCTGTTGACTTATAGCCTGTACCCATGTGTCAACTCAGGTCTCAGACTTTTAAATAAGAAAGCTTATGAATTCCTGAAGGGAGTTTACTGGAATGAAGGGGTTTACTGGAGATACTTGTCTGCAAATTTGAAGCCCTTTCTTGAATGTATTCTATAAAAATTTGTGTCTGGTTTCCTAAGGCTGTGAGCCCCCTGTGATCACACTGCTGACACATATCTGCTACCTACCACTTGTAAAAAATGGGGATTTGGGTAGAAGATTGTTTAGGGGTGAGGAGGGGGGCATTGGGCTCTTCGTACACACACACACCCCCCCTTAAAAAAGTCGATAAATACAAACTCTAAACTCTTATCTGTTAATAATTTTTTTCAAATGTATTGAATGCTGAATCTATTTTAAAAGGATTACTTCGGTTACTGAAGTTAAGTGACAAATAATAAAAAGCCATGAAAACCCATGTTAACATTTTTGTTAACATGAAAGAAAAACCCTTCTGTACTGAATAGCTCTAGTTTCATTGCCTTTGGTCTTGGGATGTCACTTCTGATCTAGGATATGTCACTATTCTATTAATCCTTCCAGACAGACTTTGGAGTCTGTTCATATTAGAATAAAAGGGATATGGCTTTTTAGTCGTTTTTTTGTTTTGGTTTTTTTTTTTTTAGTTGCAACCTCATTAAACCCCATACACTAGAGAGAGAGGAAATTATATTTTAGCATGCGTTATGTAGCAGAGCAAATCCTACAGGAAGAGCTGAGGTTTTCCATAAGCATCTAATGTAATTGATACAGTTGCTTAAAAACTTGCTAGTGTAGCCAGCAACCAGCTTTTCCAAACTACAAAATTTTTGGTCTAGAGAAAAGTATAAGCTCCTGGATTTTTAAAATCTGAATAGGATCAACCACAACAAAAGTAATTGCAGACCCAGTGGAAGAGAACAGTTTATTTAAGGGTTTGTGTTTAGCTTTAAGTGAGAACATTAGTGCAAGGAACTCACATGGAAGAAGACTCTTGAGGGAGGAGTGCATTCATCAATGCCTAATAAGGCGAAGTTCCCACTGACATTTTTCCCATGGTTAGAACATTTCTAACATTTCTGTCTTCCATGAAGTCTCTTCTTTATATTAAGGCCTGCATTCTTCTCTGATGCAGGGATTGATGGACTGATAGAATTCTTCCCTTTTTGATTCAACTATTTTCATAAAATTTCTGGAAATTTAGCATCTATCTTTCCATAGTAACTAAGGTGGTATGGCTTTGGGGAGTTTGTACTTCAATGCAAAACACTCTGTCCTCAGTATACCATACTACATAGACAAGTCCACTGCAAACATAGAAAAAAATGGAATTAACCAAAATATTTTTTCTGGATAATGCTTATTTTAAGGGAGAGAATTAACTTATACAGCTCTAAAAATTTGCATCTTCAGGTTTGGCTTTATTTTAAGCATCTACCTTAGCTGTACCATCCTAATGACAACAATAATGACTCAATGTCTGTATAGTCTTTGCTTTCAGAGCTCAGTTGATAGTTCAGATAGGCCCATCCCCCTGTTTTCATAGATGAGAGACTGAGATACAAATAGGTTAAATGACAAAAGAATAAACTTGTAAAATAACAATAGAAGGAAAAAGCTGTTGAATGGAAAATAGAGGGCAAGTACAAAATTGTGATCCCCCAAACTCTGATTCAGCCATTGCTTACTGTTGGAGGGATCAAAACCTCACAGGTTCTGCATTCTTGATGATGAGCTTCCCTGCTGCACAATGCTTCACAAAGCTCTGCAAACATCCCACACTATCTCAGATCTTAACTGTACTGAAGGCCATTCCAAAATCTTGAATTAGACATATCTTCATGTTACCCCTGTGTTCGGGAACTTGAAAAACTCCAACCAGTAAATGAATCCATTTTGGCTACTCTTTTAAAGCACAGGCGGAAGCTGCCCCTTTCATTCAGCAGCTTAGCATTTTCTAAAGACAGTCCCGAGTCCCAAAATACTGCTTATGCATTTTGCCTGAATCCTGCTTACACGTTTTACCTAAACAGTTCTCAGCTAGGATATATGAGGACTGCTCAGGGCAGTGGCTAAAATGTGTGGTTCCTTCCCCCCAGCTGTTACACTGCCATGGAAGACTCACATTTAGTGACTTTGTCTCTTACCCCATGAATCTCTGCTTTATGCAAAGCAGTAGATCTTCACTCAAGGGACAAAGAATTCCCAGGCCATCCAATAGCTGATAGTTGCTAATTAGTCTGCTTCCAGAGATGCGAGGGATGTAGCAGAGGAAGGAACTAAATCTGGATCTCAGAGATAACAGTATCAGTGAACACAACAGCTGTAAAATCATTCATATTGCTGAAATAATTTTTAAAGAGTTTTGGCATAGCAGGTAATAGAACTAATCAGACTATTTTTATCTAGAAAGAGACACTTCTTTGCAGCCCTGTCCAAGTACCTAGCATGAGGCTGAATTCAAAATATGCTCACTATAGCCTGTTGACTATTCCAAGCATCCCTCTGCTTCATGTGTTGCCAATTATGATCCTGTATGTGCTCTCTTTGTTCAGTGTAGAGATCTAGAACTTATGTTTGTGTTATTGACTCCTACTTTGGGCACCAGGAGCTTAGGAGTTAGGCACTGCAAGGCTCAACATCAGGCTATCAGAGCTGGTATGCAACTGAGACCCAAATGTGTTCAGAGTTACATAGGAAATCTGTGCTGAAGGAGGAAATTGAACTTCTGTCTCCTAAATTCTACAGCAACATCAAGATTTTATCCTTTTTCTTGATATTTTATTTGAAGGCTTCCTGGAATATACATTGCTCCAACGTTCAAGCAGAACTGGAAGCCTTCCGGCTGTTGATCTTCTGTGGCCTTGAACAGAGTGGATTTGTTTGGTGTTCTTAACTGAGAAAAAGTAGTATTTGCAAAAGATAAGCTACTATATTCAATTTTTAATTTTTTTTTGCCATGTTTCTTTTTTTCACGTTATTTTGAATATAAATATTGGCATGGAAAATATTTTGTCTTTGGTATAATCATTATATTGCCACCCAGAAATAGGAATTACATAGCAATTGATATTTCCATTTTTTCTCCAGTGATACACTATGCTTTTTTTGAGAAGAATAAAGACCCCACTGCATCTTGAAATTTGTAATTCAACCCAGTAACCTGGTTTATGGAAAAGAATGTAAGCAAAATGTACTTGAAATGCATTTGCCCAGTAATTCTGTGTTGGCTTTTCCAGGTGGAATCTTACCCCCACCCTCAAAGTTCTTTGTCTGTGGAAAAAATATTTTCTGACCACTGTTAGTAATCATCTACTAAGTAGTTTATTTAAGAATGGGGTAGATAACTTTAAATAAAACAGATGTTGATATGCTCAAATTCTTCTTTAAATTGATGCTGTAGGTGAACTGAGACCTAGTGAAGAAATTGCACAGAGAATTTTAGTCTCCTTTATAGAAAGTCGGACTATCTGTATTAATAACTGTCCATTCTTGCTCTAAAACATATGAACTTGATTTTCAGTCATCATTGTGCTACCGTTAATATTCTTAAAGTGCTCACAAAAATACAGAGGAGAAAGACAAGACAAGAATAGCTCCTCTTCCATCTAACTATTTATATAAAAGCAACCAGATTTTCGGAACTGCTGAGCTTTCTCCAACTCTTTCAGTGTAAGGTGCTTCATTTGCTGTGACATAGAAGCCTTCAGTTTTTAGGAAGCATTACTAATGGTTTGCAGGGGATGCAAAACATTTGCTAAAAGATTCAGTAGAGCCCCACAGTTATTATTAAGTTGTTGCATTACATGTAGCACCTAGAGACCTTCTGCGATAGCCCTGGGCTCTATAACATTGGGTACGGGTCAGACACATACTTTCAAGAACTGTGGGCAAAAGGAAATGAAGTGACTTCTCCAAGATCACACAACAAGCAGACACTCTCTACAGGTATCTGTTCATACTGAGGGTGGGGGTTGGGGCTGTGGTTTGGCTGCTCAGAAGCAGTAATCCCTGAAGAAGTAGTGTCCAAGTGTGCTCCGTCTCCTGTCTGCATGGCCACCTGGCAGAGAGCCCGGAGCCAGTCCATGGCTGTGCCTGCTCATCTGGCCCACCAGTGGGCACGAGGAGATCCTGCTGTGCCAGCCTGGCTGGCCTGTCAGTGCAGAGGCAACCATGCAGATCACACTGCACAAATGAGCTCGTTATAAAGAGCACAAACAAGAGACAAGCTCATTTTTCATCTCACTCTATACCTTAGAGTTACAATATTATCTAAGTCTTCCATCACTCTGCCTGTTAGCACTGTGCAACAGGTTCCAGTTAGAGTTTTCAGATATTTTCAGGGCCACTTGTTGTAGCTCTATGGATCAACAGCCCAAAATCTCTCTTGTTGTTTGAGGAATTTTATTCCTTTTCAAAACATAAACCAACAGACTTTCACTTCGGTCTGTTGTTCTCTGAGTCCTGGATGCAAGTTCTGCTGAATCTCAGAGCACAGTAAAGACAAGTCATACGCTCAGCACATGTTAGAGTAAAAACATCTGAATCTGAGTATTCTGACTTTTTTCTGGATGTTATCAAGCGCTAAAAAGCTGGGGAAGATCCAGTCAATTTGAGATGCTTGGAAGTATTTGCTCTCTAAAAAGTTGTTTGTTATTTGTGTAGAAGTCATTTTCATGGTAACAGAAAACTTATTACATTTAAAAACACTGTATTAGAAAGAGGGGAAAAGAGAGGGGAGAAAGGAAGGGTGGGTATAGAAAAAGAAAGGAAAAGTAAACAAAAGGGAAACAAAAAAGAAAGCATACTGGGTTTGGCTGGGGTAGAATTCATTTTCTTCACACCAACTCATATGGTGCTGTATTTTTGGATTTGTGACCAAAACAGTGTTGACAACACATTAATTTTTTAGCTGTCACTAAGTGGTTCTTACACAGCTGCCCCACCAGCAGGGATCCTGGGGGTTCACAAGAGAATGGGAGGGGACACTGAGGGGATAGCTGACCCCAACTGAACAAAGAGATATTCCATACCGTATGACATTGTACTCGGCAATTAAAGCTGGGGGTAGGAGGAGGGAGGGGGAACATTTGAAGTTACGGCATATGTCTTCCCAAGCCACTGTTACACGTGATGGAGACCTGCTTTCCTGGACATGGCTGCCGGTGGGAAGTGGTGAACGAATTCCTCATTGTGCTTTGCTCTCACGTGTAGCTTTGCTTTACCTATTACACTGCCTTTATCTCAACCCAGGGGTTTTCTCACTTTTACCCTCTGGTTTTCTCTGCCATCCCACCGGGGAGGGAGTGAGCGAGCAATTGTGTGGGGCTGAGCTGTCTCCAGGGTTAACCTGTAATGGGATGAGAGGAGAGGATCAAAAGAAATGACGCACCAAATCCAGAAA